>JALIGW010000023.1:3684587-4164587 GCA_023053685.1 Diadophis punctatus similis | reverse complement strand
CCATCTCTTCCGCAGTTCTTCTCAAATTGCAGCTACGGGGACATGAGGGAAGGATGGAGAGAAAGTATCAGCCTCCATGAACAGGTGAGATGAGGGATAAAATACTAGAGCAGGGATTCCCAATCTTGGCGACTTTAAGAGTCATGGACTTCAACTCCCAGAAGTCCACAGGAATTCCCAGATGTGTGGAATTCTGGGAGTTGAAGTCCATAGGCCTTAAAGTTGCCAAGGTTGGAAAACCCTGTGGAGGTTGACTCCATACAACATGCCTTTTAATTCTAAGTCTTTCTGTGTAGAAGTTGATACCACATTTATTATCATCTTGTTTATATCATCACCTGTAGAAGCTTGGTTTATGCAGAGCATTGATTCTCGATTTAATTCTGAAAATCTTGAACTTAGTCCTTCAGAGACAGAACTCACTGGGTCACACCAGAGGTGGGTTCCTACCAGTTCTAACCGGTTCTATAAGAACTGGTAGTAAACTGGTGGTGACGTCACAGAGCCAGTTCAGTCGGTGCTGGTCCATGGCCGGTGCCATCTTTCTTTCTTTTTTGGCTTTTTTTTTTTTTTTGCTATTTTTTGCTTCTGCATAAAATTGCCTCAGCCTTCCATCCTTCTGAGGTCATTAAAATGAGGACCCAGATTGTTGGGGGCAATATGCTGACTCTGTAAACTGCTGTAAGAGAGGGCTGTAAGGCACTGTGAAGCAGTGTATATCTAAGTGGTTCTTAACCTTGTTGGAGGTACTGACCCCCACCAGTTTCATATGCGCATTCACTGAACCCTTCTTAATTGGAAAAATAAAATATTCATCACGAATCATATGAGTCGGGTGTGTGTCTTGACCTCCGCCGAACCCACGAGACTGACTCACCGAACCCCTGGTGTTCGATCGAACCCATGTTAAGAACCACTGATCTAAGTGCTATTGCTATTTTTGTAGTCTGACCTCAAGCCTCATTTATTTGATCATTTATTTTATTGATTTATCAAATTTATGCTGCCATCCATCTGAGCAGAAGATGGTGTGAGATACCACTTGCCTTGGTAGAAGATCTTCCTTCTGGCCTTCAAGGCCATTCTCTATACTCACTACATCTTTATGCAGTGGTACCTCATCGTTAATGGCTTCAGGGAGACACAATGAGTACCAAAAAAGATGAGTACCAAACAACTTTTTCCCATAAGGAATAATATAGGGCAGTGATGGCGAACCTATGGCACGGGTGCCACAGGTGGCACGCGGAGCCATATCTGCCGGCACATGAGCCATTGCCTAGCTCAGCTCCAGCATGCATGTGCGCGCCGGCCAGCTGATTTTTGGCTCGCACGGAGGCTCTGGGAGGGCGTTTTCGGCTTCCGGGGGGCCTCCGGGGGGACTGGGAAGGGTGTTTTTGCCCTCCCCAGGCTCCAGGGAAGCCTCTGGAACCTGGGGAGGATGAAAAATGGGCCTACCAGGCCCACCAGAAGTTTGGAAACAGGCCATTTCCAGCCTCCAGAGGCCCTCTGGGGGAGCGGGGGAGGCCTTTTTCGCCCTCCCCAGGCATTGAATTATGGGTGTGGGCACTCGCACATGCGCGATAGCACGCGTGCATGAACTTTCAGCACCCGAGGGAAAAAAGGTTCGCCATCACTGATATAGGGACTCACAAGGCAGCTATCCTTCCCCCCTCTAGTCGACCCCGCCATTCCCGTTTCAGTTATCACCATTTATGCATCCCCCTTTATTCCATGCACATGCAAAATCAAAATAGGTAAGGCAGGATGTGCAAGGAAGGTGACCCCAAAATGGAAGAAAAACTCCATTCCTGAATATCTAGCTTGTGCGTTGAGTACCAAACAAACAATGAGTACCGGGGCAAAAAAATTGTGTCAAAACACATTGAGTACCAAATTCGATGAGTTTCAAAGCAGCTGAGTACCAAGGTACCACTGTGTTAAGCTTCAATTCCACAACCTTTCCTGTATGGATTTGTTCAATGAAGTGACACTAGAAGAATACACGCTGGGCATGGACTTACAGATGCTGAAAGCAGAATAGATTCTTCTTTCTGCAGGACGGCCCGCAGATTGTTGGCACGTCCGATGGGCTCTCCTGTCAGGGTATAATTCACCTGGAGGATTATGGGAGTGAGGCTGTCTTCTATGCAAGTCTTTCCTCATGAGGAATCAGAGGGGAAACAACAAAAGAAGAACAATTTCATGGCCACATCTTATGTTTCACATTAAAGATCGGACTTTTTTTTAAAAAAAAAAACTGTTTCTGATCTGAATCCTGCCCATCCCCACCCCTTCCAAAATCTCTTCTCTCACCGGTAATTTTATACGGTACTGCCTGGATTCTGGCCTCACACCGATCTTCATCTCTTCCGTGAGGGTAGACAAGCCGGAACCCTGGTGAAAAATGGCTCGTACTTTCTGTCGGCCAGGATCCAAGGTCAAAGTGTACCGAAGGGTGCTCAAAATGTCATTGCCTGAAGAAGATTGCAATCAAATTCAGAACATCTAGATTCTAAAAAGGTCCTTGATATAAAGAACAACTTCCCTTACAAGAGCACAAAATTTTGGTGAATTACAACTAGGAAGTCCCTTGTATTGTCTCAGATTTCTCTGAGGGCATTGTCTTTAGGGATACTAGGTTTAATGAGAGATTGTATTGAAATGATACCCTGGTGAATTTTCCACAATCATTTATTTATGGAAGAATGCTGCAGAAAACAGTGAACAATAATCCGGTAGAGTGAAACCCTCTGAATTTATGAGGTGCTACTCAGATCTCTGAAGGCTTCCTATGGACTGACACAAATCAAATCTTTAGAAGATCCCAATGTTGCCCTTTAGAT
The DNA here is from genome assembly GCA_023053685.1 of Diadophis punctatus similis. NCBI lineage: Eukaryota > Metazoa > Chordata > Lepidosauria > Squamata > Dipsadidae > Diadophis > Diadophis punctatus. Next base: position 4,161,741 of record JALIGW010000023.1, on the reverse strand, counting down.
GCAGATGAGCTGTGGGAAAGAAATCACCTGAGAAACTGCATGAGCCCAAACCAGGGGTGTGTTCCTACCGGTGCGGACCAGTACTGCGCACCGGTAGTGGCCCGCTGGTGACGTAATTTTTATCGGAATTTTCGGCGATTTTTTTGGGTTTGGATGGCTTCTCCTCGTCCTCTGCTTTGGGAAAAAGCCCTCCTGCCCACCCTCAGGTTAATATGGACCTTTATTTCTTCATCCGAAGCACAGCTGAGCACCTCCTCAGCTGTGTTTCGGCCTGAAACGTCCTTCTGAGCATGCGCAAAAGTAAAATTACTCAAAGGGACGCACATGCGCACGTAACGTCGCGATGCGCACTGGTAGCAAAGGTAACTGGAACCTTCCCTAGCCCAAACGGTACCTTTGAAGATCTGTAAACCTACCGAAGGTAAACCTGGAGTCTCGCTGGATTTTAAAGCTGACTGTTGCTGTGCTGATTTCCTTGTTCATCACTTCCTGGCCTTCACACTCAAAGGCAGAGATGGGGATAATAGTTGGGTTAAAGGTTATTCCAGCCACCACACTGACCACAGGTCGGGCTCTATGGCAGACATAAATAGGCACACACTGGAGTGAGCTATGGGGAATCACTCCAGACCCATTCTGAGAAGATTACACGCTATAAAAAATATGTTGAGACTCTAGAAAAAGTACAGAGAAGAGCAACCAAGATGATTAGGGGATTGGAGGCTAAAACATACGTTGCAAGCACTCAGCATGGCTAGTCTAGTGAAGAGAAGGACCAGGGGAGACATGATAGCCGTGTTCCAATATTTGAGGGGCTGTCAGAGAGAGGAAGGGGATCAACCTATTTTCCAAAGCACTCAAAGGCCAGATGAGGAATAATGGATGGAAACTGATCAAGGAGAGATTCAACCTCGAAATAAGGAGAAATTTTTTAGCTAGCAAAATGTTTGAGATTAATCCTAAGCCTTCTTGTCTTTCCTGGTTGTGCGTGGTCCAACTGTTTTCCTTTCCCTTGTCTCAATAAATTAAGGGACACCTTTAAGAGTTCCTTTAATTTACAAATCATATTTTTCTCACTCCTCATTAGAAATGCACAATTGTCTACTCTACTTTGAAAGGGTGCATTCACACAAATAGTTTTTACATAAAACCTTGGAAAGTTGTAAGATGGGTAGCTATATAAATGTTTTAAAGAACAGAACTGAACTGAACAGAACAGAATGAGTACAGAGAAGAGCAACAAAGATGATTAGGGATCTGGAAGCTAAACCATGCAAAGAACAATTGAGGGAAATACACATGTCTAGTCTAATGGACTAGGGTTGACATGATAGCAGTCTTCCAATATTTGAGGGGATGTCACAGGAAAAGGGAGGGTCAACCAATCCAATGCACCTGAGGGCAGGACAAGAAATAACGGATGGAAGATTATCAAAGAGAGATCCAACCCAGAACTAAAGAGAAATTTCCTGACAGTGAGAACAATTAACCAGTGGAATGGCTTGCCTCCAGAAGTTGTGGGTGCTCCAACACTGGAGGTTTTTAAGAAGAGACTGGACAGTCATTTATCAAGAATGGTATAGGGTCTCTTGCTCGACAGGGGCTTGGACTAGAAGACCTTCAAGGTCCCTTCCAACTCTGTTTTTCTATATTCAGGATAGAACAGAACAGAAACCAGTCTTACCTTAGGAGCAGCACTTGTCCATCAGCCCCAACAGCCAGATCTGGGAGTCCATCTCCTGTAAGTTCTGACCCCCCATCAAGAGCTTGTCCAAAATATTGAAGCCTGTTGGCAAGGATAGAAGCTTGGATGCGCTGTAAAGAAGAAACATAGCAATGGCACTTAGACTTATATACGGGCTCCGGAGGCTTTCTTCGAGCCTCTGGGAGGGCAAAAACAGCCTCCCCAGGCTCTGCAGGCCCTCCAGAGGCCTGTTTCCGGCCTTCCTGAACTTCCGGTAGACCCGTTTTTCACCCTCCCCAAGCCTCCATGCGTGCCCTGCACTTACCTGCATCCAAAATGGGCCACGTGGGGACTCCTGGGAGGGGCGGGATGGGGTGAGCGGGGCCAGTCAGGAGTGGGATTTGGGGGTTCTCCAAACTGCACAGAATCTTAGCTAGAGGTTCTCCCTAACCCCTGCAAACCCCCAGCAGCCCACCCCTGTTTACAGCCCTCTCTAAGTGGTTAACAGAGTCAGCATATTGCCCCCAACAATCTGGGTCCGCGTTTTACCAACCTCGGAAGGATGGAAGGCTGAGTCAACCTGGAGCCAATAAGGATTGAACTCCTGGTTGTAGGCAGAGTCAGCCTGCAATATTGCATTCTAACCACTGCGCCACCACGGCTCATAGAGTAAGCAGATAGAGAGGCAGAGGGGTGAAAGGGATGTGGGCAGCTGAAGGCTCACCTGGATAAAAACAGGGTTGAGGGATCTACTCCTCCCCTGGAAGATGTACACAGCTCCTTGATTCTCATCCTCCAGTGGTGCCCCAACAGCCACATCTGTCCACTGATCCCCAGTAATTTCCCCAGCTTCTGCTATGCTGGTTCCAAAGCGGCCCAAGGGGTGATTCGGTTCCCCTTTCAATTCCATGCCACAGAAAAATGTTTCTCCCTGGGAAATGGGGGTGAAGGAAGGACACGTGAATTGGGGGGGAAAGCATTTTTTCCATAAGCCATTGCGCAATCAAAGCCATTAGTAACAGTCCAGCATGTATTTCTGTTCATCTCCCCTGTGGTCCAAAATGTCAGGATGGAGGCCACAATGGTGCCATGAAAGCTTCACAATGCACATGAACAAAAAACGGGGATTGTTTGGCACTGCTGCAGCTGACATCTTGACTTTTCTGACCTTATCTTGCAGCCACTCTTGTGCTGCCACACAGCTGAACCATTCTATCAGTCAGTTCACGCCCGCAATTCTCTGTCTTTTTGATTCTACAACAGCCTGAGCTAAACACTGATACTTTGTCTCAGGATTCGTTGTAGCTAGACTCAGCCTAGCTGCTTGGGAAAAGCAACAGAACAGAACAGAACAGAACAGAACAGAAATTATGGACCAGAACAGAACAGAACGGAACAGAACAGAACATAAAATATGGAATGGAATGGAATGGAATGGAATAGAATGGAATGGAATGGAATGGAATGGAATAGAATAGAATTGAATTGAATTGAATTGAATTGAATACTTTATTGGCCAAGTGTGATTGGACACACAAGGAATTTGTCTCTGGTGCAATAAGCTCTCAGTGTACATTCAAGCAACAAGTGATAAATCATGATTATAATCATAAAATACATTCATCATAAATTATAGGATACAACACTCAGTGATAGTCATAGCATACTAAGTAAGCAATCAACATGAATCATACTAGGATAAATAGTAAATAAATAAATTATCCTAAATAAAACAATTAATATAAATCGTAAGATACAAGCAACAAAGTTATAGTCATAAGAAGATAAGGAACAGATAATAGAAAAAATGAGAAGGATAATAGTAATGCAGCCCTACTAGGTAATTTGACAGTATTGTGGGAATTAGTTGTTTAGCAGAATGATGGCATGGAGGAAAAAACTGTCCTTGTGTCTAGTTGTTTTGGAGTGAGTGAGTGAGTGAGTGAATGAATGAATCAACCAATCAATCAATCAATCAATCAATCAATCAATCAATCAATCAATCAATCAATCAATGATACTTTTAAAAATTGATGCAAATCCAGTTTATATTATTCTCAAAGGTTCCAAGGCTCTCAATGCAACTCATTCCAAACTCACAGATGAAGGCAAATGTATGTGTCCCAGGAAAATGTTGCAGGATCTAATCTGGGTCAGTCATTGGGACCAGAGCAGAAGTGGGTTCTAAAACCCTTTACTATCGGTTCGCACACACGCTTCTACGCATGTGCAGAAGCGTCCCAGGTGGGTGGGCGAAGCCTCCTGCCACCGCCGCTACTGGTTCTTAGAACTGGGCCAAACCGGGAGCAACCCACCACTGGACCGGAGGTTTAGCCTTCTGAGCTTTCAGACTTGTGCTGGAGAGCCCCATCCTCAGGGAACTTCTCTCTACCAGAATGTGTGCTTTGGGCTATTCTATGTGATGCCTGGTTGTGTGCGGCTTTTTCTTTGTTGATTGGAGTGTTGATGGCCAGCTATTAAGTTGTTGGCTGTTGTTTCCTTGTGCTGCTAATTCCTCATCTCCTAAGTACCTGATAAACTGGTGGTAAATCAGCACTCCTGTTGACTGACAAGAGACCCGTTTCCCAGGCTTCAATCATTTCCCTGGCTGTGTTTGTACCTGCTCGGCCAACAATCTTAGTAGCTGCGAAATTGAATTATATCATTGTTCATTGAAATGTGAGGCTACTGACCACTCGCTCGTGTTCTTGAAATCTCGTGGTTAGCTTCCTCTCCATCTTTCCTGCATAGTCACAGGGGCTTGGAAGACCAAACCTCTGATCCCAGTGACTAATCCAGATTGAATCCTGCAACATTCCAAACTACGGAGAAGAAAATCTAGTCTAGCCCAGCCCCAGCCCCAGCCCCAACCCCCAACCCCCAGTCCAATTCTTTACTTACCTGCCTTTGGCAAACGTACACCCTTCCTCCTGCAATGCCATCATAGTACATAGGTGCGCCAATGAGGATCAAGTCAGTATTCCTGTCTCTGTCCAAGTCCACAGCACACAGGGTAGCCCCAAAATATGAGCCGATCTGGGGGGACTTTAAAATTTCCATTTTAAAAAATATTTTCCTAGTTTGACCAGTTTCCCTGCCTGATGCCCCCCTCCCTTTTTTCCTTTATCCACTGTGTGTCCCAGCAAAGCCTCCATTGCCAGAGACAGAAAAGGAAAGCAGCTTTGCACTGATCATCAGCATCATCTTTTGACGACCCCATAATCTGTTGCGGGGTGGAGTCTGGGCAACTGAATGGAGCTAGCAGAGTGTTTAATGGCCGGATGCCGTCCCTGTCGCCAGTGCAGAGTTTTGTTCAGCAGATCTATTCTCATTGTGCCCAGAGAGAAATATCTGCCTTTATCTAGGATTGAACTAATAGCCTCCTGATTGTGAGGCAAAAGCTCCACCTCTAGGTCCCTGCACCACTCCAGCTTTGCACTGATGATGTTATCTAATTTGGTAATGAAACATCTGCAAGAAAACCACCAAGTTCAGAGAACACCAAGGACTCCGAAAGCAACTTGAAATTTAGCCTAGGACCTATTACCCAGATGCTGAAGCCAAAGCTGGCAAGATTTGCGGATCCATTCAAGTATTTAACCTCTGGACAGATAGTTGTTAGATTTCCACTCAAGAATATTCAGATTTATTGCTCCAATGTTTTATAAATCCTTTATTGGGAGCTCTTGTATGGCACTTATAGTAGTTTAAAACTACTATAAATGCCATACAAGAGCTCCCAATAAGGGATTTCTAAAACATTGGAGCAGGTTTCTGATTTCATGAAAAGATATATATTCAGAGGATCGAATTTCTCCTTAAATCTGGAAAGATTTAAAAAAGTGAGGTTTAGTAGGTAGCCATAATGCTTTAGGATTTAATGTATTCCAATGCCTGAAGTATTTAATTTTTTTTTGTGGAATTAAGGCATGTGCTTTCAGTGGGAAAAGAATATAGAATACTGAATAACAAACCTGGAAGGGACTTAGAGGTCTTCTAGTCCAACTCCTGCCCGAACAGGAGACTCTACACCAGTGATGGCAAACATTTTCGGCTCATCTGGGATGCAACCCAGAAGAGGAGCTGCCCAGGGGGCATGCGCACACCAGAAAATGAACTTCCAGTTTCCAGCATGCACATGCATGCCTGCCAACTAGTCTTCCAGTTACTGGCACGCATGGTGCGCGATAATCAGCTGGCCGGCGCGTATGCTCATGCCGGAAAATGGAAGACCAGATCTTCCAGTTTCCAGCACTGCCACACACACGAAGGCCAGCTGATCATTGCATGTGCATGCATGCCAGAAACCCCAGAAGAGAAATGGGCGATGCCGTGCGTGCCAGGCGACATGGCTCCACGTGCTACTTCGGGCACACGTGCCATAGGTTCGCCATCATGGCTTTACACCATTCCAGATAAACGGCTGTCCACTTTCTTCTTAAACACCTCTAGTGATGGAGAACCCACAACTTCTGGAGGCAAGGCTTTCCACTGATTAATTGTTCTAACTGTTAGGAAATTTCTCCTAAGTTCTAGGTTATAACTCTGATAAGTTTCCATCTGTTACTTCTTGTCTTGCCCTCCAATGCTTTGGAGAAAAGGTTGTCCTCCTCTTCTCTGTGACAGCCTCTCGTTGGAAGGCTTCTCTGGTTGATGGACCATACAACCAATCAAAATACACTTACAAGTTAAATCAGGGGTGTCAAACTCAAGGCCCGGGGGCCGGATCCAGTCCACGGAGTGCTTAGATCTGGCCCACGGGCCCACCCTAGAAACAGTGAAGGACCTGCCCACGGTGCCTCTGCCAGCGAAAAGGGAGGCCAGGAAGGCCGCACACGGCCCACCTGAGCGCCATTTTCCCTGGCAGAGGGCTGCAGGAGGCCGTTGTGGCCAAAAACGAAGCCTGGGAGGGCCGACGAGGCCGGAAATGGAGCCTCAATGAGTGACATCGAGCTGGCCACTCCCACCCTGGCCACACACATACACAGGCCCTCCGAGGTCAAACACAACCTTGATGTGGCCCTCAATGAAATTGAGTTTGACAGCCCTGAGTTAAATCATTCCTGCAGGTCATCAGAAGACCATTTACCTCCTTTAAAGAAAGCTCTGACGTCTGCTTCCATTGTCCCCTCCTTTGGGTGAACCAGACCACTTTGCCCACATGTTGATAACGTGGGGCTCCCACCACGAAGCTGCTCCGTCTATTGACTTGAACTTCCTGAATTGAATAACCTGGTGAGGATGCAAGAATGAACAAGGAAGAGGATGAAACAAAGGCACACAACTAATTTACAATTTTATGAAAGGCATTCTCAACTAGCAAGATGCTTCTGGGGTATACTTAGTCCAAGATTAAAATTAGCCACAATCAACTGTCCATGGCAGTAAGAACAGTTCCTAGATCTCCCTTTCTTATATCCTCAAGTTACATTTTTAAATAATATTTTTATTATTTCAGTTTCAACATCGTGCATTATAATACAGATTAACACAAAAAGGAATTATGAAACAATAAAGTAACAAAAGAAATGCCTCAAACTAATACAACAAAAAGTGACTTTATTTTAACACAGATATATTCATAGAACATAGAATCATAGGTCTTCTTGTCCAACCCCTTGTTCAAGGCAACAGTCTCATACCATCCCAGTGAAATGGTTGTCCAGTCTATTCTTGAAAATCTCAAATGATGGAGCACCCACAACTGCAGGAAACAAGCTATTCCATGGATTAATTGCTCTCACTGTCAGAAAATTTCTCCTTACTTCTAGGTTGTATGTTGCGTTCTGACTGACCCCTAACTGAACCCTAAACATGTTTTGACTAGACGACCTCTGACTGAACTGTAAGTTGCTATGTTTTTAGTTGAACTCTACCTGAACTGTTGTTGCCACCCAGGTCATGTGTTTGAATGCTCATACGCTATTGGTTGTTGTGTCTGACAGCCCTCTATAAAAGAGCTAGCTGTCAGACCATGTTTTGCTGGTTACTTGAGTGAGCTGAGTAAAAGAGCTGTTATGAAGTCTGTCTCCTGTGATCCTTGCCCACAATCTAACATTGTATCTCCCTTTGATAAGCTTCCACCCATTATTTCTTGTCCTGCCCTCTCGTGCTCTAGAAAATAAGTCAATTCTCTCTTCTTTGTGACAGCCCCAAAAGTACTGAAAGACAACTATAATGTTCCCCCTTGATTCTTCTCTTCGATAGACTAGACATACCTAGGTCCCTCAATGATTCATCATACAATTTAGCCTTCAGACCAGCGGTGGGTTGCTTCCGGATCGGACCAGTTCTTAGAACCGGTAGCGCCAGCGGCGAGAGGCTCTGCCCACTTGCCCAGGACACTTCTGCACATGAGCGCGAGTGCACGCGCGAACCGGTGGCAAAATTATTTAGAACCCACCACTGCTTCAAAACCTTTAGAATCTCTCTAAACTTGTACAGAAATAAGACCAATATATAAAGTATCTTAAAATGCCCATAGTCCACATATTAAAAATCAATATTTATTAAATATTCTTCTCTTAATATTTCACTAGCCAACTCCAATCTAATGTTCTATTCTATTCTGTTCTGTTCTGTTCTTTCCAATCACATTTCTATTCTGTTCTGTTCTGTTCTTTCCAATCTCTAATCTATTCTATTCTAAGGTGACCAGATTTTAACACTGGTAAAGCGGGACACCATTGGGGGGGGGGGTTTCTTGATTAAAAATTTAAACCCCCACACACACAAATACCTGTCTGTGACAGTCTACAGATTTACACCGAGTCCGAGCAGAAGAGCCTTTGAAAGGGGCAGTCTGGACTTCAAAAAAGGACTCACCACAATTTAAGACCAAGTTGTCGTTTTCTTTTAAAACACTCTTTGCTATAGAAAAAGACAAGGCACCAGGGGTGAAATCCTCCCGGTTCACTCTTACCTGTCGGTCGCCGCAGAGCCGATGGAGCCGGTGGCAGTCGTGGCGCGGGGCTGCCCCCGCCTGCTTCCCCCGCCTGCCTGGACACCGCGGGGGAAGCGGGCGGGTGCAGCCCCGCACCACAACTGCCACCGGCTCCATCAGCTCTGCGGCGACTGACAGGTAAGAGCAAACCGGGAGGATTTCACCCCTGCAAGGCACCTGTAACCAGTAGCCTTCAGGGATAACCGCTGAAGCCCGCAAAGATGTCACGTTGTGAATATTCCCCCTGCCGCCGCCGCCGCCACTCTAGTTTTCTGCAGCTCCACAGCCCGCCTCTCAATAGAAACCCCGGCGTGTGACAGCGTGAGCTCTCTCTTTTTCTTTCTCTTTCCTCCTGCCCAAGACTGCCTCCTCCTCCTCCTAACCCTGCTCCCCGCTGAGACCCACGTCATTTCGCAGCAGCCCCCCCTTCTCGCATCAAGTGACCACAGTACGTTTGTCCCTCCCCTCGCTGTTTTTCCTCCCCCCCTTCGAACCCTGGCTCAGACAGGATTCCCCTCCCCCCCTCAGTGAGGTGCCAGCAACCGAGAACGGATCCATCCATCCATCCATCCATCCATCCATCCATACATCTATCTGATGTACGCGGAGAAGGAAGAGGTTTGGGAAGAAAAGCAAGGAAAGGCATCTGTTTTTTAAAACGCTGTGGGACGCGGGACAAATTGTTCAAAATCAGGACTGTCCCACCAAAAGCGGGACGTCTGGTCACCTTATTCTATTCTGTTCTGTTCTGTTCTTTCCAATCACATTTCTATTCTATTCTATTCTATTCTATTCTATTCTATTCTATTCTATTCTATTCTATTCTATTCTATTCTATTCTATTCTATTCTATTCTATTCTATTCTGGATACTCCGGCAATTTTATCAAAAAGTCCCTGACCACTCAATCCAATACAACACAACCAACACAAACCCTAAAAAGAATTACACTGCCATACATCAAGAATATCTCAGAAACCACAAATAGGCTACTACAACCAACTAAAGCCCTCCAAAACATCCTAAGTAGACCAAAAGACCCAGCACCCCAGAAGAAAAAACAGAAGTCATCTACAACACACAGTGTAAGAACTGCAACAACCACTATGTAGGACAAACAGGCAGAAGACTGGCAGAACGCATCCAGGAACACCAACTGGCAATCAGAAGACATGAAGAAAATTATTTAATGCCACAACAGATAGACAAGTTTAACCATAATTTCAACTGGGAAAATGTGACAATCCTAGATCAGGCCAAGATAAAAAAAAATGCCAGGGAATTTCTAGAAGCCTGGCACTCAGACAAATCAGCCATCAATAGACATTAACAACATCTATAGACTATGCAAAAGAGACAATCAACCAGCCCAAAAGAGAACAAAAAGACTCCAGCAGCACCTCGCCACCAATAATCGGCACCCAGATCAGCACAGATTAACTCCAAGGTCAATGTGATACCAACAATCAAGTAAACAACACCCCAATCAAGAAACTGCCAAAGAGCCATCAGTAAACAGCCCAACCAAAGAATCTCTAAGACCACCCACACAAATACTGAGAGGGCAAATCACCAGAATATAAACTGACAGCAAACACCACTCCTTACTAGCCCTGATGATGTTACCTAGTTAGGGCAACGAAACATCTGCAAGAAAACAAGCAAGCTCAGAGAGCACCAAGGACCCCTCATTGATTCAATTATACCCTTCACATTACTATATGGCAAGGGTGTCAAACTCAAGGCCTGCGGCCCACATCTGGCCCACGAGTTGCTTAGATCTGGCCCGTGGACAGGAGTGAAATCCAGCAGGTTCTGACAGGTTCTGGAGAACCGGTAGCAGAAATTTTGAGTAGTTTGGAGAACCTGCAAATACCACCTCTGGCTGTCCCCAAAGTGGGGAGGGAATGGAAATTTTGCAGTATCCTTCCCCTGTCACATTCACCAAGCCACGTCCACCAAGCCACGCCATGCCCGCCACGCCACGCCCACAGAACCGGTAGTAAAAAAATTTGGATTTCACCACTGCCATGGGGCCAGCCTGGAAATATCAAAGGATCGGCCCACAATGCTTCTGCCGGCTGAAAATGGGTCATGGGGAGGACTTGAGTTATTTATAAAAAGTAATGAAGGCAGAATGCAAATAAATGAATAAATAAATTTTGCAATCTGGCCAGCGTTTCCACCCAGAATGAATCTAGAGCAATCATTTTGTGGGAAGCCCCTTCCTAGATATTTTGAGGAATATTTTTTTTTAAAGCAGAATATTATATATCCCAAATGAGAAATGGAGAAACATGTTTTTTAGAGGCAGGAAACCGCCCCAATCTCTCTGCCCCCAAGCAGAAACTGAGGAGGCAGCTTTTAGACATGCAGATCTGGTAATCCATTCAAGACCAGATATTTTGAAACTCCCTGCAGCAAAGTCTAAACAAAGGCAGAATGATACGATTAGCCCCTCTCCCAAGATCCAAAACAGGATAAAAGCCATTAAGACACAATAGGAATTGCCCAACTCCCTTTCAGAACACAAACCCCTTCATTGCACCATCCCCAGAGCTGTCCAAACTTCAATGAAACTAGCTCAGACAAACAGCTAGAATTTGCATTTCCTCTTTTGCCTGTAGAGCCAGCTATGACCTCTACATAACCCCTACAAGATCTCATAGGAATCTGACAACAGCCAATAGAATATTAAAGGACATATTGTTGCACATGAACAGGCAGCTCAAATACAAAGCCCAAAGAAGGTATTAAAAAAACCCACTCTCAACTCCATTTTGTCAGATGCACCAGAACCACAAACCCTGGTTCATCATTAAACCATCTTTCCAATCAGCCTCCATGTTTCCAATGTCTTTCTCCCAGCTTGGAACTGAACCAGATGGATATTTCTCCCAACAGTTTGCATGTGACTCTTACCAAGATAAGCAGATTTCAAATCATTTGTGGAGCTGGAGATATTGATAAAAGTCGCATCACCCTGGCTGTTGAAAAGAAAGAGTCCTCCAGCCCAATCGTAGCTTCCGACAGCCCCCAGTATGGAGCCACTCTAAAAAGAACCAGCAAAGCAAAGATGTTATTCCTTATTCCAGTAGACTTGAAATTTTAGGCCTGGATAACCTTGAACTATGCCGTCTACGTTCGGACCTAAGCTTAGTACACAAGATCATCTACCTTAACATCCTACCTGTTAACGACTACTTTAATTTCAACCGCAATAACACTAGGGCTATCAATAGATGCAAACTAAATGTAATCCACTCTAATCTTGATTGCAGAAAATACAACTTCTGCAATAGAGTAGTCAAGGTCTGGAACACTTTACCTGATCCTGTTGTTAGTTTCTCTAGCCCCCATACCTTTTACCTTAAACTGTCTACCGTGGACCTTACACGTTTCTTAAGAGGTCCCTAAGGGGGCGTGCATAAGCGTACCAGCATGCCTACCGTCCCTGTCCTACTGTACCCATTTGTATGTACTCATTTCATGTGTTTATGGCTATGTTTTGCTTCTTTATATCCATTTATTTGTGCCATTTTTTCATGTGTCCTGTTTCCTTGCACTTGTTGACAAAATAAAATATAAATAAATAAATAAATAAATAAATAAATAAATAAATAAATAAATAAATAAATAAATAAATAAATAAATAAATAAATAAATAAATAAATAAATGTTAATCAACTGAAAGAAAACAAATACTTCAGATGGAGATTGTTGTCTTTCTCCATTCATAGGACACTAAGACATTTTGATTTTTCTTTTCTATAACCCACCTGTAATAACCATGTCTGGGAAAAATCAAACATTCAAAAAAATCCCTTACTCTGAATTAGCCAAAGCAAGAGACCTCTGTAGAAATCAGGAACCCCAAGAAGTCTAATTCTGGACACTTTCCTTCCAGAAAGATTAATGCCAATACCAGTGATGGCGAACCTATGGCATACATGTCACAGGTGGCACGCAGAGCCGTATCTGAGGGCAAGTGAGGCGTTACCCTATGTCAGCTCCAGCGCACATGCACACGCTGGCCAGCTGATTTTTGGCCTTCTTTTTGGCCGTTTTCGCTCTCCTCAGGCTTCAGGAAAGCCCCCTGAAGCTTGGGGATGATGAAAAATGGCCAACGGGCCAACCGGAAGTTCAGAAATGAACTTCCGGTTGGCCCGTTGGGCTATTTTTCACCATCCCCAAGCTTCAGGAGGCTTTCCTGAAGCCTGGTGACAGCAAAAAATGGCCAAATAGGCCAACTGGAAACTTCCAAGAGCACACACGCACCCTTTTGGCACCCTTGCCAAAAAAGGTTCGCCATCCCTGGCCTATACCAATGATTTGTCCAAGGAAGCCCACCAGAGGTGGTATTCACTTACCTTCCCTACCGGTTCGCAAATGTGAGCGTGTGCATCTGTGCATCCATGCGACCTTCCACGCAGATCGCCACTACTGGTTTGCCCGAACCGGTCCGGACCGGCAGAATATCACCTCTGAAGCCCACTAATCTTCATTTCCACAGGCCTTTAATTCTGAATTGTTTTCCTCTCTATTTTATGCTTCTACCTAAGTCTGACCTGCTACTTATCGACATCTAATTTGCATTGGGGAAACTGAGATGAGGGTGACTCACCTGGGTGTGTAAGGCACTGAATCCTTCCTGAGACATCTCTAACTCGAAGGCCTGAGAGATGTTGCCAGTGCTCTGGGACTGAGTACCTGCGGAAGGAAGTTGGAAAGACAGACAATGTTCAGGCCCTGAGATGCTTTCCTGGATCAGAGGGTGGACCATGCTGGGATAGGAGAGGTCCCAGTGGAGCAGAAGAGGGCATTGAGTTGACTGAAAGAAATGTCGAGCAAGTCTCTTGATGCAACCTAATGGCTTTGGGAAGGTCATGCTGTTGGAGCAATGGCAGGCCAAGCAGATGGATAGTCTGTCAACTTAGTTCTGTTCCATTGATTTCAATGGAGGTTTAGTCAAAATATAGATACATCTGGATACAGGTCTCATTTCCAACTGGCAAAATCAAGAATAGATAGATAGATAGATAGATAGATAGATAGATAGATAGATAGATAGATAGATAGATAGATAGATAGATAGATAGATAGATAGATAGATGAATGGATAGAGAATAGAAAATGGAATGGAATGGAATGGAATGGAATGGTATGGAATGGAATGGAATGGAATGGAATGGAATAGAATAGAATAGAATAGAATAGAATAGAATAGAATAGAATAGAATAGAATAGAATAGAATAGAGAGTTGGAAGGGACCTTGGAGGTCTTCTAGTCCAACCCCGTGCTTAGGCAGGAAACCCTATAACATTTCAGACAAATGGTTATCCAATCTATAGATAGATAGATAGATAGATAGATAGATAGATAGATAGATAGATAGATAGATAGATAGATAGATAGATAGATAGATAGATAGATAGATAGATATAGACTGACCTATGTCCCTATCTATCAATAGACATATGCTCCTCCCTATACTGGTACTCCTCAACTTATGACCACTACTGAGGCTGAAATTTTAGTTGCATTCGGGGTCAACAAATGAGATGCCTACATGACCACTTTGCTCAATGACTGCAATGCTGGTGTTTTCATTTGCAGTCGTTAAGTGACTGCATGGATTGTTAAGTTGAGGGACTGAAAGGCTGAAAGGATGTCAGTCCCCATCTATGTGCGTAAGGGAACTCCTTTGGTGGGCTAGAGAAATGAAGCTGTGATCTTTAGGATCCCAGCTTCATTTTGCTATCCCACTGCAGGAGTTGCCCTCCCCTCCATGTGCAGAAGGGAACACCAGCACTGGGTCGGAGAAACAAAGCTAAGATCTTTGGGATCCCAGTTTTGTTTCTCCAGCCCATCACAGGAATCTTCCCACCATGCATCAAGGGGAGAAGAAATTCTTTGGTGAGTGGCAGCATCTTGCAAGCTTTCCCGTTGGCTTCCCCATTGACTTTCTGGGGAAATTGGCAGAGAAGATTGTAAATGATGATCACATGATTGTGCAGTCATGACTTTGAGGACTTGTCATAAGTAACTTTTTCTGAGTCCTTTGTAACTTTGAATGATTGTTAAGTGACTGGTCATAAATTGAGGAGTGCCTCTACTGCTGAAAGTTAGTCACAAAAGTCAGTCCTGAACGACCCTCATGGCAGCTGGATCCAGAATCTAGCAGTCATATCATGTCTCTCTTCGGCATTTTTACTAGGGAAACAATCCATCAATTACCTATGATACAGTAGTGGGTTCTAAAACCCTTTGCTACTGTTTTGTGTGCGCACTTGCGTGCGCAACACTTCTGCGCATGAGCAGAAGCGTCCCAGGGGGGTGGGCAGAGACTTCCGCCACTGGCGCTACCAGTGTGCAGAACTGGGCCGAACCGGGAGCAACCCACCGCTGCTATGATAGTGAGTTCCAACTGCCAGTTTGAGCCCCAGATCCTAGCATTATTTCTAGGCAAACCATCAGATGTGATACCTTCTATGGCAAAAATTTTATTCTGAAGATTGTTCTGGATGTCCTTGAGAGCATCAAAATTGTTCACGGAGAAAACATAGTCCACAGAGGGTTCGGAGGCAATAGTAACGAGTTCTTCACGAGCAGATCCTTGTGAGAAACCCATCCCAACCTTGTAGACATGTCAGAAATGGCGAGGGGAGATAAAAACAGAGATTGTATTGAGAAAACCAATCACCATTGTTACTCTGCTCACAGTAAGGATTCTGTATGTTAGTCGTCCTTCCCTGCATTTTGAAGAGTTGCTTTTGGTTGATAGAGTGAGAGAGAACAATATAATTCCCTCTTTACCATCTGTTCCTATTAGCTAGCAGCTCTCTCTATATTGGAACAATCAGAGGAAAATAGCATGTTCTGGTTTTCTTATACAGGTAGTCCTTGACTTATGACCATAACAGAGCTTGGAATTTCCATCGTAAGTCATAATGATAATGGCACCCACCAACATGACTAGATACGATAACCTTTATTGTCATTTTTTACTGTGGGCACACTGGCACACATTAAAAATGAAATTCTGTTGCCTGCACACAAAAGATTGTATATATCTACCCAAATGAATTAATAACACACATATACACATGCTATCTACACACACACACACACACACACACACACACACACACACACACACACGTATATATTTATTTTATTTATTTATTTTGCTCATTCTTATAAGCCGCCCAACTCCCGAGGGACTCAGGGCGGCGTACAACATGTAAGAAGAACAATCAATAACAAAGAACATAATAAAACTAATTAAAAACAAATATAAAAATTAAAAAACCAGTATCAACATTCATGCATGGGAAGACCACAAATATTCCCCTTGGTCTTAACCCGCCTGCTTGAAAAGCCATGTTTTCACGGCTTTCTGGAAGGCCAGCAGGGTGGGGATAGTTCGGATCTCTGGTGGTAGTTGGTTTCAAAGAGAGGGAGCTCCCACAGAGAAAGCTCTCCCCCACGGTCTGGCCAACCGACATTGTTTGGCTGATGGGTCCTGGAGGAGACCAACTCTGTGGGACCTAACCGGTCATAGGCAGGTATGTGGCAGGATGCAGACCCGCAGATAGCCTGGTCCTGAGCCATATAGGGATTTAAAGGTCATAACCAACACCTTAAATTGCGACTGGAGACTAATGGGCAACCAATGCAGCTGGCGGAGGAGAGGTGTCATGTGGGTGTATCTTGGTGCATCCACCACGGCTTGCGCAGTTGCATTTTGCACCAATTGCAGTCTCCGGATACTCTTTAAGGGTAGCCCCATGTAGAGTGCATTACAGTAATCCAGCCGGGAGGTGATGAGGGCGTGAGTGACTGTTAGCAGAGCCTCCCTCTCCAAGTAGGGCCGCAATTGATGCACCAGGCGAACCTGTGCAAAGGTCCCCCTAGCCACAGCTGTAAGATGTTGATCCAATTTAATCTGTGGGTCTAGGAGGACACCCAAATTGCGGACCCGTTCCAAGGGAATTAATTTCTCTCCCCCAAGAACCAAGGAGGGACAGTCGACATAGTCCTTGGGGGGCAATATCCACAGCCACTCGGTCTTGTCAGGGTTGAGTTTGAGCCTGTTCCTCCCCATCCAGACCCTAACATCGTCCAGGCACTGGCACATCATATCCACTGCTTCCCTGAACTGAGACGGGGTGGAGATGTACAACTGGGTGTCATCAGCATACTGCTGGAACCTCACCCCGTGTTGACGGATAATCTCACCCAGCGGTTTCATGTAGATGTTAAACAGGATGGATGAGAGGACCGAGCCCTGAGGCACCCCACAAATCAGGGGCCTAGGGGTCGACCTCTGTCCTCCTGCAAACACCGACTGCGTCCTATTGGAGAGGTAGGAGGAGAACCACCGTAATACAGTGCCACCCACCTCGCCGAGACGACGCAGAAGGATACCATGGTCAATGGTATCAAAAGCCGCTGAGAGGTCAAGTAGCACCAAGATGGAGGAATGACCTCCATCCCGGGCTCGCCAGAGGACATCCATCAGGGTGACCAAAGCAGTTTCCGTGCTGTAGCTGGGCCTGAAACCTGATTGAAAGGGATCCAGATAATCAGTGTCATCCAATAACCGCAGGAGCTGGAGCGCCACCACTTTCTCCACAACCTTACCCACAAAGGGTAGGTTGGAGACTGGACGGAAGTTCTTTAAATCCGCTGGGTCCAGGAAAGGCTTCTTGAGGAGGGGCCTCACCACAGCAACTTTTAAGGGTTGCGGGATGGATCCCTCTCTCAAAGAAGCGTTGACCAACGCCTGGAGCCAGCCGCGTGAGACCTCCCTGCTGGCCGAAACCAACCAGGATGGGCACGGGTCCAACAAACAAGTGGAGGAGCTCATCACTCCTATGGCCTTGTCTACATCATCAGGAGTAACCTGTTCAAACTCATCCCATATAACAGGACTAAGACCTCTCCCTGTCACCTCGGCCTGTACTGCCCAATCGGAGTCCAGGTCCAACCAGATCTGCGTGACTTTTCTGCCAGAAACTGACCAAATTCCTCAGCTCTACCCTGGAAGGGCTCCTCGACTCCCCCCGTTGTCAGGAGAGAACGCGTGACCCTAAACAGGGCGGCTGGGCATGAATCAGCGGATGCAATGAGAGCGGAAAAATGCGAACGTTTTGCTGCCCTTATTGCCACTAAATAAGTCCTAATATAGGTTCTTAATAGTATTCCATCAGATTCAGCTTTACTGGACCTCCAGCGTCGCTCTAGATGTCTCTTATGGTGCTTCATCTCCTGGAGC
Organism: Diadophis punctatus similis; assembly: GCA_023053685.1. Classification (NCBI taxonomy): domain Eukaryota; kingdom Metazoa; phylum Chordata; class Lepidosauria; order Squamata; family Dipsadidae; genus Diadophis; species Diadophis punctatus. The sequence continues at coordinate 4,143,833 of JALIGW010000023.1, read as the reverse complement.
TCCTCAGTAAACCAAGGAGCCTTCCTGGATCCACTGATCGGAGAGGTCGCAAAGGCGTAATTCGATCCAACGCCCCCAATGCCACCCTATTCCAGGCAGCTACCAGGGACTCAGATGAATTGTGTACTAGGGATTCAGGTATCTCCCCAAGTTCCCTCTGGAATCTTTCTGGTTCCATTAGGCACCTGGGGCGGAACCCCTTAATCGGTCCCACCTCCCTGCAGTGAAGGAGTGGTGTCACAAAATCCAGCCTCAGTAGGAAATGATCTGACCACGACAAAGGGGAGATGACTAAACCCCTCAAATTCAGATCATCTCTCCACTGCCCCGAGAGAAATACAAGGTCAAGCGTGTGACCTCCCTCATGAGTCGGACCCTGAACTACTTGGGTCAGGTCCATGGTTGTCATGGAGGCCATGAACTCCTGAGCCACCTCAGAGGATTAAGACTGGGGAACTCAACCGCCAGTCCAGCTACCGCCTCGAGCAGCTCAGGCAGGGCCTTTGCAATGCAGCTGGGAGGCAGGTACGTCAACAAAAAGCCCACCTGAACTCCTAAGTCCAACTTCAGAAGGAGTGTCTCACACCCAACAATCTCTGGGGCAGGGCTCCTACGAAGACAAAGATTCTGGTGGAATATAATAGCCACTCCTCCACCCCTTCCCTGAGGTTGCAGCTGATGCTGAACTGAAAATCCATCTGGGCACATTTCCTCAAGGGGAACCCCCCCCTCCTGACCCAGCCAGGTTTCAGTTATGCATGCCAGGTCCGCCCCCTCGTCCAAGATTAAATCCCGCACGAGGGGGGCTTTGTTGTTAATTGACCTGGAATTCCACTACAGCAGCTTGAGCCCAGGGCCCTGGAATCCCTGGTCACCAGGTACTCGGGTTGAGCTAGTTGGAACCACAGAGGGGCCAGAACAAGAAATCGCTTGAAGACAGCGAGTTCTAGTTCCCCGCGAGCGGCCTACCCTCGGCTCCCGCCATACCTACCTCTCCCCATAATGACCGAGATGCTCTGGCTCTCCTCCCACCCAGAGATCCCCTCCCCATTCCCCCTGGTCCTCCTCCTTCCTTGCAGGCCATTCATACCATCCATACAGAGCCAGGAAACCGGGTCAGGCCCCCCTCCGCTTCTGTTTCCACACTCAGCAGAGGGGGTCCAAATCCTGGCTCCAGACTCACTCATACTAATAGAATCATAAATTATTCAGTCTACATGTATATAGCATGTGTATATGTGTGTTATGTATGCGTATGTATATACCATATATACCATATATAGGGTGTGTGTGTGTGTGTGTGTGTGTGTAATATATATATATATATATGAATATATAGGTATACATATATATATTAATCACTGTCCATCTTGAATACATAGCAGAAAGTGGGAGCTTGATTGTTCACAAGGTTGATGCTACATGGAACAAAACTGAGGCTGAATCTGCATGTTCTGCTCTGGATACCCTGAAGCCCCGCCCCCCAGAAGGTAGCAAGGAAAACACATTGTGAGGAGGATGTGTAGCATCCAAGATAATCCTGCGGACCCTGCTCAAGCATTGCTTAAGTGCTACGTCCTGGATAGAAGGGAGTGAACTTCCAATAATCTTTTCTGCTGTCCTCACCACTCTCTGCACCGCCTTCCTGTCTGAAGCAGTGATGCTTCCAAACCAGACTGTAATGCAGGGGTCCTCAAACTTTTTAAACAGGGGACAAATTCATGGTCCCTCAGACTGTTGGGGGGCTGGACCAGCTGGGTGAGCGTGGCTAGGTGGTCATGTGACTGGGTTGGCGTGGCCAATTTAGCAGTCCAAACAATGCACACAAATTTAACTGTAATTTGTTATGTTCCTTAAAGCAGGTTAGTGAAGGGATGTGGCTGCCTTGGGGAGTGTGTGAAGAACCTCTCTCTCTCTCTCTCTCTCTCTCTCTCTCTCTCTCTCTCTCTCTCTCTCTCTCTCTCTCTCTCTCTCTCTCTCTCTCTCTCTCTCTCTCTCTCCCTCTCCCTCTCCCTCTCCCTCTCCCTCTCCCTCTCTCCCTCCCTCTCTCTCTCTCTAGCTCTCTGTCCCTTTCCCCATCTCTCTCTCTCCCGTTCCCTGCCTCTCTCTCTCTCCCGCTCCCTCTCCCCCCTCTTTCTCCCTCTCCCTCTCTCCCTCTCTCTCTCCCGCTCCTTCTCCCTCTCTCCCCCCTCTCTCTCCCTCCCTCTCTCTCTCTCTCTCCCTCCCTCCCTCTCTCTCCCTCTCTCTCTCTCTGTCCCTTTCCCTCTCCCTCCCTTCCTCCCCCCTCTCCTGAGGAGGCAAAAAATGGGCCTGTTTTGGGCCTCCCAAGGCCTCTGTGCATCTGGTTTTTGGTCTCCCCGGCTTCCAGAAGGCAGGTGAGGGCCAGCGGGTAGGTGGGGCGATGTGGGCAGGGCAGCCTCATGGTCCCATGCAGGCCAGATTAATGGCTTCGATGGGCCATATCTGGCCCATGGGCCATAGTTTGAGGACCCCTGCTGTAATGCAATATGACAGGATGCTCTCAATTGTCCCTCTATAGAAAGTGGCAAGGCCAGGGGGAGGAAGATGTACTTTATTCATGCGATGCAGAAAATGATTTTAGATCTGATTTTATGACTTGTTTTGCCATGGTCCTTAAGAAAATGCCATGGTTATTAATTGAATCAATATATTCATATGGGCATTTCTTGCGGAGACTGACTAAAAAGTTTGGAAACTGGTAAAAATTGTGGTCATGTTGACCCTAGAATTGGCAGTAAAGATGAGTTGATTATCAAACACCTGGAATGCAGTCATGTGATCGTAAGATATGTATGTGTGTAGCTATTCAAATTGCAGAAATGGGTCATAAGCAGGGGCGGGTTCCTAATTTTTTTACTACCACTCTGTGGATGTGGCTTATTTTGTGGGTATGGCTTGCCAGCCATGTGACTGGGTGGGCGTGGCTTGCTGACCATGTGACCGGGTGGGTGTAGCTTGCCGGTCATATATTAGTTATTTCAGAGAGATGTTACTACTATTTTTGCTATTTTATACCTTACATGAAAAGCTTTGCATACAAAGTGCGTGTTACACCATGGCAACACAGCAACCTTTATATGCAGAAAATGCTATAGTTAAAAGACAAGCAAGTCTCATATAGCATTTTTGGTTTCAGTCATGGATTCCTTAGACGAAAATATTGAGGATTGTTAAAGAACAGTATCTTTTAACAGTCCTCAATGTTTTCGTCTAAAGAATAACAGTATAAAACTGTATAAAATTAACAGTATAAAAGGTTAAGCTTTCGGAAAACGCCCACTTTGGGAAGCTTTAGGCAAAAGCAAAGGAAAAGTGTCAAATGCGACCGCACCGGTACTGTGACATCACCAGCGGGCCGCTACCGGTGCTATAGAGTGGACCGCACCGGTAGGAACCCACCACTGGTCATAAGTAGCTTTTGGGGAATCCATCATAATTCCAAATGGTCACTAAGTGGTTAGTCATTAAGCAAAGACTATCTATAATGCTCTGCTAATGTTCTCACCCCAATGGCAAAGCGGATAATGTTAGCCTTTTGTGCTTCTGGAATCACATCATTATATTCTAGAGCATCTCCTTCTTTTCTTCCATCGGTTATCACAATGAGTATTTTAGATGCATCGCTGCGGGCTCCTTTTTCGGGGAGAAACATTTCACGCCTAAAAAAATGAGAATAATAGTAATAGGTTAAACCTCTACCTTCCTTCTTTCTCGGCCAATTTCTGAAAAACATAATCTACATGTTTTTAAACCACAACATGCATGGATCCTCTTTTAAATGCAAGTAAAAATGAGCATTCTGGGCTAAGCCGCTGAAATAAACACCAACATGTTATGTTAAATTAAGAAGAACCAACCTACGAATACTTACACCACTTTCTGGATATACGTAGCAGTGTGAGTAGCTCCATGCAGCTGCCTGATTTGTCTAATCAAGTAATCCGGATTTGGGGTAGCTTTGAAAAGGAGAAAGTCAAAATGTTCTTCATATTTATCTGAGTACTGGGACAAGGCAAACTAGAGAAAGGAAGAGAGAAAGAGAGAAGAAGGAAGGAAAGAATTAGACTCCTTAAAAAACAAACTATTATTTTTTATTTGATAATTTATATGGCTGTCTACCTTGCTGTAGTACCAGGTGTTTAATGACACATTATAACATCTAGATATCAGGTCAACTCAGGGGTGGGTTCCAACTTACCTCGCTACCGATTCACTTCCTCCCGTGCCGCGTGGCCGCACTGCATGGGCGTGCGCATGCTTTGCACTCACACGCATGCGCAGTGCAACCCCCCCCCCAATTTTTTTTTTAAAGCTGAAAACAAAATGGCAACGCATGTGCAGTGCCAGAAACTCGGCTTCTGCACATGCAGAGAAGAATTTTTTTAAAAAAAAAATTTAAAAAAAAATTCAAAAAAAGATGATGGCATCCACGGACCGGCACCGACTGATCCGGTTTGGTGACATCATCGTGACATCACCATCACCACCAGGGTGAACCAGTCCGAACCGGGAGGAACCCACCCCTGGGTCAACTTATTTTGGTAAACAGAGTTGTGGAAGTTAATAAACCGTAGGCCTGTTTCACAGTGGAGGGGAAACTATTATTCTTGAAATATATTTATCAGCATTCAGCTAAAGGGGACAATCTGTGTGTATGCGTTTTTATGAACGTTTTATGTCTTCTTGAGCTTCGCTTTCTTCTTTAATTTTTTCTTCTCTTTTTTGGAGTTTGTTATTTTAATTTTGTGAATAAAATAAAAACAATATGCTGAAAAAAATAATAGGAAATAGCAGCAAAAACCCGGGCAATATAAAAAAAATCTGTAAGGACCACCAAGGAGAAATATAATCTAATATACTAGGAACATGTCACAGGATCCAACTAATCTTAAAAGCCACCGTGTGGGATTACATCCGGATCTTCAAAACCTTTGGGAAAGTTGGCAAGGTTGAGGCCAATCTAATCTCAGGGGTTTTGGAGCTGAGATAGCGCAGTGGTTAAAAGCAGCATTGCGACCTTCAGCTGATTGCTAGTTCAGCAGTTCAGCTGTTCAAATCTCACTAGGCTCAAGGTTGACTCAGCCTTCCATCCTTCCGAGGTGGGTAAAATGAGGACCCAGATTGTTGGGGGCAATATGCTGAACTCTGTAAACCGCTTAGAGAGGGCTGTAAAGCACTATGAAGCAGTATATAAGTAAAGTGCTATTGCTATTGCTATTTTGTTGTTCAAAAATGGCCCCAGGATAACATTCTTTAATTGAGGGAACCCACAGTATGCTTCGTCTGCTGGCCCTAACGGGACAGCTAGAAGCAATTGAGGAGAGGTAGCAGTGCCCCCTGGTCATGTGAACAAAATTCAGCCCCACCCACATTTATGACCACACACCCTGCCATCACTGTCCCACCCCCAGCAGACTAAACCTTCATTATCGCCAAAGGACCAGAGTCCTTTGAAAGCCAGAATCCAGTTTGGAGCAAATCTAAGTGACCTAATTATTATATTCGTGAGGAACGACGCTGAGGCTTGAGTCGGACTAATGCTTTATTAACTTCTGAACCTCCTAACTAGAGTCGTCTGACAGGAGCAGGCCCCGATCTGACAGCTCTGTATTTATACTGAACACAACATAACATCAACCAATCACAACGCTTAGAATTCCCGCTCCTTTTGGAGCCCCCTGGTGGAGCCCCAGGACATTACACCCCTTACCCTTTAGTTGGAGCATGCGTACTCAGCGAGGTACGCTGGGCGCCGTCTGATCCGACTAGATCGTCTTAGCTCTTGGGGTTGTTCTCCCAGACTGCGGTCTCCGTCTGCATGGTCTATTGCCGGACTTGTCTCCTCCCCGGGGAGAGGGGTGAACTCCTCTACGACTGCTTCTTCCCGCCCCGGTAAGTCAGCGAGAGCGGTTTGGCTCGCGGCTCGTCGCGCCCCCTCCTCCCCTAGTCGGAGTCCCTCTATAGGGTTGGGGGACTCTGCCAGTTGTGGCTTGGCTCCTGCCGTTTCCCCCCACCGAGATCGCAGTTGGTCAATGTGGCGGTGCCACTCCTGGCCGTTGTCTAACAGGACACGATAGGAGCACGGGCCGCTTGAGCCGACTACCACCCCTGGGAGCCAAAGTGGGCTGCCAGCATAGTTGCGTGCATACACAGGGCTGCCTACTTGGAACGAGCGCCCTGGCCGGGAGGAGTCTAGAGGCTTTTCTGTGGAATAATGGGGGTGTAGTCTATCGAGCTGCGTTCTCAAACGCCTCCCCATGAGCAACTCAGCCGGTGTTTTATTCGTGGCTGTACATGGCGTAGTGTGCTGTGTGAACAGGAGCTCAGCTACTTTATCTCGCCAATCCCCCGGGCCTAGTTTGCGAAGTGTTTCTTTCGTTGTGCGAACCATGCGTTCCGCCATGCCATTACCTGCAGGGTGCCATGGCGCAATGAGACCATGCCGTATGCCTAAGTTGGCGAGGAACCCCTCAAATCGGGCCGCTGTCAGCTGAGGCCCATTATCCGAGATCAATACGTCGGGGTACCCATGTGTCGCAAACAATGACTCCAAACACCTAATCAGGGAGTCAGTGGTGGTCGTGGACATTAAGCGGACTTCCAACCATTTAGAAAAAGCGTCCACGACCACCAAGAACATCTGGCCTTGTACTGGGCCGGCAAAATCCACGTGGATGCGGGACCAGGGGCCTGCTGGGGTTTCCCAAACCTGCGGGGTTGCCTTAGGCGGGGATGCCCTATTCTCCTGACAGATGGAGCACTTGGCCACCCTTTCTTCGATGGCCTTATCCATCCCCGGCCACCACACGTAACCCCTGGCTAGGGCCTTCATTCGGACCACCCCGGGATGGCCCCTATGCAACAAGTTGAGGGTGGCTCGCCTAAAAACCGTGGGGATTACAACCCGCTCACCCCACAATAAACAGCCCCGTAAAACAGACAGTTCACATTGGCGCGTTTTGAATGGGGCAAATTCGGAAGTCACAGTGTCCCCAGGCCAGCCCCTCAGCACCCAAGTCAGTACTCTTGACAGGACGGGGTCTCGAGCCGTAGACTTGGCGATGTCGCTTGCTGCGATGGGTAGGTTGATGTCGTTCAAGTGGAAGACCGTAGATGCAGGTGCCGGGTCCTCCAGCAGGATAGGCAGGGGGCAGCGGCTTAAGGCATCGGCGTGCGCGATGTTGCGGCCAGGTCGGTAGATCAGGTGGTACTCGTAGTTGGCGAGGAAAACGCTCCAACGGGTCATTCTTGGGGATATCATCTGGGGTGTCGGACGGTTGCTGGAGAGTAACCCCAGAAGTGGCTGGTGGTCAGTCACGAGGTCGAAACGGCACCCATACAGATAGTGATGGAACTTGCGAACCCCCGCGATGAGAGCCAGGGCCTCCTTGTCGATTTGGCCGTAGTTCCTTTCCGGCCCAGCTAAGGTTCTGGAAAAAAATGCAATCGGGGCTTCCTCTCCGTTCGGCAAGCGGTGGCTAAGGACAGCGCCCACGCCGTAGGGTGACGCGTCGCAGGCTAGCACTAGTGGCAGTTGGGTGCTGTATTGAGCCAGCACCGTGTTTGCTGTCAAAAGTCCTTTCACAGCGGCAAATGAGTGTGCCTCATGGGGGCCCCATTTCCACGGTGCCCTGGCATCCAGCAATCTGTGCAGCGGTTCTGCCACTGTGGCTTTGTGAGGCAGGAAAATTGCATAAAAGTTCAAGAGGCCAAGAAAGGCTTGCAGCTCCGCCTTACAATTTGGCCTGGGTGCGTCCACAATGGCTTGGATCTTAGAGGCTGTGGGGTGTATTCCAGTGGAGTCCACCAAGAACCCGAGGAATTCTACGCTGCTAGCCGCAAACACACATTTAGATTTCTTAATTCGTAGCCCCACATCCTGGAATTTGGTGAGGACAGCACGCACTCGAGAGATTAATTCCTCACGTGATGACGCAGTGACCAAAACGTCATCGAAATAAGGCACTGTGCCCGGAATTCCGTGTAACAGGCGTTCCATCAACCCTTGGAAAATGCCCGGGGCAGTGCTTATGCCAAATTGGAGGCGGCGGCAGCGGAAAGCGCCTCGATGTGTAATAATAGTCTGAGCTTCGGCTGCTTGGTCGTCCACAGGCAGCTGTTGGTAAGCCTGGGACAGATGTAACTTCGCGAAGACTTTTCCCCCTCCCAGGGAATGCAGCAGGTGGTGCACGATGGGCACAGGGTATGCGTGGGACTGTAATGCGCTGTTCACTGTGCACTTATAGTCTGCACATAGCCTGATTGAGCCATCTGGCTTAACAGGGGTCACTATGGGGGTCTCCCAACGCGCCTGATCTACAGCTTCTAATATGCCCTGTGCAAGGAGGCGGTCTAGTTCAGCGTCCACCTTTGGCAGTAGTGCCAAGGGCACTCTCCGTGGTTTGAGGCGGACAGGGGCAACCATAGGGTCAAGATTAAAAGTCACAGGTGTTCCAGTATACTTCCCTAGCTGCCCGTCAAATACTGCGGGGAATTCCTGTTCCAATGTGGCCCCCATGTCTTCCCCTTTCACTGCGTTAATGCCCTCCAGGGAAAACCCCAGAGCTGGAAACCAGTCTAGTCCCAGAAGACTGGTAAGGGGGCCATCTACAATTACAAGGGGCAGGCGGCCAGCAAAAGTTTTGAACCTGACTGGAAACAGTCCCCTGCCCAGGATAGGGATGGAGGACCCCTGGTAAGCCCTAAGGAATAATGGGCATGGCTCTAGGCGGCTCTTTGACATGCCAGGGAAAATGCGTTTCAAGGTGCTCCATGAGACTATGGACACAGCTGAGCCCGTGTCCACTTCCATTGGACACGGCTTGTGGCCAAGCGTCACAGTAACTGTGAATTTCTCACCCGCGGGCACCTGAGTTTTCTGAATGACAGCAAGATTCCCCCTAGTGGAGGGGAAAATCGCATTACAGCTGCCTCTTCTTGGCTGACCCCCCCCAGGGCTGTCTCCGTGGGCCTGCAGGTGGTGCCTCTCTATAACTCTGAATGGGGGCGGCTCTACCCATCCGGCAAACCCTTGCTAGGTGGTCCCTGCGGCCGCAACGACGGCAAATGGCGTCCTGGAAATTGCATTGGGCCCTCAAATGGTCCCCCCCACAGCCCCTGCATAGAGAGAGAGATGGAGGCGGTCTTTGCCTCACGTCCCCCTTATTCTGACCCTCAGAAATGCGGCAAACGTCCTCTTCAATTTTGAGCTCCCTCTCTAATGCTTCTGGGAGAGCGGCGATGGCATTGGTCACAGAGGCATTGGGGACGGGCGTTGGGTTAATGCTAATGTCCATCTCAGTGAGGGATTGGTTGGACAGTTCAGCAGCACGAGCCTCATCAAGTGCAACTTGGAATGTGAGGTTGTGCATGGCGAGCAATCGCCTCTTCAGTCGGCAGTCCCTGACTCCAAAAAAGCCTATCCAAAAGGTAGTCTTCTAAATTGCTGAACTCGCAATTTAAGGAAGCCCTCCTGAGGGCAGCCACGAATTGATTCACTGTCTCACCCTCCTTCTGATTCCGATGGTAAAAAGCATAACGTCTAGCACATCTAGAAGGAGGGGGTGCGTAATGATCTTTAAGTTTCTCCATAAATTCATCCCAAGGCACGCTATGAATCGAGCGAGGGGCGAAAAGGGCTAGGGCAGTCTCGAACATGTCAGGCCCACAAAATCCGAGAAAATATGCCCGCTTTCTGTCTCCTGACAGCTCGGTGAACTCATTTGCGATGAGGAAACATTCGAACCGGGCTACATAGGAGGCCCAGGTCTCCCTCGGCGGGTTAAAGGGAGCGAATGTATGTTGGGTGGCCATTACTCGTCCCTGACAGTGCTTTCACAATTTTCCTTACGTTCAGGTGTGCTGGAGTCACTCGATGTGGATTTGACCTCCTTCTTCGTCGCCAGTATTATATTCGTGAGGAACGACGCTGAGGCTTGAGTCGGACTAATGCTTTATTAACTTCTGAACCTCCTAACTAGAGTCGTCTGACAGGAGCAGGCCCCGATCTGACAGCTCTGTATTTATATTGAACACAACATAACATCAACCAATCACAACGCTTAGAATTCCCGCTCCTTTTGGAGCCCCCTGGTGGAGCCCCAGGACATTACACTAATCACATCCATCCATCTATTCCAGGAGTGTCAAACTCCTGGCCCACGGGCCGAATGTGTCACTTGCTGGCCACGCCCACCCCCAGTTTATCAAAGGGGGGGAAAGTTGCGATATGTTACATGACGACATGAGTTTGACACCCCTGATCTATTCATTCATTCATTCATTCATTCATTCATTCATTCATTCATTCATTCATTTATTTATTTATTTATTTATTTATTTATTTATTTATTTATTTATTTATTTATTTATTTATTTATTTATTTATTTAAATAGATTTGTATGCTGCCCAACTCCCGAAGGACTCTGGGTGGCTAACAGCATGTGAAATACAAAATCTAAAAAAACGGTTAAAAACAGTTAAAAAATCATTAAAAACACATGCATACTACTTTCATGGGCCGGAGCTTATTCCTGATATTCCAAGCTCAACGGTCCCATGCCTGATGGAAGAGCCAGGTCTTAATTGCCTTACAGAAAACCAGTAGGGTGGAGGCAGTCCGGATCTCCGGGGGTAGCTGGTTCCAGAGGGCCGGAGCTGCCACAGAGAAGGCTCTCCCCCATGGACCCGCCAGCCGACATTGTCTGTCTGACGGGACCAGGAGAAGACCGACTCTGTGGGATCTCACTGGTCAAAGGGAGCTGTGCAGTAGGAGGCAGTCTCGGAGGTAACCTGGTCCTGAGCCATGTAGGGCTTTAAAGGTGATAACCAACACCTTGAATTGTGCCCAGAGACCAATGGGAAGCCAGTGCAGCTCGCGGAGAATAGGTGTAATATGGGTGTACCTAGGTACACCCATGATAGTTCGTGCGGCTGTGTTCTGGACTAATTGTAGTCTCCAAACACTCTTCAAGGGTAGCCCCTTGTAGAGCGCGTTGCAGTAATCTAACCGTGAGGTGACAAGGGCATGATTGACTGTAAGGAGAGCATCCTGATCCAAGTAGGGCCATAATTGGTGCAAAGGTCCCCCTGTCCACAGCTGTCAGATGTTGCTCTAATTTCAGCTGTGGATCTAGGAGGACACCCAAATTACGGACCTGCTCTGAGGGGGACAATTTCTCTTCTCCCCCCCCCCAAGAGTCAGGGATGGACAGTTTACCTCATCCTTGGGAGGCAATACCCACAGCCATTCGGTCTTGTCTGGGTTGAGTCTGAGTCTGTTGACTCCCATCCAGACCCTCACAGCTTCCAGACACCGGTCCATCACATCTACTGCTTCACTGAATTGACGCGGGGTGGAGATGTATAACTGGGTATCATCTGCATATTGTTGATACCTCAACCCGAATCGGCGGATAACCTCACCCAGTGGTTTCATGTAGATATTGAAAAGGAGGGGAGAGAGAACTGAGCCCTGAGGTACCCCACAAACGAGGGGCCTAGGGGTCGATCTCTGTTCACCTACTAACACCGACTGAGAACGACCAGAGAGATAGGAGGAGAACCACCGTAATACAGTGCCTCCCACTCCCAGCTCCCTTAGTCGACCCAGAAGGATACCATGGTTCATTCCTTCATTCCTTCATTCATTCATTCATTCATTCATTCATTCATTCAATCAATCAATCAATCAATCAATCAATCAATCAATCAATCAATTTCTATAGCTACCCATCTCAATCAATGACTCTGGGCTGCTTACAATTACACACACACACACACACACACACACACACACACACACACACACACGACCACAATTGAGCCCAAATTTCTGTTGCTAAGCGAGATATTTGTTAAGTGAGTTTTGCTCGTTCTATGACCTTTCTTGCCACATTTGTTAAGTTGTTAAGTTAGTAACATGATTGTTAAGTGAATCTGGCTTCCCCATTGACTTTGCTGGTCAGAAGGTCACAAAGATGATTACATGATCCCAGGGATTCTCCAACTGTCACAAATATGAATCTGTTACCAAGTGTCTGAATTTTGATCATATGACCATGGAGATGCTGCAATGGTCATAAGTCATTTTTTTCAGTGCCATTATAATTTCAAAGTAAATTCATTAAATGAACTGCTGTAAGTCAAGGACTACCTACATTACAATCAAAATTCTAAAAACAGTTTAAAACAATAAAAAAACATCCAAAATAAATATTCATATACATTATAAGAGAATAGCAAGCACCGTATGGAAACTGCCACAGTTTGAATATCAAAGAGCTCCCAATAGAAAAGGCATATTTCAGTATAGTAAAAAATTGAATAATGATTATATACTACTGCAGATTTTAGCGAGGGACTCAACATTTTCATTCTGAATATTACCGTTTCATTCAGCGTCCGATCTCTTAACATTACCTGAGTGTTTGTATTTTGGAAACGCTTAATGATCATAGAAATAAAGGTCTTCATTTGTGGGAACTGATAATTTGTTATGCTTCCTGAACCGTCAATCAGAAAGACAATGTCAGCAGGTCGTCTGGTACATTCTATGGAAGTAAGGACAATGGAGAAGAAAATAAAATAAAAAAAAGAATAGCATATAGTCAAGCAGATGACAAAATAAAATAAAATAACATATATAATAAATAAATTATGCAAAAAATGAATCACTGTCTAAACTTATTGCATGATTGTGCATGTCTGTGAGATTCTGTAAGTTGACTGACATTTAATTATCCCACGTTCTTCTCTGAAATGAGCTGATCTTCATCGTTGTGTGTGTAATTCTACAAGAATCTTGCTCACACTTAATTCAGAATAAGCTCCATTCAGCTCAATGCATCTGGGTCAGCGTTGGTTTGCTCCCGGTTCGGCCCGGTGCTAAGAACCAGTAGCGCTGGCGGTGGGAGACTCCGCCCACCTGCCCGGGACGCTTCTGCGCATGCACAGAAGTGTCATGCGCGTGCCGGGGTGGGTTCTGGATTTTCTTGCTGCTGGTTTGCTCAGTGGCAGGCCGTGGGGGCACGCGCGTATTGCGTGATAGTGCACACACACCACATGCGCATGCACAGTGCTTAAAAAAAGGCTTTTGCACATGCACAGAAGCTAAAAACAATATGGTGGTGCCTACAGCGCCGCCAAAAGAACCAGTTCGGGGGCATGGCAGGCCTGCATCGCTGCCGGATCCAGCGACCCAGGCCACCAAGTTACTACCGGTTCTATAGAACCAGTCCAAACCGGGAGGAACCCATCTCTGGCGCGCGCGTAAGTGCATGCGCGAACCGGTAATAAAGGGTTTTAAAACCCACTATTGATCTGGGTCTTTTGGAGAGTTTAGGTAGTCCTTGTCATTATTGTAATTGACCCTGAAATATGGATTTTAGTCATAAGTAGAGGGATCAAGAGCTACGGTGACACAGTGGTTAGAATGTAGTACTGCAGGCTACTTCTACAGACTGCTAGCTGCCACCCATCCTTCCATCCTTCCTTCTAGCTGACTCAGCCTTCCATCCTTCTGAGGTTGGTAAAATGAGGACCCGGGTTGTTGGTGGCAATAGGAAGACTCTGTAAACTGCTTAGAGAGGGCTGTAAAGCACTGTGAAGCGGTATATACTGCTATCACATGACCAGATTGAAAGTTACTATCAATTTTAATGACAGTTCTTATGCAAATACAATGGTTGTTAAGTGAATCCATTTCCCACAATGGGCATTTTTTTTGGTTGGAAACCAGACATAAATACTAGAAACCAGCAAAAAAAAAGAGTCAGAAATTGTAGTCACATGATTGTGGGACCCACTGCAAATTACTGTAAAGATGCGCCAGTTGCCAAATACCTCAAATGGGATCACGTCATTAGTGGGTTCGAAAACCCGTTGCTACCGGTTCACACGCGTGCAACGGTTTTGCTCATGCGCAGAAGAGCCCCGGGCAGGTGGGTGGAGCCTCCCGCTGCCACTGCTACCGGTTCACAAAACCGGGCTGAACCGGGAGCAACACACTGCTGGATCACGTGATGTTTGTATGTGGCCATTGTAACTTCAAAAACGGCTCTAGGGAGGTCAGTTGTAACTTCAAACAGTTGTTAAACAACTGGTCATAAGACTATGAAAAAATATGAATGATAAGGTAGGTTTACCTTATCTGACATTATATTTTCCCATAGTTGATCTCTTAACATGTGTAGGGTGTTCTTTTTTTCTTGCATCTGGATCTCACCTGGCAGTTGATCAGGAAAGCGCTGGATCTGCCTCAAATTCTGGTCCAAGAGGAAGCAATAACCTTTGAGATATATGTATTCCCCACATGTTTGGTGCACTCTGGGCCCACACACCTGTGGGGGCAAGGAGAGCCATTTACAGTGACCAGGCACAGAAAATCTGGCAAGGTCAAACTCCACTTAAACTCTTGTTTTAACTTTGAATTTTAATTATTTTACTCCTGGTTTAATTGCCTCCTAATATCAGCCTTCCATCCTTCCGAGGTCAGTAAAACAAGGATCCAGATTGTTGGAGGCAATATGCTGACTCTGCAAACCACTTAGAAAGAGGACTGTAAAACACTGTGAAGCGGTATATAAAATCTGAGTGCTATTGCTATATATTTTATGTTCTTCTGTTTAATTTGTATACCACCCCGAGTCGATCCGTGAGGGACATGGGTAGTTTCTAAATTTGATATATAAATAAATAAAATAAAAACTTTATAGAGACAAAGGCGTCCTGATTCTTAATTTCATAAACAGGTGATCCTCGACTTATAACCACAATTGAGCTCAAAATTTATGTTGCTAAGTGAGACGGTTGTTAAGTGAGTTTTGGTCCATTTTACCGCCTTTCTTCCCACAGTGGTTAAGTGAATCACTGCAGTTGTTAAGTGGGTAACACGGTTGCAAAGTGAATCTTGGTTCCTCAATTGTCTTTGCTTGTCAGAAGGTCGCAAAAGGTGTTCGATGACCCAGAACACTGAAACTGTCATAAATATGAGCCAGTTGCTGAGCATCCGAATTTTGATCACATGACTATGGGGGACTGCAACCGTTGTAAGTGTGAAAAACAGTCATAAGTCACTTTTTTCAGTGCTGTTGTAACTTCAAACTGCCATTAAACCAGCGGTGAAATGCTCCCGGTTCGCTCTTGCCTGTTGGTCATCAGAGAGCTGATCGCGAAGGCAGCGCAACGCTCCGCCCACCCGCCGGGACACTGCCATTTGAGTTCTTTTACCCTCTGCGCATGCACAAAGTGTTCTGTGCATGCGCAGAGGGTAAAAGATGGCAGTGTCCCGGCGGGTAGGCGGAGCGTCGCGCTGCCTTCGCGATCGGCTCTCCGACAACCGACAGGCAAGAGCGAACTGGGAGCATTTCACCCCTGCATTAAACAAATAGTTGTATTTCGAGGACTACCTGTACACCAGGGCTGTGTCAACATAATGGAAAGGAGGAATGATGTTGAAGAACAAAAATCAAAACTGCAACCAAGACAACAGGCTGATAAGAGAAATCTGAATCCGGGCTAGAACTGTAACCTAGAAAAACGTCTCAGGCAAGACCCCACCCCTAGTTCTTATCAAGATAGGGGGTGGGGAGGGAACACATTCAGACTTGCAAGACTGATGTTAGCTCTCCAAGGTAGAAATCAAAAGCATGCAAATCAGTGGTGGGTTGTAAATTATTTTGCCACCGGTTCACGCATGACACTTCTGTGCATGCGCAGAAGCGTCCCGGACGGGTGGGTGGAGCCTCCTGCCACCGGTGCTACCGGTTCTAAGAACCGGTCCAAACCAGGAGCAACCCACCGCTGATACAAACCAATGATATTTTTATTGCAAGGTTATAGTAGTCTGAATGTGCTTCTTCGTTTTATCTTCATCCTTTATCACTTCCCAAGGACCCAGTGTCCTGCAGTTCACTTTTCGAGACTTCCTAAAGTCTGCGGGGCTGCCACCTGCTACGCAAAGATCCATCTCATTGCTATCAATCTAATGACAAAGACACTATCTTACCAGCACTTGAGAATCATGGGCCGAAACAGATAAACCAAGAGACATGTTGACTGCATCGGCAGGTCCTGAGAAGGCAAATAAATAAATAAATAAAAATAAAGCAAATAAAACATACACACCAAAGAGCATTTGCTATGAATTTTCTACTCTAAATTTTATTTTATTTATTAATTCATTCAGTTTGATGCTGCCCATCTCCAAATGACTTGGGCGGATCACAATAATTATGCTGACCTCTATTTTTTTTAAAAGCCCATCCTTGATGTTAAGGAAATACATGATGATTTCTTCAAAATAAGCCTGAATCACAGAAAGTTACATCTTAGGAGGACATAGGGTTGGTACTCAGCTGATAATCATCAAAAGATTTCACCTAGAATAAGTTTTATTCATGATCAGCTTGAATTGGACATATAAGAGAAGTCTAGACCAGCGGTTCCCAACCTGGGGGTCGGGACCCCTTTGGGGGTCGAACGACCATTTCCCAGGGGTCGCCCTGGCATCCTCAGTTTCCCCCCCACTGCCACAAGCCTGGCCATATTGCGCCTCACAACCTGTGCCCCCACCGCGCCCCACCCTGCTGCCGCCATTTGGGTTCTTTTACTATCTGTGCATGCATAGCACGCTTTGCGCATGCACAGAGGGTAAAAGAACCCAAATGGCAGTGATGGGGTGGGTCACGGTGGGGGGGGGGTGGGGGGGGTATGGGTCACGGCATTAGGAAGGTTGGGAACCACTGGTCTAGACAGACTTTTCAAACTGTGTTCTGTGGAAATCATAAGATTTCAGAAGATAATGATGAAGATTTAAATTTATAAACCATCCAGAGATGGAAGGAGCGAGGGAACGAGAGAGCGAGGAAGGGAGGGAGAGAGGGAGGGAGGGAGGGAGGGAGGGAGGAAAGAAGGAAGGAAGGAAGGAAGGAAGGAAGGAAGGAAGGAAGGAAGGAAGGAAGGAAGGAAGGAAGGAAAGCTTGATTTGTCTTGTTAATGTACCTCCCCAAAGAGAGGAAATACAATACAGTTTACATCTGGCCCTTGATGACTTAAACACAATAAACTATTTTCTGGAAATTCAATATGCATACAACATATGTTTAAAATATGATTGAAATATTTAAGTAATAAATAAGTAAATATTAAATGCTGAGGTTCCTGCCTTAAACATCAAGGGATCGAAGAGTTCAGTGCTTACTTTGGAGAATTATCTCCTGGCATCCGCCTGACTTGCTTGAAGTCACCGGGCATCTGTACAGTTTCCCTGTTTCATTCACACCTCCCTGTTGAAGTGGAGCACCTACTAACACCCTATCAATAGGAGGGAAACGCAGACAAAGTAGAATAGGCAAATCAGAAATCTACTTGGAGAAGGACCCAATCAGGATTCAGCTGCTCGGACTAACCAACCAGAACTCAGCACACACAAAAAAAGAAAGTACTCTTAATGTTGGTCAGTGTTTGCTTTAGCTCCACCCACTCCAGACAATCCAAGTGGTCAATGGTGCATTTTTTCAGTGGACATGTGGCTCTGAAGAGCTTGCTCACCCCCCATGATCCAAGTAGACAGAATCACAAAGACAGCGAGCTGTCCGTGGTTCTAGAACAGTGTTTCCAATTCAGCAATTTGAAGATGGGTGGATTTCAACTCCCATAATTCCTCAGCCAGCATGGCTGGTTGGGGAATTCTGGGAGTTGAAGTCCACCCATCTTTAAATGTCTATGGAGATTCTGTGTCATCCAGGTCATGGTTGTCCCAAAGACGCTTTTTCAAGAGGCAACTGGACTTTCAGGTTTTTCTTTGAGGACGTTTCGCTTTTCATCCAAGAAGCTTCTTCAACATAGGAGAACAAACCCATCAGGACTAGATTCATCGGCCCATCTGCATTTAAAAGACACGGCCACTCTTTTGAAGACAGAAAAGTCCACATTTTGGATAGAGAAGACCGCTGGTTTGAAAGAGGGGTCAAAGAGGCCATCTATGTCAAAATTGAACAGTCATCTCTCAACATAGGGGGGCGGGGGCAGTGGTGGGTTCCTACCGGTGCGGTCCGGTGCGTAGCTCCGATAGGGAGCGGCTGATTGCGCAATTTGCACACGGCCGCTGCGGTGCCGTCTTCACCAGTCTGTCACACACATCACCATCTTTTTTAAAGAATCTTTGGGCTTTTTTGCTTCTGCGCATGCGCAGAAGCAAAATCTTGCTGAAATCGCATGTCCTCTTGCGAGATTTTGGTGAGATTTTGCTTCTGCGCATGCGCAGAAGCAAAATCACGTGAGGGGGCGCACGCGCATAGCGAGCACCCACGTGCACAAAACATGGAGATGCGTGCGCAGGGCACTGGTATCGGTAAGTGAGCAACCTGCCCCTGGGTGGGGGATACCACATCATCTATCTTCAGTCTACAACACAGTCCTTTCAGCAATTACCAGAAGGATCCACACTCATTTGCACCACTCAGGTGACCCTGATGATCATAGATAAACCTCCAGGTGCCTTTAACGACTTGCTAAAAGAATTCAAGGAGTCTGCAAGGAGTATAAATCTTTCCATTCCCCACCATCCAGTCAGAACTGAAGAAGCTTCTTGGATGTGAAGCAGAAACTTCTTCAAAGAAAAACAAGAAAGTCCAGTTGTCTCTTGAAAAGCCACCTTTGGGATACCCATCTTTAACTTGCCATGGTTGAGAAACATTGTCCTAGATCTAGACAGACTGGGGTCACCTACTCGGCAGTTGCGCCACTTCCAAATTGTACCACACTGTAGCCAAAACTCTTCACCGTTTCCCGGAAGACGACCGGTTGTTCAGTGTCCACACTAAATCCATGGCACAGGTTCAGCACTGCGGGATTAAACAAAATAAAGATTTTCTTTAGCTTTTTTTTTTCTACAGCAAGAAGAAGGGCAGATCCATTTACAGATCCATTAACATCCATTTCTTTGGGTATAGGTGTGTTTGCAACTAGCCATGTTGTGTGCTGTTTGTAACATTGAGACTCAATCAAGAATCACAGCTTCTAGAAAAATGGCAAGACCTATGGCAAAGAAACCGAAAATTGACACTGGCTACTTCATATAAGGAGAACTTATACAAGATGTTTTACAGGTGGCACTTCCCACCAACAAGATTAGCCAAAATGGGTACACATCTTTCTTCATTATGTTGGAAATGTAAAATGCAACCCGGCACATATTATCATATGTAGTGGGAGTGCCACAAAGCACGAGAATTCTGGACAACAATCAAACAATGGTCGGAAGAAATATTAAAAATAAAATTGGACCTCAAACCAGAACTCTTTTTATTAGGGATAACATTAGATAAATATGACAAAAACATAATGTACTTAATGCTACATATATTGATTGCCGCAAGGTTAACTTTTGCTCAAAATTGGAAAAAACAAAACATACCCACAGAAGAAGAAATTTTAAGCAAAATATTAACATGTGCTGAAATGGATGTTAGAAATGAAGGGAAAAGATGAAATTGAATACATTGAAACCTGGAACAAATTATATCATTGGTGGGGAGAAAGGAGAACCAGGATTGAAAATTAAAATGGTGGAGATGAAAGGAAAACTATAACTCATTCTTTGCAATTTAAGATAAATAACGATGTATAAATTAGCGGAATGTAAATATGTATACTAGATTACGATTCGTCATGTACTTGTTCTTTACGTTTATTGTATGTTTTGTCTCTTTGTTCTCTTATCTGTTTTATAAATAAAAAACTTTTTAATAAAAAAAATAGATAAATAAAAATGTATGCTTCGAAACAACAACAACAACAACAACAACAAAAAAGAATCACAGCTTCTGTACCAGTTGATAGTTGTATAAGAGAGCATCCCTCCTGAGCACCAGCAACCAAAAACAGCAGTTTTGTTGGGCAATCAGTTGTGCCTATTCCTAGCTGACTTCTACGTTCATTTTGGATCTGCCCATTAAGTTTGTCAAGAAGGAAAAAAGAACATCAAGATATTCTCGGGGGGGGGGGAAGGCTATCACCAGAACCACCCAAAAAAATAATGATGATTTGATTGTTGTTGTTGTTTTATGTTTTTGTCTGGGGTAATTTGAAGAAGTGGTCAGCTATGTATGAAAGAGGAAAAATCTTTTTTGGGATTGTTAAAAAAAAAGGAAGAAAACGACTCTCAATATGTGGCAACACCGACTTTTAAATTGTGTTGAACGGTTTTGGGAAACGGGCCATTTCTGGCCTCCAGAGGGCCTCCAGGGGGGTGGGGAAGGCCATTTTCACCCTCCCCAGGCTCCTAGAAAGGCTCTGGAGCTTGGGGAGAGCAAAAAATGGGGTGTTTCCTGACTCCCAGTGGGCCCAGAAGGCCTGAAAATCAGCTGGCCGGCACGCACATGCGAGCCGGACCTGAGCTCACGTGCCCACCGATATGGCTCCGCATGCCACTTGTGGCACACGTGCCATAGATTTACCATCACGGGTATAGGGTCTCCTGCTTGAGCAAGGGGCTGGACTAGAAGACCTCCAAGGCCCCTTCCAGCTCTTTTCTGATTGATCAGTCAAAGCAGCAGTATTTGTAAGCTGAGTTCTAATGCTGGAAGGTCTAAAGGCACAAAGAAACTTCCGTATTGATTACACAATATCCCCCAGATTCCCTATTTGTAACAAATACAAATTACTCTAATAAATAAGTAATTAATAAAAATCACCAATGCATATCAATCCAGATATATACATCAGTAAATCCCACGGATCCTAGTGATACTAACTTTTGCAGAGAAAGTTTGCACTAGATGCCCATTCTTTCTGGGAATGCCCGACTTACGACCCCCTTGGCTCTTAAAAGAGCCAAGGTGGCGCAGTGGTTAAATGCAGCACTGCAGGCTACTGCTAGTTCAGCAGTTTAGCTGTTCAAATCTCACTGGCTCAAGGTTGACTCAGCCTTCCATCCTTCCGAGGTGGGTAAAATGAGGACCCAGATTGTTGGGGGCAATATGCTGAACCCTGTAAACCGCTTAGAGAGGGCTGTAAAGCACTAGGAAGCGGTATATAAGTCTAAGTGCTATTGCTATTGCTAATTGGGAACAGAATTTCCATTGCCAAACAAGGTGGTTGTTAAGTGAGTCACGCCTGATTTTAGAAATTTCTTTTTTTTGCCACCACTGTTAAGTGAACCATTGCAGTTATTAAACGAATCCTGCGGTCATCGAATGAATCCCGTTTCCCCCATTGACTTTGCTGGTCAGCAGCCAGCTGGAAAAGTTGCAAGCGGTGATCATGTGACCTTGGGATGCTGCAACCATTGTAAAAACACCCTGGTTGCTAAATAGCTGAATTTTGATGACATGTCCATTGGGATGCTGTGATGGTCATAAGTGCAGTGACCGATCATAAGTCACTCCTTTCAGTTTAGGGAAGTCTCCCCCCTCCTAGAGAATGAAATATTTGGGGGAATATTAAAAGAAGCAGAATATTATATTTCCCCCAAGGAGAAATGGAGAAACATGTTCATAGAGGCAGAAAGCAGCCCGATGTCTTTCTTAATGTGGCCGTTAAGAAAGACTGAGCCAGCCTACTGACAAACAAAAGACCTTCACCTCCAGCGATGGGATTAAAATATACATCCTCCTCCACCCAAATTCTAACAACAGGACGTGACCTTTTAGGACATAATAGGATTAACCCACCACCATTAGAAAAGCAAAAGACACAGAGCTCACTACATTGCACAACCCCCAGCAGCATCTCAGAAACCTATAAAGATCCATCCACTCATTCAACCGGTTGGTCAGCTGCCCCAGAACCACATGCTGCTTATCAATAAACAGAATCTTTCTTTCCAATCAGCCTCTGTTTTGTTTCCAGCACCTTTCTCCCGGCTTGGAACTGAACTAAATAGATTTTTCTTCCAACACAGTGCAGTTGTAACTTTGAATGGTCACTAAAGAAATGGTTGTAAGTCAAGTAGCTTTCACAAGACAACCAAAACATTGTCTCCTGAATCCCCAGGCCTTGTTTTTGTATACAGGTAGTCCTTGACTTACAACAGTTTGCTTAGTAACTGTTCAAAGTTACAATGGCACTGAAAAAAGTGACTTATGACTGTTTTTCATAGTTACGACCATACCAGCAACCCCATGGTCATGTGATCAAAATTCAGATGGTTAGCAACTGACTCATATTGATGACCTTTGCTGTGTCCCAAGATCATGTGATCCCCTTTTGCGACCTTCAGAGAAGCAAAGTCAATGGGAGAAGCCAGATTCACTTAGCAACCGGGTTACTAATTTATCAACTGCAGTGATTCACTTAACAACTGACGCAAGAAAGATTGTTCTCCTCTGAGTTCCCTCTAGACTGGCTTGGAATTCCAGTCTTTTCCAAATATCTTGGAAAACTTCAACTTTTTTTTTTTTTTTTTGCAAAACATCCAAAGTCTGTCTGCAACACCATAACGCAAAAAAAGCAGGTTCAAGAGAAAAAGCATAAAGAGAAACAAATAACAAAGCAATCTAGTTTGGTCTAGAGCAGAAATCTCCAAACATGGCTGGCTGTGGAATTCTGGGAGTTGAAGTCCACAAGTCTTGAAGTTACCAAGTTCAAAGACCTCCTAGTCTAGTGGTTAAGGAATCTGGTTAGAAACCAGGAGGCCGTGAGTTCAAGTTCTGCCTTAGCCGTGAAAGCCAGCTCGCTGACTTTGAGCCAGTCACTCCATCTCAGTGCAGCCCACTTCACAGCAGCAGCGGGTTGCTCCCGGTTCGGCTTAGTTCTGAGAACTGGTAGTGGCGGCGGCGGGAGGCTCCGCCCACCCACCTGGGACGCTTCTGCGCATGCGCAAAAGCGTCACATGCGTGCACAAGCACATGCACGAACTGGTAGCAACAGCATTTAGAACCCACTACTGCCTCACAGGGTTGTTGTTGTGGGGAAAATAAAAGAAGGCAGATGTGTTAGATATATTCACCGCCTTGAGCTACCTGGCTTTTAAAAATCTAATTAATAAATTAATTAATAAGCAACTGAGCCTAGCAAATGCAAGAGAATAAGAACCACAAACTCCACAATAACCCTGATATATACATCTATCTATCTATCTATCTATCTATCTATCTATCTATCTATCTATCTATCTATCTATCTATCTATCTATCTATCTATCTATCTATCTAGAAAGAGTGCAGAGAAGAGCAACAAAGATGATTAGGGGACTGGAGGCTAAAACATATGAAGAACGGTTGCAGGAACTGGGCATGTCTAATCTGATGAAAAGAAGGACTAGGGGAGACATGATAGCAGTGTTCCAATATATCAGGGGTTGCCACAAAGAAGAGGGAGTCAAACTATTCTCCAAAGCACCTGGGTGGAATGGGTGGAAATTAAACAAGGAGAGAAGCAACTTAGAACTAAGGAGAAATTTCCTGACAGTTAGAACAATTAATGAGTGGAACAGCTTGCCTCCAGAAGTTGTGAATGCTCCAACACTGGAAGTTTTTAAGAAGATGTTGGATAACCATTTGTCTGAAGTGGTGTAGGGTTTCCTGCCTAAGCAGGGGGTTGGACTAGAAGACCTCCAAGGTCCCTTCCAACTATTATTATTATTATTATTATTATTATTATTATTATTATTATTATTATTATTATTATTATTATTATTATTATTATTATTATTATTATTATTAATTTATATATATATAAAAAGTACTTGCCAGCAACAGCTGAGAGACAGAAAAACAGCTGTACAGACTCCATCCTCCACTGTTGACAGCCGGCTGCATCCAACCCTTGTAAAAGTCAGTGAACGGGGGAAACATTTATCTTTCCAGAAGTGGGTGTTTCATCCATGGCTTAATGTCGATTCGCACAGGGCAGCTGGGATAAACGGGAAGCTGCCTCAAGAATCAGAGGGGGAAGTGTGGTCTGTGTGGGTTGGCGCAGCGGAGGCCAAAATAGAAGATTAAAGCATCAATAGTAATTTCTCAAGGAAATGACTCATCTTCATGCCTGCCATTATCTTTTAGCACATTCTAGATGTATTGTGGCGTTTCAGAGCTCATGGAAAGCGTAAACTTATTTTCAGAAAGACTTTGGGATTGGTTATAGCTCTTTGCATCTTCAGCCTGCAGAGTCCTGCTCTCATTGTCTGGGATGAATGAAGAACAAATTGAACGTTACACATAGGCTTAACACCTATAAGGCAGTCTTCGACTTATAACAGTTTGTTTAGCGACAGTTTGAAATTACAGGGGCACTGAAAAAAAGAGACTTATGAGCATTTTTTTCACACTTATGGCTGTTGCAGCATTCCCGTGGTCACACGGTCAAAATTCAGATGCCTGACAACTGACTCGTGTTTATGACGGTTGCAGTGTCCTGGAGTCACGTGGTCCCCTTTTGCGACCTTCTGACAAGCAAAGTCAACGGGGAAGCCAAATTCACTTAACCCTGTTACTACTTAACAATTGCAATGATTCACTTAACGATTAAGAAAGGTCATAAACTGGGGGCAAAACTCCCTTAACAATTGTCTTGCTTAGAAACAGAAATTTTGGACTCAATTGTGGTTGTACGTTGAGGACTACTGGCATTGGCACTTTGTTCAAAACAAAAAGACCAAATAAGGAAACCGAGGCCAAGTTAAATGCCTATGGAGATTCTCAGTCATCCAGGTCGTGGTTGTCCCAAAGGTGCTTTTTCAAGAGGCAACTGGACTTTCTGGTTTTTCTTTGAAGACATTTCGCTTCTCATCCAAGAAGCTTCTTCAGCTCTGACAGGATTCCTCACTGTCCTTTCAGAGCTGAAGAAGCTTCTTGGATGAGAAGCGAAACGTCTTCAAAGAAAAACCAGAAAGTCCAGTTGCCTCTGGAAAAAGCACCTGTGCAGCCAAATTATTTATTCATCCATTTATTTTTTTCAATTTCTATAGTTGCCTATCTCTGTTAATCACTCTCGGTGGTTCACAATTAAAACAAAATTTAAGTTGAAATACATTTTAAAGCAATAAAAATAACAATAATAATTTAAAAAAACCCAATAGAAGCATCCAAATTATTGTTGGTGGCGTGATCGGGATTGCATATGGTCCACCAGTTGAAATATTCACGGTCCCAACTCTATTCCTAAGCTACAATATATCGTCTATTTATCCTTTACTCAAAGGGAGTGGAGAAACAGCCGGGTCTAATGAAGAAACAAGTCATGTCCTGTGTTTTGCAAGGGCAGAAGAGTCAACCATGCAGAAGAAGAGTGTGGCAAGGCTGCAGCTTAAGAAGAAAAGCAATTTCAACTTCCCACATTTCCTCTCTGTTTTGTGCAGAGCCATTTCGGCACCACTGCCAACTCTTATTTGCCTTTTTAAAAAAATCTTTCTTTCCACTTTTCCACCAAGTCATAGAGACGCCTCGTTTGCATCAGCTCATCTTATATTGGCGTCTGGAATGGAGGAAGCATGTTAAAATTTCAGGAACTGCATCTCACCATACTATCACTTTGTAAAGTTTATTAAGATAGTCCATTTTGGGGTTGTCATAGAACACTGATGTTCAAGAGTAACTTATAGGATGTTCTCATTTATTTCACAGTGTTCATTATTTCACAAGATTTATATGCATTCCCCTCCCTCAATGTAGACCACAGGCAGGGCACATCCAAAACAATGCAAACAACAACAACAACACCTACATTAAACCCACTGCAGCAAACCCCACATCAAACAAATCAACACACCATCGCTGGATGCTCAACCACAAACAGCACTAAGAATAGCACTTATATACCGCTTCAGAGTGCTCTTGCAGCCCTCTCTAAGCAGTCAGAATATTAACCCCTAATAATCTGGGTCCTCATTTTACCGACCTTGGAAGGATACAAGGCTGAGTCAACCTGAATAGAATAGAATAGAATAGAATAGAATAGAATAGAATAGAATAGAATAGAATAGAATAGAATAGAATAGAATAGAATAGAATAGAATAGAATAGAATAGAATAAGAGAGTTGGAAGGGATCTTGGAGGTCTTCTAGTCCAACCCCTGCTTAGGCAGGAAACCCTATACCATTTCAGACAAAACCTTCATCCGGTAAGAATCAAACTGCTGACAGTGGGCAGAGTCAGCCTGCAATACTGCATTTTAACCACTGTACCAGTGGTGGGTTCCTACTGGTGCAGTCCACTCTATAGCACCGGTAGCGGCCCACTGGTGACGTCACAGTACCGGTGCGGTCAGTTGCCGGTGCCTGGGTACCGCCATTTTTTAAAAAAAAAATTTAGATTTTTTTTAAAAAATTCTTTTGCGCATGCCCAGAAGCCGAGCTTCCAGCACTGCGCATGCACTGCCTTCCTACCCCACAGTGAGTCCAAGCAGGGGAGGATGGTTGAGGGAGCACATGAGACGCTGAAAGAACGGGCGGCAGGAGCTATCTCCATTCCCCTCCCTTCAGCAGTCCGAGAAGCCATGAACGTGCGGTGATGGTCCTAGGCATTTTCGCACGTTTGAGGCTTCTCGAGCTGCTGAGGGGAGGGGGAATGGGCGGCAGGACCTATCTCAGTTCCCCTCCCTTCAGCAGTCCGAGAAGCCACGCCCACCCGGTCACATGGCCGGCAAGCCACGCCCACCTGGTCACATGGCTGGCAAGCCACACCCACAAAATAAGCCACGCCCACAGAGTGGTAGTAAAAAAATTAGAAACCCGCCCCTGCACTGCGCCACCATGGTTCTTCACTTACTAGAGGTAATACTCAGTACAGGTCAAAATGTATTGAGGGGAAAAAGAATCAGAACCAAGCATACATTTTAGGCAGCATATTCCACCGTTGCCCTACTTTGAGGAAGGGCTCAGACCAGGGGCAGGTTGCTTGTTCTTTGCACTACCAGTGCGCTGCGTGAGCATCACCATGTTTTGGCGCACGCACGCTCACTAAGCGCATGCGCCCCCTTGTGCGATTTTGCTTCCTGCACATGCGCGGAAGCAAAATCTCGTGGGGTGACATGTGCGCACACATGATTTCGGCACTTTTTTTGCTTCCATGCATGCACGGAAGCAAAATCTCGCAAGGGGACGTGCGCACGAAGTTTCAGTGATTTTTTGCTTCTGCGCATGTGCGGAAGCAAAAAAACTGCCAAAATCACGTGCTCGCACGCGTCCCCTCATGAGATTTTGCTTCCGCGCATGTGCAGGAAGCAAAATCAGCCCAAAAATTCCCCAAAAAATGATGGCGTCGCGCGACAGACTGGTGAAGACGGCACTGGAGCTGTCACGCACAAATAGTGCCATCTACTATTGAGCGCATGTTCAGAAGAAAAAATAAATTAAAAAAATTCCAAAAAAATAAATTAAAAAATTTTTTTAAAAAAGATGGCGGCACCCACGGACCGGCACCGACCGA
Source organism: Diadophis punctatus similis (assembly GCA_023053685.1). Classification (NCBI taxonomy): domain Eukaryota; kingdom Metazoa; phylum Chordata; class Lepidosauria; order Squamata; family Dipsadidae; genus Diadophis; species Diadophis punctatus. The sequence continues at coordinate 4,116,442 of JALIGW010000023.1, read as the reverse complement.
ACCGGTTCCGTCACATCATCATGACGGGTCACTACCGGTTCAGGCAAACCAGTCCAAACCGGGAGTAACCCACCTCTGGGTACAGTGTACTTTTGGTGATGTGCAGTATTGTTTTTGTGCCAAACATATTTTTTGGGATTATGGCCAACAATGGAAATATGGCCTAAAAGTTCAGCCTTGGTCTCATCAGACCATAACATACTTTCCCACATTCTTTTATCAGACATGATGTAGCTTTTTGCAAAATGTAGCTGGGCTTGGATGTTTTTCTTTATAAGAAAAGGCTTCCGTCTTGTCAATCTTTGTCTATCTTTGTCTATCTTGTCAATCTTGTCTATCTTTGCTTGTCAAAAGCTGGCTAGGGAGATCTCAAATGGTGATCGTATAACTCAGGGATGCTACGATCATTGTTAAATACATTCCAGTTGCCAACACCCAAAATTTGAGCACATGACTGTGGGGAATTCTGCAACAATCATAATTGTGAGAACAGGTCAGAAGTCACTTTTTCAATGCCATTGTGACTTTGAACCATCATTAAACAAACTGTCGTAAGTTAAGGACCACTTGTATTTTGCTTTCAGAATGCTTCAGTTTCTGGATGAAGGTGACAATTTCCATTTTAAGCTCTTCCTGCCTGCGCAGAGGTGCAAAGAATGAGTTGCTCCTCTCCAAGATTCAATTTTATCTTAGCAATTTCTAGTAGATTTTTGAAGTCTTTTGCTGATCCCCTGCAGCCTTTCTGAACATCCGTAAAGGCCTTACAGATGTGCTGATGGGACCGTGATCATCTCCTCTAAGCTGATTTGGGGCAGTTGTATGATCCCAGGGAAAGAAAATTTCCACAGCAAAAACCGCACCCTCGCTGTTGTGGGTTACAACATTCAGCAAATACTGCATTTTTCGGAGTATAAGATGCACGGGAGTATAAGACGCACCTTAGTTTTGGGGGAGGAAAATAGGGGGAAATCTGCCTACCAGGTATTCATCTGGCTAGCGTCCTTAGTCTGGTTGGCTTCAGCACATTATTTTATCCCCTGGTTAGGGCTTAAAAAAACCTTATTCGGAGTGAGGAGCAATGAAAAAAAGCCTGCAAAGACTTACTTACTTACTTACTTACTTACTTACTTACTTACTTACTTACTTACTTACTTACTTACTTATTTATTTAGTCAAACATGTACAGGATAGTAGTTGTTTGTATAAGCATAACATAAGTAAAAACGTACCGATAAAAGAGGACAATAGGGTAGTAGGACAGGGACGGTAGGCACAGTGGTATGCTTATGCACGCCCCTTACAGACCTCTTAGAAATGGGGAGAGGTCGACTGTAGACAGTCTAAGGTTAAAGTTTTGGGGGTTTGGTACATTTTGGTACAATTTGATACATTTTGGTATACTTAGGGCTGGAAAAAACCTTCTTCGGAGGGAGTAGCAATGAAAAAGTCTGCAAGCCGATAAGAGCCGGGAAGTTCATTAGCGCCTTGTTAGGGCTGGGGGGGAAAAGCTTCGAAAAAGCTACATTCTGAGTATAAGACGCACCCAAATTTTTAGCCTCTTTTAGGGGGGGGAAGGTGCGTCTTATACTCCGAAAAATACGGTAGATGAATCTGCAAACTTTTTATCATGGCCTCTTTGTAGCCTCAAAAAACAGAACTGACACATTCCATCCATATATGGAGAATGGATTTTAAAATAATTTGGGGCAAGCCCTCTTTTTTTCTCCAAAGCAACTGATGTGAACCATAAAAAGCCTTCCAAGTGATAGCACTAGCAATAGCAATAGCACTTAGACTTATATCCCGCTTCACAGTGCTTTACAGCCTTCTCTAAGCAGTATACAGAGTCAGCATCTTGCCCTCAACAATCTGGGCCCTTGTTTTATCGACCTCGGAAAATGGAAGGCTGAGTCAGCCTTGAGCCTATCAGGATCGAAGGAATCAAACTCCTGGCAGTGTGAGCAGAATTAGCCTGCAATACTGCACTCTAACCGCTGCGCCACCATGGCTGATGTTGAAAAATGGCATCAGCAGCAAAGAAGGGGACTCATCACCATGGATATGCTCATCACAGCAACTTTGTACAGGTAGTCTTTGACTTACAACCACAATTGAGCCCAAAACTCAAGTGTTTCCTAAGTGAAATATTTGTTAAGTGAGTTTTGCCTCGCTTTATGACTTTTCTTGACATATTTGTTATGTGAATCATTGCAGTTTAATTTAATTTAATTAAAAGTTCTTAAAGGCCGCCCAATCCCATAGGACTCAGGGTGGCGTACAGCAGGAATAAGAACAATACAAATAATACATAATAATTTTAAAAAACATTACATAATTTTAAAAACCATTCATTCATGGGAGAATCTGATCTTCTTCACCCTGCCTGCCGGAAGAGCCATGTTTTTATGGCTTTGCGGAAGGCCAGTAGAGTGGGGATAGTCTGGATCTCTGGTGGGAGTTGGTTCCAGAGAGATGGGGCTTCCACAGAGAAGGCTCTCCCCCGTGGACCCGCCAACCGACATTGTTTGGCTGATGGAACCTGGAAGAGGCCAACTCTGTGGGACCTAACTGGTTGTAGGGAGGTATGTGGTAGGATGCGGTCCCAGAGATAACCAGTTGTCGAGTTATTAACACGGTTGTTAAATGAATCTGGCTTCCCCATTGACTTTGCTTCTCAAAAAGTCACAAAAGGGGTTCACATGACCTCGGGACACTGCAACCGTCATAAATGCATGCCAGTTGCCAAGCATCTGAATTCTGATCAAGTGACCATGGGGATGCTGCAACAGTTGTAAGTGTGAAAATGATCATAAGTCACTTTTTCCAGTGCCGTTGTAACTTCAAACCGAGTGAACTGTTGTAATTCAAGGACTACCTGTATGGAAGTTTAAGCTAACAATAAATTGCCCTAGGCCTGCTTTCCCAACTGATTGTGGACTTTCTCCACAGGGCAACGCTTGAGCCACCCATATCACCTGGCTCATAAACACAAATCTTCTCAGTATCCAATGTGGCAAAACATAACACATACCGTATTTTTCGGAGTATAAGACGCACTGGAGTATAAGACGCACCTTAGTTTTGGGGGAGGAAAATAGGGGAAAACAATCTGCCTACCAGGTATTCATCTGGCTAGCGTCCTTAGTCTGGTCAGCTTCAGCACATTATTTTATCTCCTGATTAGGACTTAAAAAAAACCTTCTCCTGAGAGAGTAACAATGAAAGAGCCTGCAAGCCGGTAAGAGCTGGGAAGATAGTTAGCACCTGGTTTGGGCTAGAAAAAAACTTATTCGGAGCAGCTTCAGCACATTATTTTATCTCCTGATTAGGACTTTAAAAAAACCTTCTTCTGAGAGAGTAACAATGAAAGAGCCTGCAAGCCGGTAAGAGCTGGGAAGATCGTTAGCACCTGGTTTGGGCTAGAAAAAAACTTATTCGGAGCAGCTTCAGCACATTATTTTATCTCCTGATTAGGACTTAAAAAAACCTTCTTCTGAGAGAGTAACAATGAAAGAGCCTGCAAGCCGATAAGAGCTGGGAAGATAGTTAGCACCTGGTTAGGGCTAGAAAAAAACTTATTCGGAGCAAGTAGAGCAATGAAATTTTTTTTTGCAAAGACTTAGGGCTGGAAAAACATTCTTTGGAGAGAGTAACAATGAAAAAGCCTGCAAGGTAAGAGCTGGGAAGATCTGTTAGCACCTAGTTAGGACTGGAAAAAAAGCTACATTCGAAGTATAAGACGCACCCAAATTTTCAGCCACTTTTAGGGAGGGAAAAGGTGCGTCTTATACTCCGAAAAATACGGTACTTTCTGAAGGCCACGTCCTCATCCAGATGTGCTGGTAAATTTGCCCGGGAATCTTAGTAGCCTAGAAGGCTGATAGAGATACCATTTGTTCTCTTGACATGTTGTGTACTTGGTGCTACCCAAGAACGTTCTCTCCCCCCCCTCCCTATTTGGAAGATTCCAAGATTACACATCTAATCCTCAATTTACAACAGTTCACTTAGTGACCATTCGAAGGTACAATGGCACTGAAAAAACTGACTTATGGCCATTTTTTCACACTTACGACCATTGCAGCATCTCCATGATCACATGATTTACATTCGGATACTTGACAACTTAACATTTATGACGGTCGCAACGTCCCTGGGTCATATGATCATCTTTTGTGACCTTCTGACAAGCAAAATCAACGGGGAAGCCAGATTCACTTAACAACCATGTTACTAACTTAACAACTGCAGGGATTCACTTAACAAATGTGGCAAGAAAAGTCGTAAAATGGGGCAAAACTCACTTTACAAATTTCTCGGCAACATAAATGTTGGGCTCAATTGTGGTTGTAAGTTGAGGACTATCTGTAATCACATCAACATGACAAGAAACGTGGCAACTTGACAACATAATCAAGATTTGATTACCTGATGATGCGAGGGAGAATCTAAACATATTAGCTTGGCTTGGAAGCTGCCAAGCCACAGCCATGCAAAGCTCCTTGGAGGGCCCAAATTTTCAAACACGTCATGAGGTAGGATTGTATCTGTTCATCACACAAAGCACATATTTCTTGCCTACAATTGTTATTTACAGGAGGACACAAAATAATGATTCATGCAGATTCTCTGGAAGCAAATAGCTGTTTGTGTTAAACTTGAGCAGTGTGTTTCATATTTCTGATGGATTCCTGACCCTTAGATGAATCCTAAATGATGCATATGCAATCACTAACTAATGCAAACTTTTTCCAGCTAACTGGGTCTAGAATATATCAACCCCTGTGGACTATGTTAGCTAAGATTTGTTTATCGGCTACATTAGTCATCTTTGAAAAGACAGTTTCAACATGGCTCTCCCCATATTCAACTTTTCTGATTTTAGAAAACACTGTGTTGCTGGTTTCTATCAGGTTTATCATTTGATTTGGATCCTAGAGTTGTACAGTTGTGGCGATACAGAAATTCAGAGAATAAACAAATCGGGGGGGGGGGGCTTTCTTAAATGTATTCAAAATGAGATTAGAAGGGCTATTTAATGACCTTTGGATTCTTGAAGCAGGCAAAAAAAGGCATCATATTGTACCATATATTATATATATTGTACCTGTGTGTGTATATGTGTGTCTGCTAGATTCACCATGTTAGCTTAGAGCAGTGCTTCCCAAAGTGTGTTACGCGTACCCCCAGGGGTATGGGAAGAGTTTGGTGGGGGTACACGTTGCACCGGAGTTTGGTGGGGATCACGTGGGAATATCCACTGCACCGTGCTTAGCTGCGCCCACAGAACAAGGAAAGAAATAGGCGCGTATCGCAGTTTTTACATGGGAACTGGGGCCATCGTACATCGTATCGCAACTCATTATGGCAGGAACTTCTGCACATCCTTCGCGCAGCTCGGGTTCGGCCATTTTTAAACTGCGGGAACATTAACAGTTGATGTTGAGCCGCGGAGCTGTTTAAACGCCGGAGAATTGCAGTGTTATTTAACGGTTAGACAGTCTTGTGAGGCGTGACACGGCATGAATATACTGCACTAAGTTACAGAGACAACTTACTTCTTTAATAGTTAGTTCCGGGCGCCTGTTATCATGCTTTAGTAAGTTCCACTGATTTTGATTATTTTTATAAAATACAATTTTTATTTTGTGTATGTACCAAAAAAAGAAAAAATAAATATATTTTGATTTTTATTAAAGCATATGTTTTTATGAGGGGTACTCAGCGTTACGAAAATTATAGAAGGGGTACACATATGTCAAAAGTTTGGGAAACACTGGCTTAGAAAAGTGTTTGTCATGTGCAGACTTCAACTCCCAGTATTCCTCAGTCTGCAATGTTTCTAGGCTTGAAGATAGGTGGACTTCAACTCCCAGAATTCCTCAGAAAGCAGTGTTTCTGAGTCCTGGCAGCTTGAAGATGAGTGGATTTCAACTCCCAGAATTCCACAGCCTGGCTGGGAAATTCTGGGAGTTGAAGTCCACCCCTCTTCACGCTGTCAAGGTTGAGAACTACTGACTTATAGAGACATCTGGCTGAAATTCATGAGAGACAGAATGCTAGACAAGATCACTTTGAATTTAATCAATCAATATTTATTTATATTTCTCTGCACTATCTAATCCACCCTCTTCTAAGTAGTAACGATCTAGAGGTTAAGAAATAATACACTGTCAACCTTATTCCTCCATCTATCCACCCATCCCTTTAGCTGACTTTTCTGTGGGTGTTCCTTGATTAGTTTCCTTCCCTAAATGGTTTTCAGGCTAGCCAACCCAAAATTGCAAAATATGGTTTCTCAATGAATTGTGAATAATCCCTGAGCAAAATGTCCGGTGGTGTGGGGAAGACAGTAGAAGAGGAAGGCTACCAATGTTGCTTTTTTCCCACAACATAACCACTGTACATAATGCTTATATACACAATCCATGTTTAACCAGACCAGGGTAAAGAATAACAGAGTTGTAATGGACATTGGAGGTCTTCTAGTCCAATCCCCAGCTCAATCAGGAGACTCTATACCAGTGATGGTTAACCTTTTCAGCACCAAGTGCCGAAACTTGAGCACGCACGCCAGAGCGCCAGAGCCCGGAAGAGAGCAGTTGGCCGGTGCACATGCACGTGGCGGCCAGCTGCTCTTCTGGATTCCGTCGGGCGCATGCGCACAAGACAGCTTGTCCCACGCGCATGCGTACCGGCCAGCTGCTCTCTGGTCTTCATGCGAAGACCAGCTGGCCGGTGCGCATGCGCTCGCTGGAACCCAAAAGAGAGCAGTTGGACAGTTCGCATGCACGCAATGGAACCCGGAAGAGCAACGGGCAACAGCTCACGTGCCCAGAGAGATGGCACTGCATGCCATTTCCGGCACACGTGCCATCGGTTCGCCATCACAACCCTATAGCATTTCAGACAAATGGTTGTCCAATCTCTTATTAAAAACCTCCAGTGTTGGAGCACCCACAACTTTTGGAGGCAAGTTTTATTTTATTATTTATTTATTTATTTTTGTCAAGTACGTGTTGGTAATATACATAGATATAACATTGTTTATATACATAAGATGAGTACTGATAAGAGGGAACATTAGGACAGGGACGGTAGGCACGCTGGTGCACTTATGCACGACCTATACTGACCTCTTAGGAATCGGGTGAGGTCAACAGTGGACAGTCTAAGGGTAAAGTTTTGGGGGGTTTGGTGACGAAACCCCAGAGTCAGGTAATGAGTTCCAGGCATTTACCACTCTGTTGCTAAAGTCGTATTTTCTACAGTCAAATTTGGAGCGGTTCACTTTGAGTTTGTATCTGTTGTGTGCTCGTGTATTGTTGTGGTTGAAGCTGAAGTAGTTGTTGACAGGAAGGACGTTGTAGCAGATAATTTTATGAGCTATGCTTAAGGTCGTGCTGAAGGCGACGTAGTTCTAAGCTTTCTAAGCCCAGGATTTCACGTCTGGTTGCGCAAGGTATTCTGTTGCGACTAGAGGAGTGGAGGGCTCTTCTCGTAAAGTATCTCTGGACACTTTCTAATGTATTTATGTCCGATATGTGGTGTGGGTTCCAGACAGATGAGCTGTATTCAAGGATTGGTCTGGCGAATGTTTTGTATGCTCTGGTTAGTAGTGTGATATTACCGGAGAAGAAACTACGTAAGATTAGGTTAACAATTCTTGAAGCCTTGTTCTACTGATTGTTGTTTCACTGATTGTTCTAACTGACAGGACATTTCTCCTTAATTCTAGGTTGCTTCTCTCCTTGGTTAGTTTCCATCCATTGTTTCTTGTCCTGCCTTCAGGTGTTTTGGAGAATAAGTGGACTCTTTCTTCCTTAGATATTGGAACACTGCTATCATGTCACCCCTAGTCCTTCATTTCATTAAAATAGACATACCTGGCAGCTGCATTCTCCTAAGATTCTTGGTCCCAACAGATTAACAGAGTTAGAAGGGACCTTGTAGGTCCTTTAGTCCAACCCCCCACCCAAGCAGGAGACCCTACACCATTTCTGACAAATGGCAGTCCAATCTCTTCTTGAAAGCCTCCAGTGATGAAGCTCCCATAACTTCCGAAGGCAAGCCGTTCCATTGGTTGATTGTTCTCACTGTCAAAAAATTTCTCCTTATTTCTAGGTTGAATCTCTCCTTGATCAGTTTCCATCCGTTATTCCTTGTTTGGCCTTCAGGTGCCTTGGAAAATAGCTTGATCCCTTCCTCTCTGTGGCAGCCTCTCAAATATTGGAACACTGCTATCATATCTCCCCTGGTCCTTCTCTTCACTAGACTAGCCATGCCCAGTTCCTGCAATCGTTCGTCGGCCTCCAGTCCCTAATCATCCTGGTTGCTCTTCTCTGCACTTTTTCTAAGTCTCAACATCTTTTTTATAGTGTGGTGACCAAAACTGGATGCAGTATTCTAGGTGTAGTCTTACTAAGGCTTTATAGAGTGCTGTCAGTACCTCCCTTGATCTTGATTATATCCCTCTGTTAATGCAACTTAGGATTGCATTGGCTTTTTTGGCTGCCGCCACACACTGTTGACTCATAATTAACTGGTTGTCCACTAAGACTCAAAGATCCCTCTCACAGTTACTGCTATTGAGCCTGGTTTCACAAGCTAAAAAAGCTTGATTTGTAACATTAGTTTCATCTATCGCTTAGCATTTTGCTCAGGCAAAGGTCACTGAGGTAGTATATGCTCCTTCTGTGAATGCCAACACTACGTGATTAAAATTTTGGAGTGCCACCATGCTGTAACATCCCCATTTCCAATTTTCTTGCAAACAATTTATTTTTGGACCAAAGATTTTATTAGATTAGGTTAGAATTCTTTATTGGCCAAGTGTGATTGGACACACAAGGAATTTGTCTTTGGTGCATATGCTCTCAGTGTATAGAAAGAAATATTTATTTTTCTCCTAACAAATACTGTATATTGGAGTGCTTTGTTTGAAACACACAGGTAGAAGGCAGGGGTGGGTTCTACTTACCTTCCCCATCGGTTTGCATTGCGACGGAAGTGCATGTTCCCGGAAATAACCCTCGGCACATGCGCAGTACTTAAAAAAAAACAAGATGAGAACGAGAATGAGAGAACCGGCTCGGGGGCATGGCAGGCCTGGGTCACTGCCGGTTCTAGCAACCCAGGCCACCATGTTACTAACGGTTCTATAGAACCGGTCTGAACCAGCAGGAACCCACCTCTGGTGAAGGATAACACATGAGCCTCTAATTCTGTCTCCATACTGCGTGATATTCATTCTCTTAGCTATGAACCTCACTGAAGTAATTTAATTTAATTTAATTTAATTTAATAGATTTGTATGCCGCCCAACTCCCGGGGGACTCTGGGCGGCTCACAACATATCCAAATCTATTACAATAAAAACATCACAGTTAAAAAGATATAAAAAAATTAAAAAGAAAATCTCCAACATTCATAACAAGGGGGGAGACCCAGAGATAATATGCTCGGTCTCACTTTCACCCCGCCTGCCGGAAGAGCCACGTTTTTATTGCTTTCCGGAAGGCCAGCAGGGTGGGGATGGCTCTGATCTCCGGAGGAAGTTGGTTCCATAGGGAGGGAGCTCCCACAGAGAAGGCTCTCCCCCTAGGCCCCGCCAACCGACATTGTTTGGTTGATGGGACCTGGAGAAGACCCACTCTGTGGGACCTAACTGGTCGTAGGGAGGTATGCGGCAGGATGCGGTCCCGAAGGTAACCTGGCCCTGAGCCATGTAGGGCTTTAAAGGTAACGACCAACACCTTAAATTGGATCCGGAGACTAATGGGCAACCAATGCAGCTGCCGGAGGACAGGTGTTACATGGGTGTACCTGGGCACACCCACCACGGCACGAGCAGCTGCATTTTGCACCAATTGTAGTCTCCGGATACTCTTCAAGGGTAGCCCCATGTAGAGCGCATTGCAGTAATCCAGCCGGGAGGTGATAAGGGCGTGGGTGACTGTGAGTAGCGCCTCCCTCTCCAAGAAGGGTCGCAATTGGTGCACTAGGCGAACCTGTGCAAAGGTCCCCCTAGCCACAGCTGAAAGATGTTGCTCCAATTTTAGCTGTGGGTCTAGGAGGACACCCAAATTGTGAACCCGTTCTGAGGGAGTTAATTTCTCTCCCCCAAGAACCAAGGAGGGACAATTGACATAATCCTTGGGAGGCAATATCCACAGCCACTCGGTCTTGTCAGGGTTGAGCTTTAGCCGGTTCTTCCCCATCCAGACCCTAACATCGTCCAGGCAGCGGCACATTACGTCGACGGCTTCCCTGAATTGAGACGGGGTGGAGATGTACAACTGGGTATCATCAGCATATTGCTGATACCTCACCCCGTGTCGACGGATGATCTCACCCAGTGGTTTCATGTAGATGTTAAACAGGATGGGCGAGAGGACCGAGCCCTGCGGCACCCCACAAAGTAGGGGCCTAGGGCTCGACATCTGCCCCCCTGTCAACACCGACTGCGTCCTGTCAGAGAGGTAGGAGGAGAACCACTGTAACACAGTGCCGCCCACTCCCACCTCGCCGAGACGACGCAGAAGGATACCATGGTCAATGGTATCGAAAGCCGCTGAGAGGTCAAGTAGCACCAGGATGGAGGAATGACCCCCATCCCGGGCTCGCCAGAGGTCATCCATCAGAGTGACCAAAGCCGTTTCCGTACTGTAGCCGCGCCTGAAACCCGATTGAAAGGGATCCAGAAAATCAGTGTCATCCAACAGCCGTAGGAGTTGGAGTGTCACCACTTTCTCTACAACCTTCCCCGCGAAGGGAAGGTTGGAGACCGGACGGAAGTTCTTTAAATCCGCTGGGTCCAGGGAAGGCTTCTTGAGGAGGGGCCTCACCACCGCGACTTTTAAGGGCCGCGGGACGGACCCCTCTCTCAGAGAAGCGTTGACCAACACCTGGAGCCAGCCGCGTGAAACCTCCCTGGTGGCCGAAACCAACCAGGATGGACACGGGTCCAATAAACAAGTGGCGGAACTCATCGCTCCTATGGCCTTGTCTACATCATCAGGAGTCACCGGTTCAAACTCCTCCCATATAACAGGACTAAGACCTGCCCCTGTCACCTCGGCCTGTACTGCCCAATCGGAGTCCAGGTCTGTCCGAATCTGAGTGACTTTATCCGCCAGAAACCGAGAAAATTCCTCAGCTCTGCCCTGCAAGGGATCTTCGCCACCCTCCTTGGCTAGGAGGGAGCGGGTCACCCTAAACAAGGCGGCTGGGCGGGAGTCAGCGGACGCAATAAGGGCGGAAAAATGCGAACATTTTGCCGCCCTTATCGCCACTAAGTAAGACTTAATGAAAGTTCTTAAAAGTGTCCGGTCAGACTCAGCTTTACTAGATCTCCATCGTCGCTCTAGGCGTCTCTTATGGCGCTTCATCTCCCGGAGTTCCTCAGTAAACCAAGGGGCCCTCCTGGATCCGCTACCACGGAGAGGCCGCAAAGGCGCAATCCGATCCAAGGCCCCCGCTGCCACCCGATTCCAGGTGGCTACAAGGTCCTCGGACGAGTTGTGTACCAGGGATTCAGGTATTTCCCCAAGCTCCCTCTGGAATCCCTCGGGCTCCATTAGGCGCCTGGGGCGGAACCACTTAGTCGGTCCCGCCTCCTTGCGGTGGAGGAGTGGTGCCATGAAATCCATCCTCAGAAGGAAATGATCTGACCACGACAAGGGTACTGTGACTAAACCCCTCAGCCTCAGATCATCTCTCCACTGCCCCGAGAGAAACACAAGGTCAAGCGTGTGACCTCCCTCATGAGTCGGACCCTGAACTACTTGGGTCAGGTCCATGGTTGTCATGGAAGCCATGAACTCCTGGACTGCCCCTGAGGCTTCGCCGGGCGATGGCAGATTAAAGTCCCCCAGCACCATCAACCTGGGGAACTCAATCGCCAGCCCCGCAACCGCCTCAAGCAGAACAGGCAGGGCCTTTGTAACGCAGCTAGGAGGCAGGTACGTTAACAAAAGGCCCACCTGAACCCCTAAGTCCAACTTCAGAAGGAGCGTCTCACACCCAACAATCTCCGGGGCAGGGCTCCTTCGAGGGCAAAGGTTCTGGCGAGCTATAATAGCCACTCCTCCACCCCTTCCCTGGGGTCGCGGCTGATGCTGGACTGAAAACCCGTCCGGGCACATTTCGGAGAGGGGGACCCCCCCCTCCTGACCCAGCCAGGTTTCAGTAATACATGCCAGGTCAGCCCCCTCTTCCAGGATTAGATCCCGTACAAGGGGGGCCTTGTTCATAATCGACCTGGCATTCAACAGCAGCAGCTTGAGCCCGGGGCCCTGACATCCCTGGTTACCAGGTACTCGGGCTGAGCTAGATGGAACCATATCAGAGGGGCCAGAACAAGGAATCGCTTGTAAACAGCGAATCCTCGTTCCCCGAGAGCGGCCTACCCCTCTGCTCCCGCCATACCTACCCCTCCCTGTTATGACCGTAATGCTCCTACTCCCACTACCCCCAGAGATCCCCTCCCCTCCCCCGCTGGTCCTACTTTTAAGTAAGTCCTACTTTTGTGTTATAAAATGTGATGGAATTAAGGTTTTAGGAAGAACTGACTCTTCTGAATAAAAAAAAAAAGTGTGAAAACAAACCCTCAAAACAGGATGCCATTAGAGATACAATGATAAAATACGCTACCATTATCATCCCGCCTTCAGCTTGTTTTAATCTTTTTTTTTTCCACTGAAAAGGAGACAATATATGGATCTTTTTTCAGCAGAAATTAAACAGAACCTATTCAGGAAACGGTTTGGTTACAGCTAACTTATTTCAAAATATTCCGGCTTCCTATTTTGAGTGGCTAAACTTTGGTTCCTGAAGATAATCTAAATATTGTTCTCATTTATATAAGGCACACAAAAAATAAGCCCATTAATCTCAGTTTCTGTGAATGTTTTTTTAAACAATTTTTATTGCAATTTTTTTTGTTTCCCCCCTCCCAACATACATATTTTATGAACAAAGTGTTGTCCAGATCAATTTTACATATCTTTCCATATACATAATCCTTCATATCATCTCTCTGTTTTCAATTTCAGCCATAATATTCTCTTTACATATTTCTTTATCTTGACATATTTTCTTCTTGATACATATGCAATATTACTAATCGCCCTAAATTCCTAATGCCTTACAATAACATAAATTAACTATCTTATTTACTACATACATTTCTCAAATTTTCTATCCCACTGCATTTCAACTTCATCTCATAATTTAATTAATTTAATTTAAGTTGCCTTTAAAAGTAAAACAAATTACCCTTTCACATTCCATCTGCTGTTCTATTTTACTATAAACAATATACATCATCATCTTCAAATCTTACATAAAAACCCTTTAATTTAATTAACTGTCCACAATTAATAATATATCAAATTTCCCATCCCATTTTTTCTGCTAACCTGTTTTGCCCTAAACAATATGCATCATCATATAGCTTAATTACTGCTGATCTATTTTACCATAAACAATATGCATCATCGTATTCAAATCTAACATAAAAATCTTTTAATTAACTATCCACAGTTAATATTAATACAGTTTCCTTAAATCTACTAATATGAACCTTATTTTCCTTCCTCCTTTCCACTATCCTTCCCCTCTTTAACCATTTTCTTTTGATCTCTCAAAAATTCCGCTTCTTATTAGTTTTCTCCTTTTATCCCTGTTATGTCCCTACATTTACATCTTAGCTGGAAGTTCCCAATCCGGTCCAGTTTATTGTCATCAACAGGTTGCTTCTGATTGGCCCTGGTCCAAGCCAGGGCTATCCTATTTAAACCCCAGCCACAGCTGGGGTCTGCAGGCTACTGCTAGTTCAGCAGTTCAACTGTTCAGATCTCACCGGCTCAAGGTTGACTCAGCCTTCCATCCTTCTGAGGTTGGTAAAATGAGGATCCAGATTGTTGGGGGCAATATGCTGAACTCTGTAAAACCGCTTAGAGAGGGCTGTAAAGCACTATGAAGCGGTATATAAGTCTAAGTGCTATTGCTATTAAAGAGCTGAAGCCACTCACTTGCCTCCTGCCTCTTCAGTATGAGAACTTAACAATCCCATTCCCTTAACTTCTTTTCTTTTCTTTTCTTTTTATGTATCTTATATCTTTTCTCCTGAGTCCTTTTTCCTCTCTTTTGAATATATTATTCGTGAGGTTCTTCCCCCAGTTTTCTCTGATCTCTTATCACTATTTCCCTCTTTAACCTTTGATTGACTCTTTTCTGAGGGACATTCCCCTCTCTCAACTCTTTCCATGCCACTGTAAATCCCAGTGAAATCATCAAATTGTTTTTTTTCTTTCAGTCCCTTCTTCTTCAATGTTTTTTTTGTTCCTCGTTTGTGTTCTCTTTTATCAACCTCAGTGGTGCGCAGACCCAGCGTCTTACCATGTGAGCTACCACAGCCCCCTGACTGTCAATTATCTAGTGGAGATGCTGATTCTCAGTCCATTGTGGATCCTGTTAATATTTTAAGGGAAGATGGAAATAGTATAACAAATAAAATAATTTTTGATATAAAACTTCTCACAGAGCTAGGTCATTGGAATGACAGCAAAACTCTTTTCTCTCACCAGCCTGTCAGAATTATACTATTTCTGAAAGTGGAACATGCTAATGCGTTCTTGCATGCAATAACTATTGATAGATTCTCAAAAAAGGAAATAAAGTTTTGCGTCCTACAGATGTAGTCCGAAACTGGAGAGGTGCTATATCTAGCCGTTCATAGGAAGTCAAATCATTTTGGTTTCTAACTATTATTGTATAGCGCATGGGTTATATCCTTCCTCATTTTGAGTTTAGATGTTTAACAAAAAGTAAAGAGCAGAATAATTCAGGATAATTCACTTTAATATTTGGCCAGTGCTAAAATGATTGGTCACACACTTACTGAATAGAAGGTTGTAGTTGCGAGTGTGAATATGATATGGAATTTGTCCTATTTTTCGTGAATAATTATTGTAACTATTATGCGTATGGTTTTTAAATGGCCCAGCCCGGAGATAATTCTTGAACTAGAAACACAAAAACAGAAAATGCATTTCTGTCCTATGTCCTAGAAGTTCAAAGAGGAACTATAAAGAGGAGAACTTCAAAAATAAATATTTGATGGAGAAAATAGCATAGGTAAAGTCAGCAGAGAAGCAAAAAAACAGGATACTGTATGAGCAAATGACCCTTGTAGAATGGGGATTTTTTTTCCTCTTCAAATGTTGGGAAGGTCTCTACTAGAAAACTATATTGCAGCACTGTCTGGTTTGGTGGCAGCAGTGCCTCAGATAGAAAGTCCTGAGGAGGCGTGGCCAACGTCTCGGCGTCACAATGCTTCCTTCAGATTCTCTGAGGGAAATATCAAATTTCCAGTTGTTTGGGGGCCTGGATCCATCGGAACCAGGCCGGAGCTGCCCTAGAGGGAGGGGTGAAGAGGAGAGGCACAGATCGGGGGGATTTGCAAACCCCCCCAGGAAGCCGGCACCAGCCTCTCGACTGGCAGCTGTGAAAAGGCGACTCGTCACCATTAGCTGAGACGGCCACAATGGAACGATCGGAAAAGAGATTGTAGATTGCCTGGCTGAAAAGATCTAAGCATTCGTGCAGGAGCGGAATGGAAGTAAAGTGCTGGAGTCGGGTGAGTGACTGGCCAATTTAAAGATAAAAGGAGATTTAAAAGGAGACAGTAAAATATATTCCAGAGTGGAAACTACCAGCTATCTAGCAACTGGGAATACCATAGAGAGAGTTGGATAAATGGAGATTAAAGCCCTAGAAGATTGTTGATGTTCTTGCAATTGGACTTGGTGAAAATTAAAGAGATTTGGAAAAGAATAATGAATTTGGAAAAAATATCCCATATGTGGATTTAAAGCTTTGTGGAAAGTTTTGTTAAACAACTGGCTTGTTATATCTGGAATTTGGCAATGCCATCTGCTGGCTGAAAGAAAATATTGCAACAGTTTGTGGAAAGATAGAACTTGTTGACAGCTGTGAGGATCGACCTTGCTCACAAAAAGATAACTTGGAAACTGTGAGAGCTTGAAAGGAGTGTGTGCTGTGCTATGGTGTTTGATTTTGACTTGTTTTGGTGACAGAAGATAATAGGATTTTGAACTGGAATGGAATAAACTAAAATTGGACATTAGAATACAAAGAGACTATATAGATTTAAGCTTCAACTAAAAAATAAAGTTTTAATAACTGTAAATTCAAAAGTATGGAGGTGTGCATGTATGAAGACTTAATTGGGATGTTAAAATACATTCATGAAGACATAAACGCCGAGTTTATGCACTTTATTTAATCTCCACCTCGGGGGGAGGGGAATGTCTGAGGATATGTTTGTGGCATGGATGGATAGAATGTGTGAGTAATTATTATGATAAATTGGATTAATTGGATGAATGATTGTGCCGGGGATGGGGGACGGCGCCCCCCTGCTGAGTGTGTTAACAGAAGCAGGTGGGGCCCCCCTACTTTTCCTGGGCTGGTATGAATGTTATGGATGGTTTGCCGGAAGGGATAGAGACCAATGGGATGGGAGGTGGGATCTCTGGGGGGTCAGAGGGTCGGAGGATCATGGTCATAACATGGAGAGGTAGACACAGCGGGAATCAAGGGGTAGGCTGATCTTGGGGAACTAGGCCTCGCTGCCTTACAGCGATCCCATGTTCTGGCCCCTTGAATTCACCCCGTATACATGGTGACTTGGGTTGTCAGGACCCTGGGCTCAAGTGCTGCTGTTAAATGCCAGGTCCATTGTCAACAAAGCTCTCCTCCTTCGGGATCTTCTCTTGGAGGAGGGAGCGGACCTGGCGTGCCTAACTGAGACCTGGCTGGGATATCTCTGAAATGTGCCCAGACGGGATTCAGGTTCTGCATCAGCCGTGACCCCAGGGAAGGGGTGGAGGAGTGGCAATGATTGTCCATAAGAGTCTTCATCCTCGTAGGAGCCCTGCCCCGGAGATTGTTGGGTGTGAGTCTCTCCTCTTGAAGTTGGATTTAGGGGTTCAAGTGGGCCTGTTGTTGACATACTTGTCTTCCAGCTGTGTCACAATGGCTCTGCCTGCACTGCTCGAGGCAGTAGCCGGGCTGGCGGTTGAGTTCCCCAGGCTTATGGTTCTGGGGGACTTTAACCTGCCATCACTCAGCGAATCCTCTGATGCAGCTCAGGAGTTCATGGATTCCATAGCAACTATGGACCTGACCCAAGTAGTTGAGGGTCCGACTCATAAGGGTGGGCACACGCTTGACCTGGTGTTTCTCTCGGGGCAGTGGAGAGATGATCTGAAACTAAGGAATTTAGCCATCTCTCCTTTGCCATGGTCAGATCATTTCCTATTGAGGTTAGACCTTATGGCACCACTCCTCCACCGCAGGGAGGCAGGACCGATTAAGTGGTTCCGCCCCAGGCGCCTAATGGACCCAGAAGGGTTTCAGAAGGAGCTTGGGGAGATACCTGAATCCCTTGTACACAATCCATCCGAATCTCTAGTTGCCACTTGGAATCAGGCGGCGTCTGGAGCACTGGATAGGATTGCGCCTGTTCGACCTCTCCGTGGCAGTGGATCCCGGAGAGCTCCCTGGTTTACTGAGGAGCTCCGGGAGATGAAATGCCACAAGAGACGCCTAGAGCGACGCTGGAGGGCTAGTAAATCCAAGTCTGATCGAACACTTCTAAGATCCTTTATTAGGACTTATTTAGTGGCGATATGGGCGGCAAAATGTTCGCATTTTTCCGCACTTATTGCATCCACTGATTCTCGCCCAGCTGCTCTGTTTAGGGTAACTCGTTCCCTCCTTAATACCGAGGGGATAGAGGAGCCCTTACAGGGCAGAGCTGAGGAATTTGTACAGTTTCTGGTGGATAAAGTCACTCAGATCCGGACAGACCTGGACTCTGATTGGGCAATTCAAGCCGAGATGACAGGGACAGGTCTTAGTCCCATTTTATGGGAGGAATTTGAACCCGCGACTCCTGAGGAAGTGGACAAGGCTGTAGGAGCGATGAGTGCCTCCACTTGTTTGTTGGACCCGTGCCCCTCCTGGTTTCTTCCAGCAGGGAGGTGACACGATTCAGGTCAACGCCTCCTTGAGGGAGGGTTTCGTGCCACAGCCACTTAAGATAGTGGTTGTGAGACCCCTCCTCAAGAAGCCTTCCCTGGATCCAACTGTGTTAAACAACTTTCATCCTGTCTCCAACTTCCTTTTCTGGGTAAGGTTGTAGAGAAAGTGGTGGCATTCCAACTCCTACAGCTTTTGGATAACACGGATTATCTAGATCCTTTTCAGTCGGGTTTCAGGCAACACAGAAACTGCCTTGGTCACGCTGTTGGATGATCTCTGGCGAGCCCGAGATGGGGGTTCTTCCTCTATCTTGGTGCTACTTGACCTCTCAGCTGCTTTCGATACCATTGACCATGGTATCCTTCTGCGCCAACTGAGGGAGTTGGGGGTGGAGGGCACTGTTCTGCAGTGGTTCTCCTCCTATCTCACTGATTGGTCGCAGTCGGTGTTGACAGGTGGACAGAGGTCGACTCCTAGGCCCCTCGTTTGTGGGGTGCCTCAGGGCTCGGTCCTCTCTCCCCTACTATTTAACATCTACATGAAACCACTGGGTGAGATCATCCGCCGACACAGGGTGAGGTATCAGCAATATGCCGATGATACCCAGCTTTATATCTCCACCCCGCGTCAATTCAGTGAGGCAGCCGATGTGATGTGCCGGTGTCTGGATGACATGAGGATCTCGATGGGAGTCAATAGGCTCAAATTAAACCCGGACAAGATCGAGTGGCTATAGATACTGCCTCCTAAGGACTTGGTCAACTGTCCCTCCTTGGTTCTGGGGGGAGAAAAATTAATCCCCTCAGAACGGGCTCGCAATTTGGGTGTCCTCCTAGATCCACAGCTTAAATTGGACCAACATCTGTCAGCTGTGGCTAGGGGGACCTTTGCACAGGTTCGTCTTGTGCACCAATTGCGACCCTACTTGGATCGGGAGGCACTTCTCACAGTCACTCATGCCCTTATCACCTCACGGCTTGACTATTGCAACGCGCTCTACATGGGGCTACCCTTGAAGAGTATTCGGAGACTTCAGTTGGTGCAAAATGCAGCTGCACGTGCTGTTGTTCCCAGATACACCCACACGACTGCCATCTTTCGTGAGCTGCACTGATTGCCCATTAGTCTCCGGATGCAATTTAAGGTGTTGGTGTTTACCTTTAAAGCCCTATATGGTTCAGGGCCACAGTATCTTCAGGACCGCCTGCTACCTCATACCTCTCTGCGACCGGTTAGATCGCACAGGGCTGGCCTGCTCCGGGTTCCGTCAGCTAAACAATGTTGGCTGGCGGGCCCGTGGGCGAGGGCCTTCTCTGTGGCAGCCCCTACCCTCTGGAATCAACTTCCCCCTGAGATCCGGACTACCCCCACCTTATTGGCCTTCAAAAAAGCCATGAAGACCTGGCTCTTTCGGCAAGCCTGGGGCCATTAATTGTTGATGTTGACCCTTGTAATGTAAGGATTGATTGAATGATTGAATTGATTAACTATTTTTATATATTGTTATATTGCATTTTAACTCTGTTTTTAATTGTTTTTATGCTGATGTTATTTGTATTTTTGTTAGCCGCTCAGAGTCCCTGTGGAGTTGAGCGGCATATAAATGCAAGTAATAAATAAAAACTTATATTTTGGAAATTAGAGGTGATAAGAAAGCAGAAACTAAGTTGGAACATACAGAACACTCAGAACGTACAATGCTGGAAAATAAAAATGAGGAACAAGGAGATCACATTGAAGAAAAAGGGATTGAAAATAAAAAACAGATAAATTATTTCACTTGGTTTTACAGTGATAAGAAAAGAGTAGATGGGGGGGGGTAGTATGGTTTCCAGAAGAATCAATCAAAAGACAGAGGGGGTAATAGGGAGAAGAGGTGGCACAGCGGTTAGAGTGCAGTACTGTAGGCTACTTTAGCTGACTGATCATTTGAGTTCAGCTGTTCAAATCTCACCGGCTCAGGGTTGACTCAGTCTTCCATCCTTCCGAGGTAGGTAAAATGAGGACCCAGATTGTTGGGGGCAATGTAAATATATACATTGCTTAATGGTGTAAACCGCTTAGAGAGTGCTTGCACTATGAGGCAGTATATAAATATCACTAATAAAATAAATAAATAAAATAAAGAGATTAGGAGGAATTGGGAGGAGATTTAAGCAAATAATACACTCAAAAGGAAGAAAAGGAATTCTGAAAAAAAGAAGTTATATGTATAAAAATAAAGGAAAGAAAAAGAAGTTAAGAGAAGGGGAGGAAAGGGGGGAAAGGGAAAAACCCACAAGAAGTGGAATTTCTGAGAGACCAAAAGAGAATGGATGAAGAGGGGAAGGTTAATGGAAAGGAAGAGGGGTAATAAGACATATGTTAATAGATTTACTTGTATTAAGGCTATTAATTGTTTATAATTAATTATGGTGTAAGGTTTTTATATAAGATTGGAGTATGATTATATATATTATGGAAAGTGAATTACATTTTGATGATGATTTAAAAGCGAAGAATATGGGGAGGAAAGGAGGGAAATAAGTGATACTATATAGTAGGTGCAATTGTTGGAACATTATAAAATTTGTGTAATTATTATTTTAAAAGGTTTTTCATATAAGACTTGTAATGGAAAGGAAGAGGGATAATAACACATATATTAATAGATTTAATTGCATCAATATCAATTGTGTATAATTAATTATGGTATAAGGTTTTTATATAAGATTGGTATATGATGATATACTGTATTATGGAAAGTGAATTACCATTTTTATGATGATTTAAAAGGGAAGAATTTAGACAAAAGAGAAGGGAAATAAGTTATACTATAGTAGGTGCAAATGTTGTAATGTTATAAAATTTGTGTAATTATTATTTCAAAAAGTTTTTTATATAGGACTTGTAATGGAAAGGGAGAGGGATAGTAAGATATATATTAATAGACTTAATTGCATCAATATTATTAATTGTGTATAATCAATCATGATATAAGGTTTTCATATAAGATTGGTATATGATCATATATTTTATAAAAAGTGAAAATTAAATTTTGATGATGAATTTAGAAAGGTAGAAGGGAATTAAATTATATTATAGTAGGTGAAATTGTTGGAATGTTATAAAATTCGCATAATTATTACTTTTAAAGGTTTTTATATAAGACTTATATAACTCATAAATTTGATTTAATGTTGAAGAGAATTTGATAATTAGTGGGTTTCTGCATATTG
The DNA here is from genome assembly GCA_023053685.1 of Diadophis punctatus similis. Classification (NCBI taxonomy): domain Eukaryota; kingdom Metazoa; phylum Chordata; class Lepidosauria; order Squamata; family Dipsadidae; genus Diadophis; species Diadophis punctatus. The sequence continues at coordinate 4,095,149 of JALIGW010000023.1, read as the reverse complement.
GGAAGTTGGCAATGTTATCAGCCAATGGATGGATGTGTAACGGTAAGGTTAAATTTTGTTTAAATATTGAGGATGATTTAAAATAAGAAAAATTGAGTAATAAAGGTGAGAGGAGGGACAGAAGGCGTGGCCAGCACCGCGGCGGTACGGAGCTTTCCCGCTCCTGTGGGACCCGGTCTGGTCAGGACCTGGTCAGAAGCACCCAGAGGGGGTGGGGAAGAAGAGGAGTGCCTGTCGGCAGATTGGGGGGGGCTGCAATCCACACCGGTTCACATCTGCAAGGATTTGAAATGGCGATTGGAGTCATCTGGGAAGGAAAGTTTTTTGAAATATGTGCTGGAGAAGTTGAAGAAGACGGAGGCTGGTGAGTCACACTGCCCAAAGAAAATTTTAAAAGAAATTTAAATTTAAAGGAGAAAAAAAAAGAGACCGGAAATCAGGAAGCGGCTGTTAATTATGTGGATACAATGGTGGAACAAAATTAAAGAGACTTGTAACTAAAGCCCAACTATTAAAGATTTAAGAGCTGAAGTGGTTCAGTGGTTAAAGGCTGCGACTGCATGCTGACTGCTAGTTCAGCAGTTCAGCTGTTCAAATCTCACTAGGCTCAAGGTTGACTCAGCCTTCCATCCTTCTGAGGTCGGTAAAATGAGGACCCAGATTGTTGGGGGCAATATGCTGAACTCTGTAAACTGCTTAGAGAGGGCTGTAAAGCACTATGAAGCGGTATATAAGTAAAGTGCTATTGCTATTGCTATTGCTATTTAGAACTGTGTTTAAAGACTGGATATTGATGAAAGAAAACTGGGAATTAAACTTGGAAGGATTAATTGGAAAATTGGAATCAATTGAAATGGAAAATTTTAATAGGACAGAGAAAATAAATTTGATTGGACAGTGCCATCTGGTGGTTGGAAGAATTACTGTTGTGGAAATATTCTCATGATGTTTGGATAGCAGTGGCCTTGAACAAAGAACAGCTGTGGACTTTGGAAAGAGCGGTTGTTATTGTGTAAAAGATAATATTTGGATTGAGATGGAGAAAAACAAAAACAGGACTGAAATTTTTAGTAATAAACAAGGAACGGAAAGACTGTTTGGATTATATGGATAAGACTGAATTTGAACATAGATTGATAACAAAGGAGCAGAAAGATTTGGCTTTTTAACTACCAAAATGGGTATTTACAAATTGAAAAGAAATTAATTGAAAAGAAATTACATTTCTTTTAGTAGCTGGATGGACTGGTACATTAACAATTTGTGACTCTGAAACAGCTGGACTTTGCTGATCTTGTGGACTTAAAACTACTGAACCTAAGGAAATAAATTGATCAAAGATTGAACTTTTTTAAACTTTTGCAAAGATGGAGAAAGTTGACTATGAAGAATTGGTAGAGTTTATGAAGGGTCTTTTTGAAAACTTTAGAAGAACTGTATTTGGAGTATCTGAGACAGGGAAAAATGAAGTACAAATGGGGAAAAAACTGGACAAGAGAACAGAAGAAGAAAAGAAGAGAGAAGAAGAAGATATTATAAATGATGATGAAAATGAAAATAATTTTGAAAATGCAATACTGATTAATGATTATGACAATGATAAAAATCCCACTGAGTTCAACAGTGAAAATGGAGACAAAGATAATAGTTATAATGATAATAGAGATGATGATATTAAGAATAACTATGGTCAGAGTGATGATAAGGAGTTTGAGAAACATAAAATAGAAAAAAGAATGGAGAAAAGCAGATATATATACAGATAATAAACTTAAGAGGGAAGAAAAGAGCATGGGGAAAGAGAACTTATTGGTATAAAATCAAAAGACAGAGGGAAGAGAATTTAATTAGATGGGGGTGGAGGAAATATAGAGATAAAAATGAATTAGTTGAGAAACTAAAAGGGAATGGATGAAGATATTGAAATATTGTGGAAATGTTTTCTTTTCTCTTCTCTTCTTATTTAGAACTATCATTTTATTAAGAGTTGAATTTTTTTCCTGTCCTTTTAAATATAGATCAATATTATTCAATGAATTAGAAAACTTGATATTTTAGATAAAATAATGTAAACCAATATGGGAAGTATGAATGATAAATATGAATACTAGAACTTGAAAGATATATTTTGATTGTGTACTCGTTTTTTTTTCTTGTTACATATGAACTTGTTTAAATGAAAAACTTCAAAATGGGAAAAACATACTATGTTAAGAGTTAAATACTTAACTCAATAATTTAGAAAGATTTTTGATGATTAGTAATTGAAAAAACATATTATGATAGTGTTATCTTTCTTTTCTCCTTAAAAAAAATGAGATATGTTTAAAGGGAAAATGTAAAAATCATATATTCCAAGTGTTAAATGTTTAATTTGAGGGTAAATAACTAAAGAAGAAATTCTTTGATTAATATAAGAAATTGGAATGTATAAATTGGGCATTTAGTTTGGGATAAAATAGACGGGAGGAAAAACATAAACAATGAATAATGAGACAAAAAAGTGGAGGCAGCAAATTGGGCCTAAAATGAAGAAGCAGAAGAATAACAAGTAATGTGGGAATTAATGAACAGCGGAGTAATTCAGGAGTAGAATTGGAATAATAATTGGGTGAATATCCCAGATGACAAAACTAGATTTTCTTTTTTTTTCTTTTTTTCTTTTTTTCTTTTTTTTCTTTTTCTTTTCTTTTTTTTCTTTTTTTTTCTTTTTTTGTGTGGAGGTAAGATGAAGCTAGAAAGATATACCTAGAAACAAAGTACTATACAAATATAACAACAGGAACAAAAACTTTCTTAGAAGGGAATGAAGAGTTCAAATTTGAGATTGTATCATCAGTCTGTTAAACATAAGAAGATAAAAGAGTACTCAGGGGAAGGTTAGGAGGGTGTAAGAGGAAGTAGATGGGGAGGAAGAGAAGGAGTAGAGAAAGTAGAGGAGTGAAGGAGCAAGAAAGTAGGAGGAGATGATGGAGGTAGAGAGGGGGAGTGCAATGGAAAGAAAAGCAGAATAGACTGATGATGGATGATATAAGAGTATGTATAAGATGTTGATTTTTGAATGATGGAATGTAAATGTAAAATTGTGCATTTTATTGTAATAATTGAAGGTATATGTTTATTAAAATGTAAAAGTGGTGGAGGAAAAAAATAAAAAAAATTGAAAAAAAAGGTGAGACGAGGATCTGAAAAGGTAAAAGAGATTAGAAATTCAGGGCATTTAGAGATGACTGAATAAAAATAAAATAAGCAAAGATAAAAATTAAGGAAAGGGAGAAGCATGGCCCAAAACTAAAAAGACAGGATGGAGTTGAAGGATAAGTATGAAATGAGGTATAAGAGAAAATGAATGTGTATGGAAGATAAGCAATAGCGATTAAATCGGAAGAAAATGGAAAATTAAAAGTAGTAGACCCAGGCGACAAAAATAGATAGTAAAGGAGGTAGCATTATGACAGTAGTACTATACCTAGAAAAATATTATATATATATATATATATATATATATATATATATATATATATATATATATATATATATATATATATATATATATATATATATATATATATATATATATATATATATATATATATATATATATATATATATATATATATATATATATATATATATATATATATATATATATATATACAGTGTGTGTGTGTGCAGATAGATAGATAGATAGATAGATAGATAGATAGATAGATAGATAGATAGATAGATAGATAGATAGATAGATAGATAGATAGATAGATAGATAGATAGATAGATAGATAGATAGATATAGATATAGATAGATATGGAAAAATATGTCTAAGAGTAGCACCGATGATTAAATGAAGTTAGGGGTTTGAGTTACCTGTCTGTTAACCATAAAATGATTTATGATTAGATTTACTCAGGGAAGGGACAAGAGGGAGGAAGAGGAAGTAGAGAAGGAAGGGGAGAGGAGGAGAGGGGGATGTAGGAAAGAGGGAGAGAAGGAAAAAGAAATTAGAGGGAAGAGAGGGAGATAGAGGGAGGGGAGTATTATGAAATATTGGGGGGAAACAAACAGGTGATTAAAGTACAAAAGGTGCAAAATTAGGATGTTTGTTCAGAGTTTATTGGACAGAAATGTACAACTACCGTGTTTTCCCAAAAATAGGACAGGGCCTTATATTTTTTTGATTGCCGAAATATGGCCTTGGCCTTATTATCGGGTGGGGGTTATTATTTTGGGGGTGCAGTAGGCGGAGAGCATCAACTGGATGTCCCATCACCGCCACCTCCCCTCCCTGTTCTTGGTGCCGGCCGAGAGGCCGGCCCGCTGCCACCATCTCATGGAGCAGGACTCTGCAAGACTTCTTGTGCCATTGCATGCATGAACTGCAGGACTGCCGCGAGCTTCATCATACCAGCATAGCTGGGGTCCTGCTGCTGTTCGTGCATGCAACGGCACAAGCCTTGCAGAGTCCTGCTCCACAAGGCAGCGGCGGTGGCGTGACAAGTCTCACAGAGAATCATTTCTGGCAGGTGGGTCATGTTGGGCAGCGAGATGCGCGTCCTACCTAACACTTGTAGCTCCGTCGCATTCCTCCATCGAGGAACGCGATGGAGCTCCATCGAGGAACGTGATGGAGCTCCGTTGCGTTCCTCCATCGAGGAATGCGATGGAGCTCCATCGAGGAACGCGATGGAGCTACAATGCACGTCTCATGGTGGGGTGCAATTTGGGGGTGGTAGGTCAGGCAGGGTGGGGTGGGCTGCGAGACAGGGGACTTGTAGCTCTGTCACATTCCTCAGTGTTGTGTCCAGAGAAGCCCATTGTAAAAGAAAACTTGCGAGTTCAATCAAACTTCTCGAACTCACGAGAAGTTTTCTTTTACAATGGGCTTCTCTGGACACAATGCCGAGGAACGCAATGGAGCTACAAGTGTCAGGCAGGATGCGCGTCTCACGGTGGGGTGCAATTGGGGGTGGCACGTTGGGCAGGGTTTGGTGGGCCGCGAGACGCGTGTCCTACATGGGACTTGTAGCTCCGTCGCGTTCCTCGGCACCAAAAGGTTCCTGCCAAGAGAGAGAGGGAGGGAAGGAAGGAAGCAGGAAAGGCAGGTGCTTTGCCTCAGGCAGCCCATGAGAGTTTCTTCCCCTCCTGCTTCCCCATACAAGAAATCTTTCTCTCTTCAAAACTCCACCAGAAATGAGTCTTCATGAGACTCATTGCGCCTGCGCAGCCTCTTGGAGCGAAAGGGGAGAAAGATTTCTTGCATTCAGCGTGCAGCCAAAAGGTTCCTTCTCCTGGTGCTGTGTCTTAAATGCACTCTCCCCCCCCCCGCCAAGAGAGAGGGAGGGCGCATTTGGAAGCGACAAGGAAACCCGTGCCGCTGAGCCTGGCTAGAAGTTTGGCTGTCAGCTCGGCTTCCTCAGGCAGCCCACGAGAGTTTCTTCCTCCTCCAGCTTCACTCAAGAGCCGGAGGTGGGGGAGGATCAGTGGATACAACACCAAGGAATGGGTGGCTGTTCCTGTAGGGCAGTGATGGCGAACCTTTTCTGGTTCACGTGCCCACGCCCATTGCCCCCCCACACGCATGCGCACAATGGGCAAACCGGAAGTGCGGAAAAATGCACTTCCGGTTTGCCAGTGAGCTGTTTTTTGCACTCTGGAGGGTTCAGGGAAGCTTCCTGAAGCCCCGGAATGCAAAAAACAGCAAAACGGGCAAACCGGAAGTGCGTTTTTCCGAACTTCCGGTTTGCCCATTTTGCCATTTTTTGAACACTGGAGGGTTCAGGGAAGCTTCCTGAAGCCCCGGAATGAAAAAAAATGGCAAAATGGGCAAACTGGAAGTGCAGAAAATGCACTTCCGGTTTGCCCGTTTTGCTGTTTTTTGCATTCCGGGGCTTCAGGAAGCTTTCCTAAACCCTCCGAAGTGCAAAAAACAGCTCACCGGCAAACCGGATATGCGTTTTTCCGCACTTCCGGTTTGCCAGTGGGCAACGCTCGCGTGCCCTCCGCTATGGCTCCACGTGCCACCTGTGGCACGCATGCCATAGGTTCGCCATCATGGCTGTAGGGGATTCCCACGCATCGCCCTCACCTGCATCCCCCGTCTGCACTTCCAGTTTGCTCATTTTGCCATTTTTTTGCATTTTTGCAAAAAAGTGCATTTTTGCAGTACTTAAAGTACTGATGCGGACAAGAGATGATGGATAGAAAAAAGACAGTAAAAGATCCTCCATGAATATATTTTAATATATTTTAATTAAAACATGTGCATTAATATTAGAACTATATAGACTGGATAATTATTTTGTATGTACTGTAATATTCTGTATATCTATTTTCATTATGTGTACAGTATGTTTTAATATTATGTGGAGGTCTTCTTTGCAGTTTATTGTCTGTTTTTCTTAATGTGCACTACCAGAATTGTTGTTGTTCTGTTGCTAAGTTGTGGCTGACTTTTTGTGACCCAATGGACCACAGCAAGCCAGGCTTCCCATCATCCACTGTCTACCGGAGTTTCCCAAATTCATGTTCATTGCGTTGATGACACTATCCATCCCATCCTTCTCCTTTTGCCTACTATCTTTCCCAACCTCAGTGGGTCTTTTCCAGTAAGTCTTCTCTCTTCCCATTTGGTAGCCAAAGTATTTGAGCTTCAGCTGCAATGTCGTTTCTTCCAAAGGATGGTCAAGGTTGATTTCCTTCAGGATTGACTGATTTGATCTCCTTGAAGCCCAAGGGACTCTTGAGAGTCTTCATCACAATTCAAAAGCATCAATTTAAATGTTTTTGAGTTGGATCAAGGGTGAAATGCTACCGGTTCGGCCCAGTTCAGGCCTACCGGTAGCGGCGACCGCCGGTGGTTCAGAGAACCGGTAGCAGTGGCAGCGCGAGGCTCCGCCCGGATGTCGCCATTTTCTTTTCTTTTTTAACCCTCTGCGCATGCGCAAAGCCGTCTGTGCATGCGCAGAGGGTGAAAAAGCGTGCACGACGGTAGGGAAGGTAAGTAGATTTCACCGCTGAGTTGGATGGCCTTATAATTCCAATAACTTACGGTAAATAAATATTTCCCACAGAGAATGGTATTATCTTTCCCAAATATCAAAATCTCTGAGCAGAGGAGCTGCTGCTAGAGTAGAAATCACTTGTTTTGATCACCCATTTACCGTATTTTTCGGAGTATAAGACGCACCGAAGTATAAGACGCACCTTAGTTTTGGGGGAGGAAAACAAGGAAAAAAGGCCTCTGCCTCCCAGCAATTTGCCAAACAGCAAACAGCATGGGGCTACATTCGGTGTATAAGACGCACCCAAGTTTTCACCCTCTTTTGGGGGGTAAACAGGTGCGTCTTATACTCCAAAAAATACGGTAATTTTGATGTAGGAGCATTGTTAGAGATTTGGATTAATTTATACAATTTTTTTTCCATTGAACAAGCTCATAAAACTATTTGACCCTGTATTTTGCCTTTGGTTTTAAGACAGATGAGAATGGATTAAATTTGACAGGTTGCTATGAATCCATTCTGCCTGGTAGTTTTTGAGTGTTTATTAGCAACCCTAATGATGTAAAGAAATATAAATGTAAAGTCCATCTTTGAACTCAGCCTTGTCCTTAGATATATACTGTATATTTATCAAGCCACAACCAGTTTGATATTATGAAGGATGACGTTGTTTGTTTAAAAAATGGGGGGATGGGATTTTTGCAATGGTTGGACTTTAACTGACAATTTCCAATGAGGACTATAGTGACAGAAGAATAAGGATCACGTAATGGGGCAGAAAAAGCAGCTATAGGCAGGGAGCTAGTAAGGTCTCCATTCTCACATGATCTGTGCTAACTGGGGAATCCTGGGAGTTGAAGTCCAGATCCCTTAAAGTTCCTATAGTTGAGAAACACTGCTCTGTCTTTTCTGGAAATCGGCCAGCCCCAGTCATCCCCTCTTCTTCCAAAGTCTGCAGACACTATTTGTGTGTTTTAAGTTTACTGAACACGCTACAAGGATAATAAACCTTTATTTCTAAACCAAGAAAATTGACAAGATTCCAAGTTTTAGATGGCAGACCTGTGTTGATACAGTGATATTTCTTTTATCAAATTGAATGTGGCTATGACTTAGGAGTCTGGATGCTATGGAGTTAAAATTGCCAATAATTGGGGAGGGGAGTTGTAATGTGCAGCTTTGGTAAGAAATGATTCCTCTGTAGACTCTGGCACATTGTGTGTGTGTGTGTGTGTGTGTGTGTGTGTGTGTGTGTGTGTGTGTGTGTGTGTGTGTGTGTGTGTGTATCAGTAGTAGGTTCTAAAACCCTTTACTACCGGTTTGCGTGTGCACGCGCACACACGCACGATGCTTCTGTGCATGTGCAGTAGCGTCCTGGGTGGGTGGGCAGAGCCTCCCGCACTGGCACTACCGGTTCTAAGAACCGGGCAGAACCAGGAGCAACTCATCGCTGGTGTGTGTGTGTGTGTGTGTGTGTGTGTGTGTGTGTGTGTGTGTGTGTATATATATATATATATATATATATATATATATATATATATATATATATATATATATATATATATATATGTGTGTGTGTGTGTGTGTGTGTGTGTGTGTGTGTGTGTGTGTGTGTGTGTGTGTGTGTGTGTGTGTGTGTATGTTTATTCTGTCGAATAAAGTCTCCCTTTATTTTCATTTATCAGCAAAAAATGTTACATACACACACACACACACACACACACACACACACACACACACACACACACACACAGTACATATGAGAGACTTGGTAATGGGTGAGTTTAAAGCATCTGGTGTCCTCCAGAGCAATTGGGGTTACAATTGTGTAGAATTTTAGGATGGTAGACGATGCAGTCTCAGCACATTAAGAGGAACCCAGGTCTAGTAAGGCTGGTTTAGAAGATACCAGATCATGGTTACTTATCGCTCTTGTTATCACTCTCTGGGGTGTAGATAATTAAAGGCTGGCTGTTCTTGCCCTTATCGTGCCAACAGACATCAAAGAAGGGGTAAACCGTGCCTGTAAAGCGCTCGTGGAAAGCAAAGAGCTGGACCAGATTGTCTTCATCACTGGCATCGTAGAAGGCCAGGAGGCCATCATCAAAGCTCAGGTAGATGCCAACTCGGCTGGGCTTTGCTTCCAGCTTCAGAGACCTGGGTTCCTTGTGCTCCACGTGGGCCTCGTAGTTCTTGCCTTCCTTGCAACCCACCAGCCAGAAGCCATTGGACGGGGTGGCGTGAAGGCGGCCCTTGCGCCCAGTTTCAGCTGAGATGAGGCCCAAAGCCCAACGGGGCTTGTCTTCTACTGTCACCTCCCAATAGTGTTCCCCTTGTGAGAAGCTCTGGCGGGAGACTAGGCAGTTGGACTTGTCAAACCGTTGTGGGTCATCCAGGCTCACGGCTTGTTTGTGTTCGACACACTCCACTCTTTTCCCATCTTCAGACACCACAAGGTTGGCTTGGGCAGTGGCTGGGTCAAAGGTCAGATTCTCCAAAGCTTCAGGAGGACAGAAAGAAGGCAAGATTAGCCACACTGTGAAAATAAGGACTTTTTTTTCCTTCTTTTCCCCCCCTCTTTTCTTCGTGGATTTAATGAATGGATGGTATTTCCATATTTTTTTAAAAATAGCATAAGAATGATCACAATTATTCATTCTGAGTTATTCATTCCTCAATATGCAAAGATATTTCATTGTGAAATCATTAGAAGTTGCTTTTCTGAATGAAAGCCCAATCTTACACCCACTGCAAAATATTTGCCTCTCTCTCTCTTATTTTTGAATTAAGACTTCCTAACAAACTATTAACTCGGTTTTAGAAAGGATAGAGCTGAGTAACAAATATACTGAGTGCAGGTAATCCTTGACTTACAACCATTCATTTAGTGAAGTTACAACTGTCTTGAAAAAAAGTGACTTATCACTATTTTTCACACAACTGCTGCAGTATCCCTGCAGTCACGTGATCAACATTCAGATGTTTGGTTCGTATTTATGACGGTTGCCATGTTCTGGGGTCTCAAGATCACCTTTTGTGACCTTCTGGCAAGCAAAGTCAATGGCAAAGCCAGGTTCATTTAACAACTGTGCTCCTAACTTAACAACTGGTGATTCACTTAACAACTGTGGCGAGGTTGTAAAATGGGGCAAAACTCATTGAATCTCTATCTTGCTTAGCAACAGAAATTTTAGGATCCATTGTGATTGTATATCGAGGATTACCTGAACACCTTATCTTTAGAAAACCCACCTTCTCTTTAGCTCTCAGAGCAGAGGTGTTACCATGTTGGGTCAGGTGACACAGGCTATAATAACCTGTACTGTAATGGCAATATATAGACTGGGGTGAGGTAAATTGGAGCCCCTACATCAACTCTTGCATTCAAAAGGATACAAAGGGCCAACTGCTTTTTTTTTTAAAAAAATCCATATGCAACCTTATCCTGCAAGTGGTTCCCTCTACCTGGCATTATTGCACGGAACATCTTCCTCCATACTTGAAACTTAAACTCATCAGAAATTATGGGGAGCTGGATGTCCATGCGGGCAATGGGTGGAGATTCCCCCAGGATCTTCTGCAATCTACGGGAAGAAGGAAAGGGGAAGGAAAGGAGAAGACAGCTTGGGGGGTGGGGAAGAGGATCCCCCTACTTTTCTTTTAACAATTTCCCCTTATTAAATGTAATAAAAATTTAACGATAGTTAATTGTTTATTAAAACAAGATTCCTAAACAAGGAGCCCACCAACATATCTTGGAAGACTAGTCCCGTATTTTGAGGGAATTGTGGCAGGTATAATCCACCCTTTCTGGAGAGAGAGCAGGATGAAGTTCAGAAAAGTTGGATGATGGTCATATAGAATAGAATAACAGAGTTGGAAGGGACCTTGTAGGTCATCTTGTCCAACCCCCTGCCCAAGTAGGAAACCCTAAATCATTTCAGACAAATGGTTGTCCAATTTCTTCTTAAAAACCTCCAGTGTTGGAGCAACAACCTCCTGCTCAGGCAGAAAACCTTATACAATTTCAGACAAATAGTTATCCAATCTCTTCTTAAAAACTTCCAGCATTTACAACTTTTGGAGGCAAGTTGTTCCACTGATTAATTGTTCTGACTGTCAGGAAATTTGTCCTTAGTTCTAGGTTGCTTCTCTCCTTGATTAGTTTCCATCCATTGTTTCTTGTCCTGCCCTCAGGTGCTTTGGAGAATAGCTTGGCTCCCTCCTCTCTGTGGCAGCCCCTCAAATATTGGAACATTGCTATCAGGTCTCCCCTGGCCCTTCTCTTCACTAGACTAGCCATGCCCAGTTCCTGTAACCATTCTTCATATGTTTATATATAGAATATATAGAAATCATTCTCCAAGTGCTGCTACCTACAGAGCAAGGATGGGAAGGCGTATTTACAAATGTCAGCAGAGCCAGAGAAACAACAGTTTTACAGTACAGGTTGGCCTCAACTTACAACCATTCATTCAGTGACCATTCAAAGTTACAAAGGCACTGAAAAAAGTGATTTATAACCAATTTTTCACACTTACAACTGTTACAGCATGCCCATGATCACATGATCCAAATTCGGATGCTTAGCAACTAGTTCGTATTTATGACTGTTGCAGTGTCCCGGAGTCATGCGATCACATTTTGCCACCTTCTGACAAGCAAAGGCAATGGGGAACCTGAATTCACTTTACAGCTGTGTTCCCAATGGAACAACGGCAGTGATTCTCTTAACCACTATGGCCGGAAAGGTTGTCAAATAGAGGCAAAACCAAGGGTGGGTTCTAAACTTTTTTACTACAAGTTCTGTGGGCGTGGCTAGGTGGGGGAGGCATGTGACTGAGTGGGCGTGGTCAACTTGATGTCATTCACTCATACTCAGTCACATGACACACACACCCCCACTAGCAACGCCTACCAAAACTGTGGCGAAAATTTTTGGGACTCTGGCGGGGGGGAGAACAGGGGTAAAACTCCCAAAAATAGACCGCCGGAAGATTTAGGGTGTGGAAAAGCCATAAGTTTCCTAGAAGGAATCGAAACATTCAACTTTGCAACCCAGAGGACACACCTATGTTTATAAATCCAGCGAGCGAGTGGGGGGGGAAGACAACTTGAAGGAAAGGGTGGGAGACAGGAAAAAATACAGGTGAGGCGCTTGACTGTGCAAGCAGGGCAGGAGGCAGGGAGGAAATTTCACCCGATCCTGGCTCGGGACAAGGGGGGGAGGAAGAACCGGCTGCAACCCCCAAAAACACCCTCAGGCACGCTGGGAGCCGTGGGAAACCACAGAGCCTGGATTGCATGCACGCACTTGTGCCCTGCAGTCACGCGTGTCACCCCCACCCCACACCAGGTTCCTCCTATTGCAGCTTAGGTTCAATATTGGAGGGGATCCCTAAAATATCTGGACAAGTAACATCTTGCGGCCCTCCCGCCCCATGCCCTGCCCCACCTGCCACCCCCAAATTGCGCCCACTGCAAGATGCGCATCTTACCAGAGACTGGCAGCTCCGATTCTTGCAGCTTTTTCAGGGTTTTCTTTAAAAAAAAGTCTCTCCAGATGAGCTTGAAAACTTCCGAGGTTGCTTTGGGAGGGAGGAGTCGGGCAGCGCTTCCCCCCCTCCCTGGGCGCCTGCAGCCTTGGAGCCTTGGAGCAACTCCTGGCCCTTGCACAGTAATGAAAAACTCGTGAGTGTGAGGCAATTAACTTCTCGCACTCGCGAGAAGTCTTTATTTACTGTGCAAGGGCCAGGAGTTGCTCCAAGGCTCCGAGGCTGCAGGCGCCCAGGGAGGGGGGGAAATGCTGCCTGACTACTCCCTCCTGAAGCAACCTTTAAAGTTTTCAAGCTCAGCTAGAGAGACAGGTTTTTTTAAGAAAACCCCCAAAAAGCCGCAAGATCCCGAGCTGCCAGTCTCCGGTAAGATGCGCGTCTTGTGGCACTCCCACCCTATCTGCCACCCCCAAATTGCACCCCACTGTGAGATGTGCGGAGACTGGCAGCTCCGGGTCATCTCTCAGCCACTGTGTGAAGGGAAAAACCTTGCAAAGTAAAGAAAAACTTTTGGCTTCTGAGAATGTGCAGAAGCTGTTTTTTGCTTCTGCGCATGCGCAGAAGCCGGGTTTTTGGCACTGCGCATGCATGTGCGTGTATGCAATGCACACGCAGCCACGCGGCACGGGAGGAAGTGAACCGGTGGCGAGATAAGTTAGAACCCACCCCTGGTGTAGATGAACAGTGATTGGAACTGTGTGAGGTGATATTTTTACTACCACTCTGTGGGCGTGGCTTATTTTGTGGGTGTGGCTTGCCAGCCATGTGACCGGGTGGCCTCAAAAGCTTGGCAGCGGCCGGAGCAGTGGCGGGGCATTGCCCACCCGCAACGCAGCCCCTCGCAGCAGGAGCAGCAAGACCACGGCAGTGGTTCTTCTAGGAGGCTCCATCCGGCCTGAATGCTTCTCCCCATTCGATGATCCTAGGCTCCTGCCGCCCGTTCCCCCTCCCCTCAGCAGCTCGAGAAGCCTCGAACATGCGAAAATGCCTGGGATCATCACCGCACGTTCGTGGCTTCTCGGACTGCTGAAGGGAGGGGAATGGAGATAGCTCCTGCGGCCCGTTCTTTCAGCATCTCATGCGCTCCCTCAGCCATCCTCCCCTGCTTGGACTCACTGTGGGGTAGGAAGACAGCGCATGCACAGTGCAGGAAGCTTGGCTTCTGGGCATGCGCAGAAGAAATTTTTTTTTTAAATTTAAAAAAAATGTTTAGTGGTGGCACCCAGGCACCGGCAACCGACCGCACTGGAACTGTGACATCACCAGCGGGCCGCTACTGGTGCTATAGAGTGGACCACACCGGTAGGAACCCACCACTAATATGACTGAACTTACAGAGTGGACTTAAGGAGACATTTGGAAATCTTCCTGGATTACCTAAATGGAATTGATTGACTAACTATGGGACATAAAGAACTATAATTATTTCATTCCCCTAAGGAGCAACGCTAGGATTGAACAAATGGTTTCTAAGCTGGCTTTTTGAGGTCATAGACAATTGATACTTTGGGGCGGTGACAGACTACTGACAGGCTAGTGAGCAATATTTGGACCTATCAAAATAAGACAAGATGTTGCATCAGGGGGAAATGAGTGGATTTCAAAAAGAAACGGTGTTGATGCTCCAAAGTATTTATGATATGTTGATAAAGAACCACAGGGAGATAAAAATGTATGATATTGTGGGGAAATCGGAAAATGTTCAACAAGGGACAATGAATAAAGAGCATAAAACACAGGAAATAGAGGAGATAATAGAAAGACCAGAGGAAAAGACAGAACAGATAAATCAACAAATAAAACAAGAGAAGGAGAAGACAATAAAGACTTATGAATCAAATAAGGGGCAACATATATTAAGAGATCAAAAAATGGGATTGAATAAAAAGAAAGATATTTTTGAAGAGAAGATAGGGGCTTGGGCAGATCACCGGAGGTATGGCAGCAAAAGATAGTGGAGATGGAATAAATATTTGGGTTAAATAGAAAATGTAGACAGAGACAAAGACCCAAGGGAGGAGTTTGGGAGGCAAGTCAAAAAATGAATAAGAATTGATATACGAAAGTGGACAAGAGATTATGGTTAGAAACAGGAGTGGGTTCTAACTTACTTCGCTTCCGGTTCGCTTCCTCCCATGCCGCGTGGTGCGCGCATGCGCAATACAGAAAAATTAAACCCCCCCCAAAAAAAGCTGAAAACAAGATGGCAACACATGTGCAGTGCCAGAAACTCAGCTTCTGTGCATGCGCAGAAGAAAAAAACCCGGAAAAAAAATTCAAAAAAATTCAAAAAAAAGATTGTGGTGTCCACGGATCGGCACCGACAAAACCGGTTCTGTTATGTCATCACCAGCGGGTTGCTACCAGTTCGGGGGAACCAGTCCGAACCGGGAGGAACCCACCTCTGGTTAGAAAGGGAATGTTGTATAATATAAGATTGGCTTTATTGAGAGCTGGAATAGAGGCAGAAATAAGATCCAGGGGGAATATTATATATATATATATATATATATATATATATATATATATATATATATATATATATATATATATATATATATATATATATATATATATATATATATATATATATATATATATATATATATATATATATATATATATATATATATATATATATATATATATATATATATATATATATATATTGATATATTGATATAATATACTAAAAGTAATAGCTAGATGTAAAGATTAGATATTGAAAGATGGTACCACTACGTTTAAATATTGTGATTGTTATTAGAATGGCGCACAAAAACACTGAACAACTATATAGCAATAGCACTTTTCTTATATACCGCTTCATAGTGCTTTACAGCCCTCTCTAAGCGGTTTACAGAGTTCAGCATATTGCCCCCAACAATCTGGGTCCTCATTTTACCCACCTCGGAAGGATGGAAGGCTGAGTCAACCTTGAGCCTAGTGAGATTTGAACAGCTGAACTGTTGAACTGTTGAACTAGCAGTCAGCCTGCAATGGCTGCATTTAACCACTGCACCACTTCAGCTTCAGCTAAACAATGAAGGAACACACACTAATACAAATATGTATAATAACACTACAATTACATAAGCATGATTAATGTAATTATTGTTGTTGTTGTTGTTGTTGTTGTTGTTGTTGTTGTTGTTGTTGTTATTATTATTATTATTATTATTATTATTATTATTATTATTATTATTATTATTATTATTATTATTATTATTATTATTATTATTATTAAATGAATGATACCCAGATGCCTCACTGTTCATATAATGATACTGATGTATATCCAAAAATAAATTAAAAAAAACAACAACAAGTAACATTGAAGTCAAAATGATGATGTCTCATCTCTGCACAAAGGATGAAATTGTGTACACCTAACCTAATGTCTGATGCATGTACATATAGGCAGTGTCAGTTGTGTCATATTGTCACATATGTGTCCTCATTTGTCCCTCTCAACCTGTTTTGGACACTAAGAAGATGGCTCTGGTAAGGAGGAACTTAAGCAAGGGGTCCTTGGTGTTCTCTAGGCTTGGTTGTTTTCTTTTAGACATTTCATTACCAAACTGGGTAACATCTTCAGTACTAGCAGGAAGAGGCAGAGAGTACAGAGAGAGCAAACACCACTCCCTATTAGCACTGATGGTGTTACCTAGTTTGGGTAATGAAACGTCTACAACAAAACAACCAAGTTCAGAGAGCACCAAGGACCCCGCATTTTGGAGATACTGAAGATGCGCACAATTCAGAGAAGAGGGTTGGCTGGTGGGTTGTTTTAAATAGACAGTTACTCACCTGCTGGTGACCAGACAATATTTCTGTGGAGGAAAAAAAGCAGAAGTTAGCAAAGTTCATGTAGTTTTCCATCATAGAGCAGATTTTAACAATTCAGTTTGTTGGGTTATGACTTCTAGAATTCCTAGCAGCGTGATTAGGTAATTAAAAAATGAAATAACAGATACAGGTCGTCTTTGGCTTATGACCATAATTGAGCCCCAAATTTCTAATTTGTTAAATGAATTTTATCCCATTTTACGACCTTTCTTGCCATGATTGTTAAATGAATCACTGCAATTGTAAGGTCAGCAACATGGTTGTTAAGTGAATCTGGCTTCCCGTGAACCTGGCTGACCAGCATTGACTTCGCTGGTCAGAAGGTCGCAGAAGGGGATGACATGATCCCGAGACACTAAAACTGCCGTAGATATGAGTCAGTTGCCAAGCATTCAAATTTTGATATCGTGGCCATGGGGATACTGCAACGGTTGTAAGTGTGAAAAATGGTCATAAGTCATCTTTTTCAGTGCTGTTGTAATTTTGAACGGTCAATAAACAAATGGTTGTAAGTCAAAAACTATCTGTACACCACGTATGCCTACAATAAGGTTGAACCAGAGGTGGGTTCCTGCCGGAGCTGCCCAGTACGCAGCTCCGGTAGGGGGCGGCAGATTGCACAACCGCTCCGGAGCCCTCTCTGCCGGTCCACCGCGCGCGTTGCCATTTTTTCTCGGTGATTTCGGGTCAATTTTGCTTCTGTGCATGCGTGGAAGCAAAATTGCGCCAAAATCTCACGAGGGGACGTGCGCGAGAGATTTCGGCGTGATTTTGCCTCCACGCATGCGCAGAAGCAAAATTGCACAAGGGGCGCACGCGCGTAGCGAGCAAGCGCCCCCCCGAAGCATGGAGATGCGCGCGCATGGCTCTGGTAGCGAGGTAATAGCAATAGCAATAGCACTTTTCTTATATACCGCTTCATAGTGCTTTACAGCCCTCTCTAAGCGGTTTACAGAGTTCAGCATATTGCCCCCAACAATCTGGGTCCTCATTTTACCGACCTCGGAAGGATGGAAGGCTGAGTCAACCTTGAGCCTAGTGAGATTTGAACAGCTGAACTGTTGAACTAGCAGTCAGCCTGCAATGGCTGCATTTAACCACTGCACCACTTCAGCTCTTAGGTAAGTGAGCAACCCGCCCCTGGGTTGAACATACAACGCAGAAGCATAACAGGTTTTGACTTGGTTTTTAGTGTCATCAACACTGAAAAAGATTTTTAAAAATGGAGGTGCCTCACCCTTAGGAACTCAGTCTGTGGTTCGTCTTGCACTTCCCCCAGAACCATCTCCATCTGCTTGAGCTGGTCCAGATAACGGGTCACAGTCTTGCGTTCATTTTGCAAGGCCTCGGAAGCCTGTTGTTGCACCGTCTCGGCCTCCTGGCCCAAGGAAGACTCCAGCGCCCCCAGATAAGACCGCATGGCCCCCAACTGCTCCGCTACTTGGTGTTTGAACCGGGATACTGTTTCCTAGTGTGGGAAGAATTTATAAATTTATATAATTGTTATGGGGGTGAATTTTTCTGGGGCCAAATACAAGATAAAAAATGCCTAGCTGTAATCAGTGTTTCCAAAACCTGCTTATACTCACCTAGAGAACATGTAATAGTAATAGTAACAGAGTTGGAAGGGACCTTGGAGGTCTTCTAGTCCAACCCCCTGCTTAGGCAGGAAACCCTACACCACTTCAGACAAATGATTATCCAACATCTTCTTAGAAACTTCCAGTGTTGGAGCATTTACAACTTCTGGAGGCAAGCTGTTCCACTGGTTAATTGTTCTAACTGTCAGCAAATTTCTCCTTAGTTCTAAGTTGCTTCTCTCCTTGTGTAGTTTCCACCCATTGCTTCTTGTTCTACCCTCAGGTGCTTTGGAGAATATCTTGACTCCCTCTTCTTTGTGGCAACCCCTGAGATATTGGAACACTGCTCTCATGTCTCCCCTAGTCCTTCTTTTCATTAAACTAGACATACCCAGTTCCTGCAACCGTTCTTCATATGTTTTAGCCTCCAGTCCCCTAATCATCTTTGTTGCTCTTCTCTGCACTCTTTCTAGAGTCTCAACATCTTGACAGGGGGGCAGAGGTCGAGCCCTAGGCCCCTACTATGTGGGGTGCCGCAGGGCTCTGTCCTCTCGCCCATCCTGTTTAATATCTACATGAAGCCGCTGGGTGAGATCATCCGACGACACGGGGTGAGGTATCAGCAATATGCTGATGATACCCAGTTGTACATCTCCACCCCGTCTCAGTTCGGGGAAGCCGTAGACGTAATGGGCCGCTGCCTGGCCGATGTTAGGGTCTGGATGGGGAAGAACCGGCTAAAGCTTAACCCTGACAAGACTGAGTGGCTGTGGATACTACCTCCTAAGGACTCGACCAATTGTCCCTCCTTGGTTCTCGGGGGGGAGAAATTAGCCCCCTCGGAACGGGTCCGCAATTTGGGTGTCCTCCTAGACCCAGAGCTAAAATTGGAACAATATCTTTCAGCTGTGGCTAGGGGGACCTTTGCACAAGTAAGTCTTGTGCACCAATTGCGGCCCTACTTGGAGAAGGAGGCACTTCTTACAGTCACTCACGCCCTTATCACCTCACGACTGGATTACTGCAATGCGCTCTACATGGGGCTACCCTTGAAGAGTGTCCGGCGACTACAATTGGTGCAAAATGCAGCTGCGCGAGCTGTGGTGGGTGTACCTAGATGCACCCACGTAACACCTATCCTCCGCCAGCTGCATTGGTTGCCCATTAGTCTCCGGATCCAATTTAAGGTGTTGGTCGTTACCTTTAAAGCCCTACATGGCTCAGGGCCAGGTTATCTTCGGGACCGCATCCTGCCGCATACCTCCCTATGACCGGTTAGAGCCCACAGAGTCGGCCTCCTCCAGGTCCCGTCAACCAAACAATGTCGACTGGCGGGACCAAGGGGGAGGGCCTTCTCTGTGGGAGCTCCCTCCCTGTGGAACCAACTCCCTCCAGAGATCAGGACCATCCCCACCCTGCTGGCCTTCCGGAAAGCGATAAAAACCTGGCTCTTCCGGCAGGCGGGGTAAATGAGATACTCTTTTAACTTTTGTAATTTCTGTATTTTTAATTATTGCATTTGTATGGTTTTTATATTTTAATGATAGCTTTTATTTTGTAATGGATCGAATATGTTGTGAGCCGCCCTGAGTCCCAAGGGATTGGGCGGCATAGAAATCCAGCAAAATAAATAAACAAATAAATAAATAAATAAATAAATAAATAAATAAATAAATAAATAAATAAATAAATAAATAAATAAATAAATAAATAAATAAATAAATAGATAAATAGATAAATAGATAAATAGATAAATAGATAAATAGATAAATAGATAAATAGATAAATAAATAAATAAATATCCTTTTTGCATCATGGCGACCAAAACTGAATGCAGTATTCCAAATGTGGCCTTAACAAAGCATTATAAAGTGGTATTAACACTTCACGTGGTCTTGATTCTATCCCTCTGTTAATGCAGCCTAGAACTATATAATATCTATTATATAGATTTAATCTGGTTTTAGAGTAATTTCGTCTTACGAATATGGGCGAATATAGGACAGTCATTGGTTATACTAAACTACAGTTCTTAAATAGTATTATGAAAAGTGCAATTAATCTGGTAATTTCTGTAAACTTGCAGAGCATATGTGTGAAATATTTTGTGTGCACGTCCTGTCACGCAGTGATTTTATGTTGCCTGTTACATGTATATGCAGGGAGATGCATCCCTATCAAATATAATGGTTTATTCCTGAGCACGTGATTAATATGTTCCTAGTACGCATGTGTACATTCCTTTCTTTTGATTCTTCCCTTTTGTTCTCTGCTTCTGACGAAGCAACACCTATGTTTATAGCCAGAATGTGATTTTATTATTTTTGTAAAGAAATAAATATCTTATACCTTAGAATTATAATGCGGTTTATTTTGACAATGTCAGAGTTCCAGGGAAAGATTCATTTCGCCTCTGATAAGAGTAATTCCCATCCCAACACGTCCATACGTTTGTGCAATATGTATATTAAATTTATATGCCACCCTCTCACTGTTGTAACAACTGGGTGACTTACAAAATGATAAAAAGGTAATACAAAACTATTAAAATTAAGAAGATTAAATAGGAAAAACTAAGAAAACAGGTGACATGGGGTAAGGATATTCTCCCTAAATATAAAGCTTGTAGAATATAAGTTCTACAATATAAACTAAATATAGGTTTGTAGAATATTTGTGTCATGTGTTTGTGTGTGATGTTTGTATACATGCACACCATGGGTGGGTTCCACTTACATTCCCTAGCGGTTTGCATCGCGTCGGAAATGCGTCACGTCAGGGAGGGTTCTTTCAAGGAGTGGCGACCGGAGGACTGGTTCGGGGGCATGGCCAGCCGGCCATCACTGCCGGTTTGGCGAGCGGGGGCAAATTTCTGCCACCGGTTCAGGCGAACCGGTCCAAACCGGTAGCAACCCACCACTGATGCACACGTAAGGTATGTGTGTGCTTACTTAGCATGGAGCAATGCAATTGGTGAGCCAACATTTTAATGCTGCATCTTTATAGATCTTATGTGTTATAAACCACCATGTGGTCTTTCTACTACCTACCTATCTGAGTCTCTCTCACACACAGACAAACAAACATCCAGGATTGGTACCTCCACTTCTGCTATTTGCCGATTCAGCAGGGCAATCATCTTCTCCTTGCGTATTTGAGCTTCTTGAAGCTGGACCTGCTGCTGGGGAAGCTGTTTCTGCAATTATGCCAGACGGTAAGCAAGGGGAGATGAAATACAGAGATTTCTCAGAAAAAGAGCAGGAGAGAAGATATTTCATTTGACAGTGATCTGTAGTAAATACTCCGGGAGATTCATAATCCCCTGCTCTACCCTCAGGGAGACAGTACAGTTAGTCCTCAACTTACAACAGTTCATTTAGTGACTGTTCGCTAAGAAAAGTGAGCCATGGCCATTTTTCACACTTACGACCATGGTAGCCTATTCGGCTGCTGGACAGCTGAGTCGTATTGATGATGGTTGCAGTGTCCCGGAGTCATGTGATCCCCTTCTGACAAGCAAAGTAACCGGGAAGCCAGATTCACATAACAACTGTGTTATTAATTTAACAAGTGCAGTGATTCACCTAACAAATCAAGAAATATTGTAAAATGGAACAAAACTCGCTTAACAAATTTCTCATTTAGCAACATAAATTTTGAACTCAATTGTGGCTGAGGAGTTGAGGACTACCGATAGTTTCATTCATTCATTTATTCATTCACTCACTCACTCACCCACCCACCCACCCACCCATCCATCCATCCACCCACCCACCCACCCGTCCATCCACCCACCCACCCACCCGTCCATCCACCCACCCGTCTGTCTATACATCCATTTATGTACCCATCTGCCCACCCACCCACCCATCTGTTGTTCCATTCATTCATGAACCCATCTGTCCATCCATCCATCTGCCCATCTGCCCACCCATCCACCCACCTATCCATCCATCCATCCAACCATCCATCCATCCAACCATCCACCCAACCATCCATCCATCCATCCATCCACCCTCCCACCCATCCATTCATCCATCCATCCATTCAACCAACCAACCAACCAACCATCCAGCCACCCATCCAATCAACCAACCATCCATCCATCCATCTGCCCATCCCACTGTGGCCTGCCCTTTCGGGGTTGACCAATGGCCTGACTGAATCCAAGTCAGGTGTGCATGTTGGACTGACACTGACAGAGGAACAAGGAAGAGAACAAGACACCAAGCCCCTAGGACTGTGTTTGATCTCGACCTCTTACCTTCATCCTCTGGTGGGCCTCAGCAGCAGTAATGATGTTGTGCCCCTTATGCTTGCCTAGTGAAGCACAAACCCCACAGATCACTTGCCGGTCCTGTTCGCAATAGACACTGAGCGGGTCGAGGTGTTCTTCACAGTGATCACGAGGCACCTGCCGGAAGGACTCCACCAAATGCTCCATCTGCTGGTTGATCCGTAGCTGCTCCACCTTGGTGACGGTTTGGCAGGTGGGGCACGAGGGAGCAGTTTTGCCCTCAGAATCTTCGGTGGCCACACGGGCCAAGCAAGCCTGGCAGAAGGTGTGCCCGCACTCTGTTGTCACAGGGGACTGGTAGAGCTTGAGACAGACGGGGCAGCTGAGGTCCTGGTGCATGCCCTGTATGAGGCGTTGTTGGGAGGTGGACATTGTGACGATGGAGAGACAGGGACCTGCCAACCAAGAATGACAGTGGGAACCCAGAATCTGATTTGCTTAGTCTTCTACTACTGCCCCCATTAAAACCACCAGGGTCCCCTTATTTTCTGCAGTGCACCAAACATCAAACATAGGAAATATGAATAAAGAGTTTAATGCATGATGGTTACTACTTCCCTGCAATTTTTGTGACAATTGAAGGAGCTTCTTCAGTTAGAATAGAATAGAATAGAATAGAATAGAATAGAATAGAATAGAATAGAATAGAATAGAATAGAATAGAATAGAATAGGTTGGAAGGGACCTTGGAGGTCTTCTAGTCCAGCCCCCTGCTTAGGCAGAAACCTCTATACCATTTCAGACAAATGATTATCCAATCTCTTCTTTAAAACTTCCAGTGTTGGAGCATTTACAACTTCTGGAGGCAAGTTGTTCTACTGATTAATTGTTCTAACTGTCAGGAAAATTTCTCCTTAGTTCTAGGTTGCTTCTCTCCTTGATTAGTTTCAAACCATTGCTTCTTGTCCTGCCCTCAGGTGCTTTGCAGAATAGCTTGACTCCCTCTTCTTTGTGGCAGCCCCTGAGACATTGGAACACTGCTATATCTCAGGGGCTGCCACAAAGAAGAGGGAGTCAAGCTATTCTCCAAAGCACCTAGAGGGCAGGAAAAGAAGCAATGGGTGGAAAGTAATCAAGAAGGAATTGAAAAAGCTTCTTGGATGAGAAGCGAAATGTTTTCAAGGAAAAACAAAGGAAGTCCAGTTGCCTTTTGACAACGCACCTATGGGACAACCAAGATCTGGATGACTGAGAATCTCCCTAGATTTGGCAACGTTATCTATGCTGCCCTCTACCAAGAAAGATGTAGAACATTATAATAATGTGCAATTTAGTCCCCACCCATCTTGTGTAACATTTTGGCCCTGTTGGGATGCAAGGGTAGAGGATGTTTGGTTTGAGGAAAGAGATACATGGGCTTCCAAAGAGTGTAGGGCTATCAAAACTGGCCTGCAAATATCCAAATGTCCATTAGAGGGTGGGAAAGTATTGTTTTCAGCTCCTCTTTGAGGCTGCCATCTAATTGTCATCTGGAACTTTGCATTTTAGATGCAACTCAGTAGTTACAGCAGGGGCGGGTTCCTATTTTTTTTACTACCATTCTGTGGGTGTGGCTTATTTTGTGGGTGTGGCTTGCCAGCCATGTGACTGGGTGGGCGTGGCTTCTCGGACTGCTGAAGGGAGGGGAATGGAGATAGCTCCTGCTGCCCATTCTTTCAGCATCTCACGCGCTCCCTCAGCCATCCTCCCCTGCTTGGACTCACTGTGGGGTAGGAAGGCAGCGCATGAGCAGTGCCGGAAACTCGGCTTCTGGGCATGCGCAGAAGAAATTTTTTTTTTTAATGTAAAAAAAAATTTTTTTTAATGGCGGCGCCCAGGCACCAGCAACCGACCGCACCGGTACTGTGACGTCACAAGCGGGCCGCTACCGGTGCTATAGAGTGGACCCCACCGGTAGGAACCCACCACTGAGTTACAGTATAGCATAAAGTTGCCCTAGGTCCAGGCTTTCTCCAAAACCTGGATCTCCTCAAGCTTTTGAGAACACTGGCCAAAACTGAAATTATGAAATTACAATAAAAAAGGGGAAGCACATCTCCCAATAAGATGATTCAGGCTTTTAATATTTTTATAACTTTTTAAAGGAAGTTTCTAACTTTGTGGTTCCCTTTAAGCATGAGACCCAGGTTAAATGACCTTCTAGCTCTGCCAAATCTCAGTTGGCTCTATCTAGCACTATTGGTTCTTTCTCCCCTTCAAAGAAAAGTAGCCATGAGCAAACACAGGAGGTTTATCAGAAGAAGACGAGAACATTTCTGAGCAACAGGTCCATCAACAGAGTTGGGGGTCCATATCTTCATCCCAGAATCATGTAGTTAGAAACAGGCCCACTCTGGATTTCATCCCTCTTTATAGCTTTTGTTAAATTATCCCCCTACCTCCTCAGTTGTTCCGACTGTTGACTTTCAAGAGATGTAGGGGTTAGTAGACTGAAAATAATGCATAGAGTAGTATTTTTGACCTTCCACCAGCGATTCTTTATCCTTATCTCCAGATTTCTATTGGGGCCAAGTTCCTTAATTGCTTCCCTGAAGAGGGCTTCCTGATAGGGCCAATGATGGCTCTCATATTGACGCTATAAAATTTGGGAAGCTACCAGAATAATAGTACTGGTCAGGGGCGGGTTGCACTAACCTTGCTACCGGTGTGCTGCCATGTTGCGTGCGCACATGCACTCGCTATGCGTACACGTACCCCCTCACGCAATTTTGCTTCCTGCACATGTGTGGAAGCAAAATCTCGCTGAAATCTTGTGAGGGAACACGCGTGCACGCGCAATTTCAACAATTTTTTGCTTCTGTGCATGCGCGGAAGCAAAATCTCGCCAAAATCTCAAGCGCAGGTGCGTCCCCTTGCAAGATTTTGCTTCTGCGTATGCGTGGAAGCAAAAAATCGCTGAAAAATTCCAAAAAAAAAAGATGGTGGTGCGCGACGGACCGGCGAAGAGGACACCGGAACCGTCGCGCGCAAATTGGGCAATCAGCGGGTCCCTACCGGAGCTGCGCACTGGACCGCACCGGTAGGAACCCACCTCTGGTACAGGTAGTCCTCAACCTACAACAGTTCATTTAGTGACTGTTCAAAGTTACTGAAAAAAGTGACTTATGACCATTTTTCACCATTGCAGCATCCCCATGGTCACATGGTCAAAATTCAGATACTTGACAACTGACTCATATTTATCACGGTTGCAGTGTCCTGGGGTCATGTGATCCCCTATTGCGACTTCTGACAAGCAAAGTCAATGGGGAAGCCAGATTCACTTAACAACCAAGTTACTAACTTAACTGTAATGATTTAGGTAATAACAGTGGCAAGAAAAGTCATAAAATGGGACAAAACTCATTTAACAAATGTCTCACTTAGCAACAGAAATTTTGGGCTCAATTATGGTCGTAAGTCGAGGACTACCTGTAGTGGGTTAGTTTTCTGAATCTCTTCAGTGTTCTTTTGGGATGGCTCAGATTTTTTTCAGCCCAGATATGGCAGCTCTAACCAAAGGTAGTCTTCAACTTACAAAAGTCCATTTAGTGACTGTTCAAAGTTATAACATCACTGAAAAATGATTTATGATCATTTTTCACACTTATGTCCATTGCAGCGTCCCTATGGTCAAAATTCAGACACTTGGCAACTGGTTCATACTTATGACTTTTCCACTGTCCTGGGAATCATGTGATCACCTTTTACAACCTTCTGACAAGCAAAGTCAATGAGGAAGCCAGATTCACTTAACAACCTTGCTTAACAACTGCAGTGATTCACTTAGCATCTGTGGCAAGAAAGGTTGTAAAATGGGGCAAAGCTCACTTAACAAATGTCTCACTTAGCAACAAAAATTTTGGGCTCAATTGTGGTCGAAAATTGAGAACTGTATATTCAACCTTTACATATTATATTGTGTCTAATATTATCTGTCTGTCAAATCTTTAACAGCTTTGAGAGCCCCAGTTAATGCTATTATCCTGGTATTACCATCTTGCTAGACTTCCTCCTCCTCCTCCTATTTCTCTTAAGAGATCAATGGTGCTGGAGAGCTACAGTTATTTGCTTATGGTAAGTAGCATTATTTGTCACAATGTGAATTATTGCCAGTTGTGCATCTCTATGTTTTTCTACTGTTTCTTATATTTATGGTCAAGCAGACGTATGATATATTCTACTACGCATGTCTGCATTCCAGAGGTCTCCTCCTTCCTTTCTCTTCACCATTTCTACCAAGGTAGAAGTGATTTATCTCTTAACCGATAAAATGTAGTCTAATAAGGATTTTTTTTATTACTTTTCTACTGAAATAAATATTTTGTTAATTAAATTTGAATTTCAGTTTTATTTTCTAAGTAAGTATGTTTTCAAAAGGGAGCAACGATCCATCGACCTACGGAGTGATTTCTCCGCTAACATTATTAGACTAGAAGCATTTGAAATGTGGATTAACAGGCGGCTGTTACGTATAAGTTGGGTTGACAAAATCAGAAATGAGGAGGTGATAAGCCGCCTGGGAAAGCCAAGGGAAATCATCAAAACCATAAAAAGGTGAAAGTTAGAATATTTTGGACATGTGATGTGACACCCTGAAAAATACAGTATACTTCACTTAACCCTCCAAGGGAAGATTGAACGCAAACAAGGTCCAGGCAGAAGAAGAACTGTGTGGCTTCAAAATCTAAGGGACCGGTTGGGGACAAAAGTCAACAGCACTTTTTCGTACGGCTGTTGATAAAAATAGGATTGCCAACATGATCGTCAATGTCCAATGATGGATATGGCACAAGAAGAAGAAGAAGAAGAAGTGGGTAGCATTATCTGAGTAGCCTGGAAATTAAAAACTGAAGGATAGAGTAGAACTGTTTCAAGCAAGCCATTGTGAAAATGCACAGTAGAGTTTTCACAGTAGAAAACGGAGACAAATTTAAGAAAATATACGTTTTGGGAATATATTGGCTTTTAATAAAACTATTCTTAGAAAACATAGAAATAACACAACAGCCCTTCACACTGAATGTGCCTTTCTTACAATCAGAGGCCAACTCACAACTGTTCCTCTTTCTGGCCAAGATAATGATATAAACTCCACTGCAGCTGCTTCTCCTTTGACTGATGGATGGCGCCAGGTTGGTTTCCCCCTTGACATGGCATTCTTGTTGTGAGGCAAGAATTGTGCTGCAAGCTTTCAGTGGCTATTAAATTATTGACCAAAGCAAAATTATGCTTCCCTTCTCCCCTGCACCAGATTCAGATCAACAAGATCTACTCCTACGGTTTATCGGTATAAAAATAATTCGATATATTTTGGTGCCTCAAAAAAGGCCTGAGCATGCAGTCGTTTGCTCCCACTGATTAATGTGAGTACAAACAACTTTAAAGAAAGCTGCCAGGAGTTTTAGGATAGGAATCACATCATGCCAGGAAGGGAAGATTCAGCCTTGACTCATGGTGAATCAAACTGCCTAAATGATTTCCAGCGATATAATCCTTGACTTACGACCACAATTGAGCCCAACATTTCTGTTGCTATCAAGACGTTTGTTAAGTGAGTTTTGCCCCATTTTACAACCTTTCCAGCCACCTTTATTAAGGAAATCACTGCAGTTGTTAGGTGAGTAAAAGGGTTGTTAAGTGAATCTGGCTTCCCCATTGACTTTGCTTGCCAGAAGGTCGCAAAAAGCGATCACATGACCCCCAGAATATTTATTATTGGGACTCAGGGTGGCGTACAACAATTTTATGAGAACACTGATAATAAATCACGATTTAAAACATCAATTAAAAAAACATATACAAAAGGTTAAAAAATGATTCACTATCAGTCATACCGGGGGGGGGAGCTCAGATGGAGCTAGTCTCCTCCCCCTGCCTGCAGGAAGAGCCATGTCTTAACAGCTCTTTGGAAGGCCAGCAGGGTGGGGATGGTTCGGGTCTCTGGGGGAAGTTGGTTCCAGATCGCGGGGCCCCCCACAGAGAAGGCCCTCCCCCTAGGGCCCGCCAGCCGGCATTGTTTGGCTGACGGGACCTGGAGGAGGCCAACTCTGTGGGCCCTAACCGGTCGGAGGGAAGTATGAGGCAGAATGCGGTCCCGAAGGTAACCTGGTCCTAAGCCATGAAGGGCTTTAAAGATGATGATCAACACCTTGAATTGAACCCGGAGACCGATGGGCAACCAATGCAGCTGGCGGAGTATCGGTGTCACGTGGGTTACCTTGGCACACCCACCACAGCACGCACAGCCGCATTTTGCACCAACTGAAGTCTCCGAATACTCTTCAAGGGTAGCCCCATGTAGTGTGCATTGCAGTAGTAGAATACTGCAACTGTCATAAATATGAGTCAGTTGTCAAGTATCTGAATTTTGACCATGTTCACCTTGGTGATGCTGCAACTGTTGTCAGTGTGAAAAACGGTCGTAAGTCCCTTTTCTCAGTACTGTTTTAACTTCAGTCACTAAATGAACTGTTGTAAATCAGGGATTACCTGTACATTGTTCCCTTGCAATAAACTGAGGTGGCCAAGGGCATTCTGTGGGGCCTGGCTCCCATCAATTTGAAGCAATTTACTTAGAGATCTTTAGTTCTTTCACTTCAATTCCTAGAATTCCTTTATAGAGGACCAATTGGGGGATTCTGGCTAAAATGGGGAATCTACCTCTGAAACTAAGGTTTCCAGAGAACTCAGGGCAAAACTTATTTAAGATCTTGATCTCTTGGTCCTTCCAAATGTTCTCTGTTCCAGATCTCATCATGTGGAAGAGGGTGATGTGAAGAAGATGAGATCACCATCGATGATCCTTGTGACACCTCCACCATTTCTTTGTTACTTGAACATGGATTTACCAAACCTCTGATAGACCGTTCAAGCTATGTCCCAGAATAACATATGACAGGATTAGAGGAGGGTCCCAAGAAGGAATAAGGAGGAGCTCTCTAGGTGCCCCTTGTGTTTCCTCTCACGTCTCTTCCCCATCAAATGTTTAGGTGGCCTATTTTGGCTATGGCTTCTCTAGTCTTCCAAATATCTTGTGTTGTAAAATAAGAAATTCACATTACCAATGGGGGAGCACTCGTTTATGACAAGCTGTTACCCTGAATGTTTGAAAGCTGGCTTTCCGGCTCCCACCCACAATCCCGGAAGCTGTCCCATCATGTGCACAAATACGTTTTTTTTTTTATTTCAACAGAATAGTAGTCTTGGAAGGGGCCTTGGAGGTCTTCTAGTCCAGGGGTAGGCAAAGTTGGCTCTTCTATAACTCATGGACTTCAACTCCCAGAATTCCTGAGCTAGCATGATTGGCTCAGAAAGTCTGGGAGTTGAAGTCCACGAGTCATAGAAGAGCCAACTTTGCCTACCCCTGTTCTAGTTCAACCCTCTCCTCAAGCAAAGGACTGTACCCTTTCAGGAAAATGGCTGCCCAATCTCTTCTTTAAAATCTCCAGTGGTGGAGGGCTCGCAGCTTCTGAAGGCAAGCATTTCTGAGGGCAAACCAGTGGTGGGTTTCTTTTTTTTTCTTTTCTTTTCTTTTTACATATCACAATATTTATTGACAGATCTGCCACCTTAATATACAATGCTACTATATTTATACTATTTATATATTATTTTAACTTGTTTTCTTATCCTGCTTCATCATCCCACATTGTCTCATCTCTGTTATTTGTCCAATTATACCAATGTTCCCAAACGTCATAGTAGTCTAATTTTTTTTCCTTCAGAGTTCCATCATTAATTTGTCCATTTTGGCACATCATATTTTTTTTTGATTATCATATTGTCCATATGTGTGTTAGGGTTCTTCCAATTTTGAGTGAACACAATCCTGGCCGCAGTGGTGATGTATGGAATTAAATATTTGATGTCTTGGTTATATTGTCTTTTAATTATCCCCAGTAAGAAAAGTTCCGGTGTGTGTTCTACTGGTGTGTCCATTATTTCCTATAACCAATGGTGAATTTTTTTCCAATATATTTTCGCTTTGGGACACAACCACCAGTGGTGGGTTTCTACCGGTTCGGCCCGGTTTGGGCCGAACTGGTAGCAGCGGTGGCGGGAGGCTCCACCCATCCGCCCAGACGTCATCACGGATGTTCTGCGCATGCGCAGAAGGTTCTGCACATGCACAGAAGCATCGCGGGCGCACTCCCATTCACGAACCGGTAGCAAAAGTAAGTGAAATCCACCACTGGGACAAACAATAGGCGTTCCTCAACTTACGACCACAATTGAGTCCAAAATCCCCATTGCTAAGCGAGACAGTTGTTAAGGGACTTTGCCCCTTTTTTACAACCTTTCTTGCCACGGTGGTTAAGTAAATCACTGCAGTTAAGTTAGTAACATGGTTGCTAAGTGAATCTAGCTTCCCTAACGAGGGTCGCAAAAGGCGATCACATGACCCTCTGCGACCCACTTGCAGCCGTCATAAGTTCATGCCAGTTGCCAAGCATCCAAATTTTGATCAGGTGATCATGGAGATGCTGCAAAGCTCACAAGTGTGAAAAACGTTCATAACTCGCTTTTTTCAGGGCCATTGTTAACTTCGAACGGTCACTAAACAAATGATTGTAAATGGAGGATTGCCTGTATGTATTATGTACAGTCTAATTCTTAACGGCACACAAGATTTGGGGATTAAATGTGGATTAGACTTTGCAGAGGTCTCCAACCTTGGCAACTTTAAGACCTGTGGACTTCAACTCCCAGAATTCTCCAGCCAGCATAGCTTTGCTGACTGAGGAATTCTGGGAGTTGAAGTCCACAAGTCTTAAAGTTGCCAAGATTGGAGACCGCTGGACTTATTTTCCTTCTTTTTTTCCCTTTTTTTAATGGAAGAAGATGGGTGGGTTTTGATGTTTAATTTGCCTTAAAAAAAAAACTCAGAAGGTTACATTTGAAACATCGTTCCTTCTTAGTCTCCATGTTTTAAAGGTTGCCTTCAAGGTGGTGCCATGCAGAAGTCACCCCAATGTGCCCAGCCCTCTGACTTTGGGGAGACTGATGGGTTTTGTGCAGTGGTTGCTTTCATTGTACATGAACCTGACTTAGTCTGGTTTGCCTTGAGCAAGAGAGGAATGCCAACTCTGCAAAGCAGCTGCAGTTTGCAGGGACGATGGAAATGCTCTATAAATAGTTCAGAAGGTAAGAGCATTGAGACAGCTGAAAAACAGCTCTGCAATCGAGAGAGAGGCCTGCCTCTCCTTTCTGTTCATTCTCAGCAATATATGGGTGCTTTTTAATCTAATCAGCGTCTATAGAGAGAGGTTGGCTGAGCTTTGGAGTGTTTTGCACTGCATGAAATTGTAAATTCAAACCATAGAATTTACATGAGGAAATCTTCTGTCTTTTCTTCCTTCCTTTTTTTCTTTCTTCCTTCCTTTCTCTTTCTTTCTTTCCTCTTTCTCTTTCCTTCTCTTCCTTTTTCTTGCTTTCTCTTTCTCTCTTTCCTTCCTACCCTCCTTCCTTTCTCTCTCTCTCTCCATTTCTTTCTTTCTCTTATTCTTTTTCCTCTTTCTCTCTTTCTTTTTTTGTTGCTTTCTTTCTCTTTTCTTTCCTTCCTTTCTCTTTCTCTCCTTTCCTTCCTTTCTCTTTCTTTCTCTTTCTCTTTCTCTTTCTCTTTCCCTTCTTTCTTTCTTACCTTCCTCTTTCTTTCTTTCTTTCTTTCTTTCTTTCTTTCTTTCTTTCTTTCTTTCCTCTTTCTTTCCTTTTCTTCCTTTTTCTTGCTTTCTCTTTCTCTTTTTCTCTCTTTCCTTCCTTTTTCTCTCTCCCTCTTCCTTCCTTCCTTTTTCTTTTTTTCATCTCTTTCTCTCTCTCTCTTTCTTTCTTTCTTTCTTTCTCTTTCTCTCTTTCCTTTCCTTCCTTCCTCCCTCCCTTCCCTTCCGGTCCTGCTGTTCTTCAAAGCAAAACAGGGAAGCAGGCATGGCTGCTCCACATTTTATCCCACCAAAGATGCTGTGAAATAGTTTAGGCTCACAAACAAGGATTGCTTGAAGATCCCCAGAAAGTTACGTGTTTGAATGAAGATTCATATCAGGGTGTGAATTTATATTTAAACATTCTAATCATTTAATCACATCCCTTAAATCAATTTACCACATATTTTAAAATATTTTACTGTACTCTTTGTCTACAGTATATTAATATACATTATTCATAGTTCATGCTTAGAACCGATGTTTATAATTTGTATATCAAAAGGAATTTTGTTTAACACAGAATATTGTGTATATATTCAGGTGTTCTTTCTGAAAGTCTTTCACTCAATTTATTGAAAAGCACTCCCATAATCTTTTCTTTCTTTGGTTAAGAACTTATTTTAAACAAGAAAGAAAATTGTAATCCATTTTAGGCCCGATTAATATCCGCATGGGACTCCTTACCCTAAAATACAACAACACTTGATTCTACAATAGTTTCTGCTCTTCTGCCTTCCATTCTAGTTTTTATAATATATTGGCTGGGTCAACAAGTTTTTACGTACATGAGTTACAGTTAGCAGCAAATTATAGAAACGTTTGGCATAATGAAAAAACAACCCTCCATCCAGAGATTTGAAAATAATTTGGGTTGTAACATACCATATATAATTATGATTTTCCTATACTTGCATTATGCTGAGCCACATCATATTCATTTCATGGGTTTCAGTGCCTTATTTCAGTGTATTTGAATTAAAAATGCAATTTAAACAAAAAATAAAATGACAGTGAATTCTACCTTTATAATCAAGGAAGATTTTGTAACACAAAGCAACACAAAACAAACTATTAAATACATTATGCTAAACCAAGGGTTGAATAGGGTTGAAGCTGCTCAGAGTCACCTGAATCATAAGATAAGTTGCAAATAAATTTGAGAAAGAAAGGAAGGAAGGAAGGAAGGAAGGAAGGAAGGAAGGAAGGAAGGAAGGAAGGAAGGAAGGAAGGAAGGAAGGAAAATATTTCATGCTTAATAGACCTTCTTATCTACAAAGAACAGACTTCCTCATTGGTGCTACTATTCTTGGTGGGCCTTACTCTCCTCTGATCTACTGGGCTGTTTAACAAGAGCTATTCTCTGCAAAATTTGACTTACTTCTATCCTTCTCTCAAGCATTTGTAAAAGGTGCATTTTTAGTATTTTTTTTAAATAGTCTTCAAGTCAGCCTTGACTCCTGGTGACTACATGGACAAATCCCTGTAGTTTTCTAGACAATATTTTCAGAAAGGGTTTGCGACTGCCGCCTTCTTCCTAGAGCTGAGAGAGAATGACAGGCATAGAGGCCACCCAACCATCTTTGGCCAATACAGGATGAGAATTCAAAACCAGAACCTACAATAAGGCAAAAGAGGAAGGAAGGAAGGAAGGAAGGAAGGAAGGAAGGAAGGAAGGAAGGAAGGAAGGAAGGAAGGAAGGAAGGAAGGAAGGAAGGAAGGAAGGAGAAAAGGAAAGTGGAAAGTGGAAAGGGAAGGGAGGGGGGAAAGGGGAAGGAGGAAGGGAAGGGAAGGGAAGGAGAAATCGAAGGGGAGAGGGAAGAGAAAGGAAAGGAAAGGAAAGGAAAGGAAAGGAAAGGAAAGGAAAGGAAAGGAAAGGAAAGGAAAGGAAAGGAAAGGAAAGGAAAGGAAAGGAAAGGAAAGGAAAGGAAAGGAAAGGAATTCTTACTAGAGCAGAAGATGATTCAAGGCAGAGCAAGTTGCCAGGACTGAAAGATCAGTGACCATCCCAGGACAGGTGCAAAAGGCAAGTGAGTGGTTCCGCCCCAGATCTTCCTATATATAGCCCAATGATACATCATACTTCTGGAATGGCATCCAATTTTCTCTTAATAGGAAGAGGTAGATGTGACTATTGGTATGGTAAGGTCATTCCTTACCAGACTAGACACATTATTGGAATGCTTAGGGTTTGGGGTACACCCTTCTACTTGCTCAAATTCTCAATCTAGAAATTAATTTTATACTTCATACTGTGAAAATCCTGACTCTTTTCCATTGGAAAGCAGCCTTTGAATTTCTGAGTTCTTAGAACAGCTGCGGAAGGAAGCTATCCAATTTCCCAGCTGATGAAATTGCAAGTAACTGGATGTGGGGGGAAGGGGATAATAACTGGAGAAAATTGAGTAGGTGGCCAAGGATGAGCAATTCAGTTGGATGGCAGATGAACAGACTTGGTTTACTAGAAATGATGGGGAGGTTGACTTGTACCATGAATGTAGAAGGGAGACCATGAGTGACGGAATGGGACAATACACCGTGGCCAACTTGCCACAGGCATCTCATTGTGGCCATCTCACCGTGGCCAACTCACCACGGCCAACAAGACAGTTGTCAAATGAGTTCTGCCCCATTTTACTATTTTTCTTGCAGTTGTTTAGTAGCACGGTTGTTAAGTGAACCACTGCAGTTATTATATTAGTAGCACGGTTCTTAAGTGAGTCTAGCTCCCCCATTGACTTTGCTTGACAAAAGATCGCAAAAAGTGATCACATGACCCCGGGACACTACAACCGTCATAAATATGAGTCAGTTGCCAAATGTTTGAATTTTGCTCATGTGACCATGGGGATACTGTAAGGGTCATATCTCATTCTCCAACTTTGTGAAAGTTTTGCTGTTCCCTTTAAAGATCCTACAGCACCATCTAGTGGCTAATTGATAATGCAAAAAAGAACCCGTTTCCTGAGGGCTGGAAGGGAACTCGGAGGTCTTCTAGTCCAACCTCCTGCTCAAAGCAAGAGCATTGAAAATGTGTTTATGATTGAAAAGTAGCATTGGGCGACAGGCACAATGGACTGTTCGGCATCTCCATTTTATAGAGTTTTTTTAATTTAAAGATGTAGCCAATCGTCAATAGAATGGAATGCATTAGTTTATGACTTAATAGGTAAGATAATGAAATGTTTCCTTATCTAGAGCTAAAACAGATGCCTCCTTATATATAGTAAACTGTATGTCTTTATATCTTGGTTAAAACAGATATCCCCTTAAATGAACATTTTATTTTTATTTACTTGGACACCAGGCCCTATCTACAGTAACAAAATTAAATTCAATGTAGAGTAAAGTAAGGTTTTACACTTAGACAGGAAAATATATAGGAACAGATTAGGTGAAACCTGGCTCAACAACAGTAACTGTGAGAGGAATCTTGTAATCCTAGTGGACAATCACTTAAATGTGAGCTAGAAGTGTCACGCAGTGATTTTATATATTGCCTGTTATATGTATATATGCAGGGAGCTGCATCCCTATTCATTATAATGGTTTATTCCTGAGCACGTGATTGATATGTTCTTGTACGCATGTGTACATTCCAATCTCCGCTTTCTTTCTTTTCTGTTCCTGGCTTCCATTGAAGGAAGACCTACTTTTGCTGTCACGATGTAATTAATGAGATTTATTGTTTTTGTACCGAAATAAATGTTCTTACTTAGACTTTTAAACTGCGGTTTCATTTCTAATGTCAGAATTCCGGGAAAAGATCTATTTCGCCTTTAGTGAGAATTTATTCTCACGTCGTCAAGAAGTGTGGGGCAACTGTCAAAAAAAATGCAATCCTAGGTTGCATTAACAGAAGGATAGAATCAAGATCACATGAAATATTAGTACCGCTTTATAAAGTCCTAGTAAGACCACATTTAGAATATTACATCCAGTTTCGGTCACCATATTATAAAAAAGATTCAAAGACTCTGGAAAGAATGCAGAAAAGAGCGACAAAGATGATTAGGGGGCTGGAGGTTAAAACATATGAAGAACGGTTGCAGGAATTGGGTTTATCTAATCTAGTGAAAAGAAGGACTACAGGTGACATGATGATAGTGTTCCAATATTTGCACAAAGGAGGGTCAACCTATTCTCCAAAGCACCAGAAAGCAGGACAAGAAGCAAAGGATGGAAACTAAGCAAGGAGAGGAGCAACCTAGAACTAAGGAGAAATTTCCTAACAGTGAGAACAATTAACCCATCGGAATGGCTTGCCTTCAGAAGTTGTGGGTGCTTCATCACTGGAGGCTTTTAAGAAGAGACTGAACTTGCCTGGAATAGGACTTAAGCAGGGGGTTGGACTATTCCCTTCCAACTATGTTATTCTGTTATAGTATATATGTTTTTCTTTATGTAAGATATGTCTTCTTTTATATAGGTTTTGCTATATGAGGTGCTCATTCATCTATAATAGCAGGAACCAGGTTTTTTTCCCTAATTGCTTTACTGCTGTTCTTGATGCTCTATTAACTTTTTTTTGTTGCTTGCTGAAATGAAAAGATGTTTCATTACCAAATTAGGTAAGATCTTCGTTGCCAGTGGCTGTGAAGTTTCTTGTTTATATACAGTGCCTTGCCCTGCCTGGGTTGGCAGGGCTGAGATGTCCTTCTTGGTAATTGCTAGATTAGGGCAGGGGTCGGGAACCTTTTTGACTAAGAGAGCCATGAAAGCAAAAAATTTGGAAATTTATTTCAGTGAGAGCCATATACCGTATATTCCGGCGTGTAAGACGACTGGGCATATAAGACGACCCCCAACTTTTCCAATGAAAATATAGAGTTTGGGATATACTCTTCGTATAAGACTACCCCTCCTACCATCTTTCTTTTTCTTTCTGTCTTTCTTCCTTCCTAAAATCTTTCTTTCTTTCTTTCTTTCCCTCTCACTTTTTTCTCTTCCTCCCACCCTTCCTCTTCTTCTTCCTCTTCCTTCCTTCCTTCCTTCCATCTCTGGTCTTCCTTCCTTCCTTCCTTCCTTCCTTCCTTCCTTCCTTCCTTCCTTCCATCCATCTCTGGTCTTCCTTCCTTCCTGCCTTCCTTCCTTTCCTTCCTTCCTTCCTTTCATCTCTGGTCTTCCTTCCTTCCTTCCTTCCTTTCATCTCTGGTCTTCCTTCCTTCCTTCCTTCCTTCCTTCCTTCCTTCCTTCCTTCCTTCCTTCCTTCCTTCCTTCCTTCCTTTCATTCATCTCTGATCTTCCTTCCTTCCTTCCTTCCATCTCTGGTCTTCCTTCCTTCCTTCCTTTCATCTCTGGTCTTCCTTCCTTCCCTTTTCTCTTCTTCCCTCTTTCCTAGCCCTCAGCACCACAAGATCCTTTTTCCCAAATGAAGAAAAGAGTGCTGGTGGCGGCTGCGGTCGTGCCGAGGGAGCGCGCGGCTGAGAGGCATCTCGCGCGGGGAGGAAACTTTGTCTGGCTTGGCTTCGAGAGCGAGCAAGCAAGCGAGAGCAGCGCAGCCACAGCGGGAAGGGAAGCAAGCAGCCTGCTCTGCCACTCAAGCCAGCGGCCGCCGGAAGCAACAAGGGCGTTAGGAAAAGAGAAGGAAAAGATAGAACTGAAGGAAAGAGTGCTAGCGGCGGTGGCGGCGCTCCTCCTTCTCTTTTCCTAACGCCCTTGTTGCTTCCGGCAGCCGCTGGCTTGAGTGGCAGAGCAGGCTGCTTGCTTCCCTTCCCGCTGTGGCTGCGCTGCTCTCGCTTGCTTGCTCGCTCTCGAAGCCAAGCCAGACAAAGTTTCCTCTCCGCGCGAGATGCCTCTCAGCCGCGCGCTCCCTCGACAGCCAGCTCCTGCCCGCGTCTCCCGCCTGCCTCTTGCCTTATGCCGCCAGCTGATGGTGGCTGCTGCAGCCTTCCCAGCAGGCGACTAGAGCAGGGCAGCATCGGAGCTCCAAGGCTCCTTCGGCCGCTTGGCTTATTTATTCAAACTATCCCACCATTAGGCACCACAGAAAAAGGGGGAGGTTGATACGGCCTGACAATTAACAGAGCGGCGGGACGACGCGCGAAGGGAAGCAAGAAAGCCAAGTCTACACTCTCACACAAAGCCCCTCACCTGCCGCGCGTGCTCGGCCCCGGCCCCGCCCTCTCACCGCTTCACTCCCGCTAACCGTTTCCTTGGTTTCCCAACCGTCTTTCCACACAAACTTCCCTCACGTGGCCCCATCAACGGGCTCTCTTATTGGCCCACCGCTCAAGCAGCGGTAGTTGTCAATGTCGCCCCTCTTTCCACGTTGCTAACGTTCTCTCTGTCTGGGCGTTTAGTTACAGGGTTTTCGGGCAATGCGGAGTATCGAAGAACCGGGAGGATTTCACCCCTGCTGCGAGCCATATGCAATCATCAAAAGAGCCACATCTGGCTCGCGAGCCATAGGTTCCCGACCCCTGGATTAGGGTATTGCTTTCTGTGTGAAAATTTATATTTTATCCCTCCATGAAAATGAGTCACGGCTAATAAAACTGATCGTTTTTAAAGGCATTAATTGTACCAAGAAAACAATTGTTTGTATAGCATTTTTTTTTCCTTCCAGTTTTTTAATTTTTTTAATGAATTGCTCAAAGTACAGGTAGTCCTCGGCTTACAACCACAATTGAGCCCAACATTTCTATTGCTAAGTAAGACATTTGTTAGGTGAAGTTTGTCCCATTTTAGAACCTTTCTTGCCACCATTTTTAAGTGAATCACTGCAGTTAAGTTAGTAACATGGTCGTTAAGTGGCTTCCCCATTGACTTTGCTTGTCAGAAGGTTGCAAAAGGGGATCACATGACCCCAGGAGAATGCAACCGTCATAAATATGAGTCAGAAGTCGTGTCTGAATTTTGATCATGTGCCTACGGGGATAAGTGTGAAAAACGATCCTAAATTACAACCTTGCAACGGTTGTAAGTGTGAAAAACGATCCTAAATTACTTTCTAAGTGCCATTGTAACTTTGAACGGTCACTAAATGAACTGTTGTTAAGTGGAGAAATACCTGTACCTTGGAGTTCCAGGCTAGTGCTTTGAAGCTGCTTAAAGAGACATTAAATCTACTTTATCCAGTCAGGTATCCCACAGATGTAGGAAACTACACCTCTTTGACCAGGGAGGTTGAGAATTTGTTTGGTTCGTATTTATAAAGAGAGGCCCACTTTACATGTCTCCGTTGTTAGCCTCACACATCCGAAGATGCCACGCCACGACAAACGAGGTGCTGCTAATATCAATCCCTCGCCCTCTCCTATCCTGAAAATTTCAAGGGTCGCCAAAATTGCACCTCTGTCTGAACGAACCCCTTAACTCCGCGGGACCCTCCCGAAACCCCGTCGGTTCCCCGCAAGCGACAAAGGAGAAAGCGAAAGTAACGCTCGGCGCCATTTGATCAACTCCTTCCATTTCCGAAATTTTGCGCTTTGCGCCTTCTCCACACAGGCGCGCACCCATTTTCCTCTTCTTCCGAAATTCCGCCGCCCGGTTTTGTTGCAGGAGAAGCGCGATGGCGGGGAGCGTCCGTTGTTCCATCGGAAATGTCCTGGAGGACTTGACGGACGAGGAGCTCCGAAAATTCAAGGCGAACCTCCACGAACACCGGGTCAAGCCGGGCTACGACAACATCCCCCGAGGGCGGCTGCAGAAGGCGGACGCGCTGGATCTGAGTGACTTGCTGGTCAATTACTACGACGAGGAGTACGCCGTGCAGGTGGCCGCCGCGGTGTTGATGGCCAGCAACTGCAGGCCTCAAGCTGAGCGGCTTCTTAGTCAGAGCCGTCGACTCTAGAAAAAGGTAGGTAGCGCATGGGATGGGCGGTTTCAGCCGCGGGAGGAAGAAGGCATAGCAATAGCAATTGTACTTAGACTGATATACGGCTTCGTAGTGCTTTACGGCCCTCTCTAAGCGGTTTACAGAGTTCAGCATATTGCCCCCAACTATCTGGGTCCTCATTTTACCCACCTGGGAAGGATGGGAGGCTGAGTCAACCTTGAGTCAAGATCTACACTCTTCCCTGTGCCAGCCCTTCAAGTATAATTTCCATTAATAGAAGGATTCAATCACAATCACGTGATAAATATATCTGTTTTAGATAGATAGATAGATAGATAGATAGATAGATAGATAGATAGATAGATAGATAGATAGATAGATAGATAGATAGATAGATAGATAGATAGATATAGAGGGAGGGAGGGAGGGAGGGGGGGGGGGCTGGAGGCTAAAACATATGAAGAACAGTTACAAGAACTGGGCATGGCTAGTCTAATGAAGAGAAGGACCAGAGGAGACATGATAGCAGTGGTCCAATATTTGGGGGGCTGCCACAGAGGGGAGGGGGTCAAGCTATTCTCCAATGCACCTGAAGGCCAGACTAGGAATAATGGATGGAAACTGAAAAGGAGAGATTCAACCTAGAAATAAGGATAACTTTTCTGACAGTGAGAACAATCAACCAATGGAACAGAAGTTGCCTTCAGAAGTTGTGGGAGCTTCATCACTGGAGGCTTTCAGGAAGAGGCTGGACTGCCATCTGTCAGAAATGGTATAATAAGGTCTCCTGCTTGGGCAGGTGGTTGGACTAGTTGACCTATAAGGTCCCTTCCAACTCTGTTAATCTGTTAAAATTTACAGAATCAGCATATATCCCCCAACAATCTGGATCCTCATTTTACTGACCTCAGAAGGAGAGAAGGCTGAGTCAACCTTGAGCCATTGAGACTTGAACTGCCAAATTGCAGGCAGCCGGCAGTCAGCAGAAGTAGCCTGCAGTTTTATATTCTAACCATTGTGCCACCACGGCTCCACGTATAGGGTTCATAGGGGGTCTTCTCTAACCTAGAAAGCCTCAGATGGGTTGGGCCTCAGTTTCCAGCCCCTTGGAGTAGTGGAGGAGGACCATAGCTGCCACTATGGTCTTAAGTCACTTAAGAATACCTGCTCGCAGTCACTCGTGTCTTAGTCACCTCCTGACTAATGCCAATGTGCTCTATGTGGGACTGTCCTTGAAAAGCATCCATAAGTTCCAATTCAGGGGTCTCCAATCCCCTTGGCCGTGGCCCATTACCGGGCCGTAAGCAGTTCAAAACCGGCCTGCAGAAGTGGCAGGCGAGCATACATGCACACATCCACACTTGCGCAAGCAGCGGGTGTGCGTGTGCTCCATTTGTGCAAGCGACATGCATGTGTGCTCCATTGGCACAAGTGGTGGGCTCGCATGCTCCATTGGCACGAGCGACAGATGTGCGTGCCACTGAAGGCTTGCCCACCACTGGTGTGGAACTATCCCCTCCCCCCATGGGCCACAAAGTTGGAAAGTTTGGTGAACTCTGCTCTAATTGGTTCAAAATGTATGGTTTTTGTAGACCCAGGTGTGCACATGTCACCTCTCCTACAGGAACTGCATTGGCTGCCAATCTGCTTTCAGGTACAATTTGAGGTGCTGGTTGTCACCTTTAAAAAGCCGTGGTGGCTCGGTTATTAAAATGCAGTACTGCAGGGCTAACTGCTCACTCCAGGAGTTCGATTCCGACTGGCTCAGGGTTGACTCAGCCTTCCATCCTTCCAAGGTTGGTAAAATGAGGCACAAGATTGATGTTGGGGGCAATATGCTGATTCTATAAACCGCTTAGAAAGGACTGTAAAGCACTGTGAAGCGGTA
Organism: Diadophis punctatus similis; assembly: GCA_023053685.1. NCBI lineage: Eukaryota > Metazoa > Chordata > Lepidosauria > Squamata > Dipsadidae > Diadophis > Diadophis punctatus. The sequence goes on along the minus strand of JALIGW010000023.1, from coordinate 4,053,524 downwards.
TATAAGTCTTAAGTGCTATTGCTATATAAGTCTGCTATTGCTATTGCTAAAACCCTGCATGGCTTGAGGCCAGGCTATCTGAAAGACCATCTCTTCCCAGTTACATCCACCTGACCCACCAGAGAGGGAGGCAGGGAATGTTGCGGGTCCCTCTCCTAAGGAGATACATCTGGCAGGACCCAGAAGAAGGGCCTTCTCCATGGTGGCTCCTTCCCTTTGAAACATCATCCCTGCGGAGATTATATTGGTCCCCATCTTGACACTGTTCACAAGGCCCTGAAGACCTGGTTAGGCCAGCGGGCTGGGGGAAACCCAGAATGGGATGAAGCCCTATCAAGTGGCTTGTTTGACTGATTGTTGTCACCAGTGAGGGGGTGGGGGTTATTGTTCTTACTGTTTATGTACAAGTAGTAGCAATAGCAATAGCACTTAGACTTATATACCGCTTCATAGTGCTTTACAGCCCTCTCTAAGCGGTTTACAGAGTTCAGCATATTGCCCCCAACAATCTGGGTCCTCATTTTACCGACCTCGGAAGGATGGAAGGCTGAGACAACCTTGAGCCTGGTGAGAGTAGTCCTCAACGTACGACCACCATTGAGCCCAACTTTTTTGTTGCTAAGTGAAACATTTGTTAAGTGAATTTTGTCCCATTTTACAACCTTTCTTGCCACCGTTGTTAAGTGAATCACTGCAATTGTTACCGTAATAACGTGCTTGTTACGGGAATCTGGCTTCCCCATTGACTTCGCTTGTCAGAAGGTCACAAAAGAGGATCACGTGACCCCAGGACACCGCAACTGTCATAAATATCAGTTGCCCAAACATCTGAATTTTGATCACATGACCACAGGGATGCAGCAATGGTCGTAAGTATGAAAAATGGTCATAAGTCACTTTTCCGTGCAGTTGTAACTTCAAATGGTCACTAAATGAACTGTGGTAAGTTGAGGACTATCTGTATTGGGTTTTTAATTTTTTGTGAGCCACCCAGAGTCACTAAAAGTGAGTGGGTGGTCATATAATTCTCTAAATAAAGAAATAAATAAATAAATAAATACATATACATACATACATACATACATACATACATACATACATACATACATACATACATACATACATAAAAAATAGACTCCCATGTGCCATTTCAGCACCCACTCAAGAAAAGCTGTCAAGTTGGTTGACATCTCCCATCAGTAGCTAAGAATCAGCCAGCATGGCTGTTTACTTGTCACACCTTCTCACTTGGAACACATCTAGCTTAGAACAAATTTAAATCAAACCTCGCTTTCATGATGAGCTGATTTCTCTAAGGAATTGGTGATTCCTTAGAGACAGCATTGTTTTTCTGCCAGATAGTTTATCCGATTGTGTTGATCCCTGCTTATTTGAATGATTGCTATTGGAAAGAACATATTCTGCTCTTTTTGTTTTCTTTTTTAGCTTGAGTGCAGGTAGTCCTCGACTTACGACCACCATGTTGCTAAGTGAGAAATTTGTTACACGAATTTCGCCCCACGTTACAACTTTTCTTGCCACAGTCGTTAAATTAGGAACACGGTTGTTCAGTGTATCTGGTTTCCCCATTGACTTTGCTTGTCAGAAGGTCATAAAAGGGGATCACATGACCCCGGGACGCTACAACCGTCATAAATGTGAGCCAGTTGTCAAGAATCTGAATGTAAATCACATGACCATGGGGATGCTGCAAAAGTCGTAAGTGTGAAAAACGGTCATAGCATAAGGCACTTTTTTCAATGCCGCTGTAACTTCAAACAGTCACTAAATGAACTGTTGTTAGTTGAGGATTACCTGTATTGAAAGTTCTATTTCTTCACACTCCTACCCTGTCACAACTTTATTTGTATTAGTTTTATTTTATCTGCCTTTATTTTTAAGAGTATGATTACAGGCAGTCCTCGACTTACGACCACTTTTGAGTGTCAAATTTCTGCTGCTAAGTGAGACAGTTGTTAAGTGAGTTTTGTCCCATTTTACAACCTTTTCTGCCACAGTTGTTAAGTGAATCACTTCAGTTGATAAGTGAGTCACACGGTTGTTAAGTGAATCTGGCTTCCCCGTTGACTGTGCTTGTCAATAGGGTGCAAAAGGTGATCATGTGACCTTGGGACACATCATAAATATGATCCAGTTGCCGAGTGTCTGAATTTTGATCTTGTGATCATGGTGATGCGGCAACGGTTCTAAATATGAGAAATGGTCAGGAGTCACTTTTTTCGATGCCATTGTAACTTCAAGTGGTCCACTACCTCGACTGTTGTAAGTCGAGGACCTGTATTGAATCTGTTTTTCTGCTGGACGTAAAATATTTTCCCTTTTTCCTTTAGGACCCAAGAATATAATATACATCATCCAGAGTCCTGGGGTGTCTGTAATAGATCTACTAAATAAAAAAAATAAAGAAGTTCTACTCAACATCATCCTTCTTCAATCAATTAAAGCCTTTGGCTTCTACTACCGATACATAACTCTGTTTCCAAGATCTCTGCTTCAGTCATGTTCCATTAATTCAACATCAAAAAACTGACTACCAAGATGTCCACAAATTTCTAATGCTTTGAAGATCCTCTGCTTCAAGCAACTCAATCTGGATGGATCCAAAGCCTTTTTCAAGTTCTACCATAGCAGAATTTCAAGTTGGTCAAGATTGGGGTAGTTTGAATCAGGTTCATGGCCTTCAAATCAGTAGCGAGTTCTAAATCCCGTTGCTACCGGTTCGCGTGCAGAAGCGTTTCAGGCGGGTGGGCGGAAGCTCTCCCCTGCCACTACCGGTTCACAGAACCAGGCCGAACTGGGAGCAACCTGCTGCTGCTTTAAATCCTTAAAAACAGGGAAAATGTTGCCATTTTGTTCTGAGAGATATACCTTCTTTAAAAAGAAAGTAATGGTTATGATTATGTGCCATCCAGTTGTAATTAATGATCATACAGATCTTCTCCAGATGGTTCCTCCATGGCCATTCAGCTCCTCCAACGAAGCAGCCATCACTGCTGCAACTAAATCCATCCATCTTGCTGCTTGTTGTCCTCTTTTCTTTTCTTTTTTCCCTTGTGGGCTCCTTGGTGCTCTCTGAGCTTAGTTGTTTCTTGCAGACGTTTTATTATCCAAACTAGGTAACATCTTCAGTGCTAGTGATGATCATTAGGACTAGCACTGATCAGGGGTGGGTTCCGGATTCTGCTACTGCTGGTTCGCTCAGGGACGCGCTGCATGGGCAGGCGTGCGTTGTGTGGTACTAAAAAAAGCTGCACATGCGCAGAAGCAAAAAACAAAATGGCGGCACGGCAGGCCTCGGTCACTGCTGGTTCTAGCAATCCAGGCCGCCAAGTTACTAATGGTTCTATAGAACCTGTCCGAACCGGTAGGAACCCACCTCTGGCACTGATGATGCTACCCACTTAGGTAATGAAATGTCTGCAAGAAAACAACCAAGCTCATAGAAGCATCAAAGATTCCTCATTTCAAACCTGAGCTACAGACCAATCCTCGAATACAGCTCACCTGTCTGGAACCCACACTGCATATCGGACATTAATACAATTGAGAGAGTCCAGAAATATTTCACAAGAAGAGTCCTCCACTCCTCTGCTCGCAACAGAATTCCTTATTCCACCAGACTTGAAATTTTGGGCTTAGATAATTTAGAGCTACGTCGCCTTCGATCTGATCTAAATGTAGTTCATAAAATCATCTGCCACAATGTCCTACCTGTCAATGAATACTTCAGCTTCAACCGCAACAACACACGAGCACACAATAGATTCAAACTCAATGTACACCGCTCGAAACTCGATTGCAGGAAATACGACTTCAGCAACAGAGTGATCAATGCCTGGAATGCACTACCTGATCCTGTGGTTTCTTCCCCAAACCCCAAAAACTTTAACCTTACTGTCTACAGTCGACCTCACCCCATTCCTAAGAGGTCTGTAAGGGGTGTGCATAAGCGCACCATCGTGCCTACCGTCCCTGTCCTACTGTCCTATATTTACCTATACCAGGGGTCAGCAACCTGCAGCTCTGGAGCCGCATCTGGCTCTTTCAACCCTCTGCTGCAGCTCCCTGTCGCTCAAAATATGTGTCACAACTGCCAATGTGCGACACCCACTGGCACGCAATTTATTGAGCTTTTCGACCACCGGTAGGCCAACCATGGATAAATCCAATAAAAGAAAAGTTTCAGAAGAAAACAGAATCTTTAATTCAACTATATATGCTAGTTTTGTGGCCGCTTAGGAAATAGTCAGGCACGGGAAGAGTTTTGTGGCTCCCGGTGTTTTCTTTTCTGTGGGAAAAGGTGTCCAAATGGCTCTCTGAGTGTTTAAGGTTGCCGACCCCTGACCTATACCTACTGTGCTTTTGTTTATGTTTATACCATACCTGTTATCTTGTATACATTTTGACAAATAAAATAAAATAAAAAATAAAAAAATACTCTCCTTTATTGGTCTTCTGTCCTTCCACCTTTCCCAGCATTTAGAGTCTTCTCCAGAGAACTGGGACTTCTCATTGTGTGTTCAAAGTAGGATAATTTGAGCCTGGCCATTTGACTCAAAACCAAATTCAACTGCCTACAAAGATGATTAGGGGAGGCTAAAACATATGAAGAACGGTTACAGGAAATGGGCGTGGCTAGTCTAGTAAAAAGAAGGACCAGAGGAGACATGATAGCAGTGTTCCAATATTTGAGGGGCTGCCACAGAGAGGAAGGGATCAAGCTATTCTCCAAAGCACCTGAAGGCCAGACAAGGAATAATGGATGGAAACTGATCAAGAAAAGATTCAACCTAGAAATAAGGATAAATTTTCTGACAGAACAATCAACCAATGGAACAGCTTGTCTTCAGAAGTTGTGGGGGCTTCATCACTGGAGGCTTTCAATAAGAGATTGGACTGCCATCTGTCAAAAATCGTATAGGGCCGTGATGGCGAACCTATGGCACGGGTGCCACAAGTGGCACGCGAAGCCATATCGGTGGGCACGTGAGCTCAGGTCCGGCGTGCATGTGTGCACCAGCCGGCTGATTTTCGGGCCTTCTGGGCCCACTGGGAGTCGGGAAACAGGCTGTTTCCAGCCTCCAGAGAGGGTGGGGAAGGCCGTTTTCGCCCTCCCCAGGCTCCTAGAAAGGCTCTGGAGCCTGGGGAAAGCGAAAAATGGGCGTGCCATTGCATGCTGGGAGCAGGGGGGTCATGCGTGCATGTGTGGGGGTGTATGGAATTATGAGTGTGGGCACGCACACGTGATCCCCCGCATTCCCCCCCCCCCCATTTTGGCACGCGAACCAAAAAAGTTTCGCCATCACTGGTATAGGGTCTCCTGCTTGGGTGGGGGTTGGACTAGATCAGTGCTCCCCAACCAGTGTGCCGCGGCACACTGGTGTGCCATGAGGCCATGCCAAGTGTGCCGCGGCAAAAGCTTGCGTCATTCAGGGGTGGCCAAACCATGGCGCATGCGCCAAATGTGGCGCATTGGATGATTGCAAGTGGCGCATTGCAATCATCCAGTGGCTGATGCCTCTCCCGCCCGCGTGACTTGCTGTCTTTTAAAACTCAAGCCGCCTCGGCTTGAATTTTAAAAGGCAGCAAGATGCGGGCGGGAGAGGCAGATCTGGTCATTAAATCTGCTGGCCGCTGCAGCGAGGCTTAATGTGCAGACCTGCTGCCCTGGACACAACAGCGAGGAACGCGAGGAGGAGGTACCGGGGCATGTCCCAGGTAGGACACGCATCTTGCGCTGGGGGTTGGCAGGGCAGGCAGGGCAGGACTGGCGGGCGGGACGGGGCACGCGTCCTACCTGGGACTTTTCCCGGTAGCTCCAGTCGCGGGCTGGCTTGATTTGAGGCTTGGCAGGGGGGCGAGGCGGGGCGGGGAACGAGTCCTCCTCCCTGCCGCTTCTGTTTGTGGAAGCCGAAGAGCCTTACCAGTAGTTTGGGAGAAATAAAGAAAGTTTTTTGCTGCTTTCCTTCAGTGCACTCAAAAGCAGAAGCAGCAAAAAACTTCCTTTCTCCCAAACTACCGGTAAGGCTCTTCAGCTTCCACATACAGCCTGGAAAGCAGTCTCACGCGTCTCGCGCTAGGGCTGACTTGATTTGGGGCTTGGCAGGGCGCGAGTGAGGAAGGCGTCGGCAAGAGGCGGAGCCGAAAGGGAGGGCAACAGGGATGTCTGTTTCTTAAGCCAGCAAACTTCCTTGTCGCCAAGCTCAGCCTCTTGCCGACACCTCCTCACTTGCTGGATTGACTCGCCTGCTCTGGGTTGCCTTGGGCGGCTTGAATTATAAAAGACAGCAAAACGCGGGCGGGAGAGGCAGGTCTTGCTCATTAAGCCTCGCTGGCCGCTGCAGTGAGGCTTAATGAGCAAGACCTGCCTCTCCTGCCCATGTTTTGCTTTCTTTTAAAACTCAAGCCAAAGAAACAGGTGGGGGAAGCGGCCCCTGGCCGCTTCCCCCGCCCACCTGGACGCCGCCATTTGCGGTCTTTTGCCCTCTGCGCATGCGCACAGCGTTCTGCGCATGCGCAGAGGGCAAAACTCAAATGGCGGTGTTACGTCCTCCCACGTCGTCAGCAACAGCAGCCGTCGCCACTGATTGGACGGCTGCTAAAGCGGGAGAAGCCAGCTCCCCAATTGGCTGCCGCATTTGACAGCCGCCTTAAATAGAGCTGTCAAACACGGCTGAGGAGAATTCTGTATTAGCTCTACTGTATTAGTATCTACTGCATTAGCTCTACTGTATTAGCTCTACTGTATTAGTATCTACTGCATTAGCGTCTTATCTGTTCTGTTGCTGTTCCTATGAATAAAGACTGGTTGTTTTGACTCCAGTCTCATGTCATCCTTTCATCTCCGGATCTAACAAGTGGCGATGAAGGATGGGATGCGGCGACCCTCGCCCCCTGCCCCAATAAGAGTTGGGCAACCGCTTTGCCTGTAACTCTGCCTGTGGCTGAACAGCACCTCAGCAAAGGGTTTTTTTTTTCTCTTTCTCTCTCTCTCTTCTCTTTCCACCGCGCGCCTCCAATAATGGCACGCATCACCTCAGACCCAAAATCGTTTGAGATTTTTTGTCCTGCAGCTGAAACCTGGGACGCCTACATGGAGCGTTTTGAATGCTTCTTACAAGCCAACGACTACACGGAGCTATCTAGCGCGCGCCAACGTGCCATCTTCCTGAATGCCTGCGGCCACCAGATGTTCGCCACTGCCCGAGTCTTGGTAGCCCCTCAGATAGTCTACAACGTGCCGTGGGAGGATCTTCTGAACAAGCTCAGAAATCACTATTCCCCCACGCCGTCGCGCATCGCTCGCCGCTTCGCTTTTCAGCAGCGAGTGCAAAGAGAGGGGGAACCAATCAACAACTATATGGCCGCCCGCCGCTCCGCTGCCCTGAACTGTGAATTTCCCAACCTCGACGATGCATTGCTGCAGCAGCTCGTATGCGGAGTGCGAGACATCCGCCCCCAGCGCCGACTCCTCGCCCGCACAGAGCTAAGCCTAACAGTGGCCCTGGATGAAGCCCAAGCGGCCGAGATGTCCAACCATTCCACTGCCGAAATCCAGCGTTCACAGCCACCCACCGCTCAAGCCCAGCAGCCCCTCGGCGTGCATCATGAAGACACCGACCAAATAGCGCCCGAAGATGCCAACACCTCCGTCCACCGCCTCAAAACGACAACCCAGCGAAGATGGCCACCTCAGCAACCACAACCACAACAACAGCAACAACCACCTCGACGCACTCCATCCTTCCCTTGCCCCAGCTGCGGAGACCCCCACCCTCGCAGCTCCTGCCGGTTCCGAACCGCCACCTGCCGCCGCTGCGGAAAGTTCGGCCATCTCGCCAGAGTCTGCCGCTCGATGGGGGGGGGGGAAGCGCTACCCAATCAGCACCTCGACCGTTCCTGGCTAGCCAGCAAAAGCCTCCTGATGATTTTCTGTCTGTTAGGCAAACCAATGCTGTGTTACCGGAGGAGGTTTGTCTCACTGCCGGGGGGGAAGGAAAAAAATCTGGCTTGAGGTTAAACTGGAAGGGGCCCCTTGCTTAATGGAAGTGGACACAGGTTCCTCCAAGTCCATAGTGTCCTGAACCACTTTGAACCGCCTTGTGCCTTCCCTTCTGGAATCATCCCTTTCCCCATGCAACATCCTCTTAAGGGATTATCAGGGAAACAACATTCCCATCCTGGGGGAGGCCCATGTCCTTGTAGAAAAGGGCTCCTTCACAGGGAAATTGCCCCTCATTGTGGTGTCTGGGTCTCTGCCCTCCCTCTTGGGTTTGGAGTGGTTTGATGCTCTGGGCCTCTCGCTTTCTGGTGTGCACACCATCTCCCCCACCGATAACAGCTCCCTTTTCCAGGAATTTTCTGATGTGTTTAATGATAAGTTGGGCAGGTATGTGGGAAACCCCATCTCCCTAAACCTAGACCCCAAAATCGCCCCAATCCGTCTCAAACCAAGGCGGGTCCCTTTTGCTTTAAAAGCAAAGGTGGACGCAGAAATCGATAAGTTACTGGCCCAGGGGGTTCTAGAGCCTACTGACCACGCCAAATGGGAAACTCCAGTGGTCATTCCCTTACGGCCTGATGGTTCTATTCGCTTATGTGGGGACTACAAGAGCACCCTCAACAAGGCCCTGCAAGCCCACCCCTATCCCATTCCTGTGGTTCAACATCTGCTCCACTCCCTTGGCCGGGGCTCGACTTTCGCCAAACTGGACATGGCGCAGACCTACCAGCAGCTCCCGGTGGATGACATCACCGCGGATGCTCAAACCATCGTCACCCACCGGGGTGCTTTTAAATGCCGCCGTCTCCAGTTTGGCATGAGTGTAGCCCCCGGCCTCTTCCAAAACTTAATGGAACGCCTCTTATTTGGTCTCCCAGGGGTCGTCCCCTACTTCGACGACATCCTCATTTCCGCAAACAATCCACAGCAGCTCCACTCTAGAGTCAGAGCTGTCCTCCTCCGTTTTTCGCAAGACAGGCCTTAAGTTAAAGCGCAGCAAATGCGTGATTGGAGTGCCCAGCGTTGAGTTCCTGGGTTTCCTTATCGATTCAGCAGGCATCCATCCGACCCCTTCTAAGGTTGCAGCTATCAAACAGGCCCCTGCCCCAACTTGCAAAGCTGAGCTACAGGCATTCTTAGGCCTTCTTAACTTTTATAACATTTTTCTACCACAGAAGGCCACTTGTGCTGAGCCCCTCCATCGGCTCCTAGATTCCAACAGGCCCTGGCACTGGGGGCCTGAGCTCACCATGCTTTCCAACAGGTCAAATCCCTCCTCACATCTGATGCGGTTCTGGTCCAGTACAATCAGGACTGGCCACTCTCCCTAGCTGCAGATGCCTCCCCGTATGGCATTGGAGCAGTCCTAGCACACATTCTCCCTAACGGATGTGAGGCTCCAATTGCATACTTCTCCAGAACCCTCTCTACCACTGAACGCAATTACAGCCAGACCGACCGCGAGGCTCTGGCATTAGTGGCATCCGTTAAACGTTTCCACGACTACCTTTATGGTCGCCCATTTCAGTTGTTCACTGACCATAAGCCCCTCCTGGGGCTCTTGGCGGGCGACCGCCAAACACCTCAATATTTGTCTCCCCGCATGTCCCGCTGGATGGAATTCCTCACAACATATTCATACTCTTTAGCCTACAGGCCTGGCAAGGCCGTGTCGAATGCTGATGGCCTCAGCCGCTGCCCCTTACCCCTCTCCATCGAGGACCCTGCACCAGCATCTGAAATACTCCAGATTGAGGAACTAGGCCCCCCCATACAAGCCTCAGACATTGCCACACACACTGCACGCGACCCCATCCTTCGGCAAGTTCTCAACTGGGTGATGAGGGGTTGGCCCCCGGGATCCGTGGAACACCACTACCTGCCTTATCATCACCGCCGCCTGGAGCTGTCCACACAACAGGGCTGCCTTCTTTGGGGCACCAGGGTAGTTGCACCTCCTCCCCTACATAGGCCCATCCTCGAACGTTTACATTTGTGCCACCCAGGGGTGGTCAGGATGAAAGCTCTGGGAAGGAGTTATGTTTGGTGGCCAGGGATGGACCAGGAGATTGAGAGATGGGTGGCCCTATGCCAAACCTGCCAATCCTCAAGGTCGGCTCCGCCCACTGCCCCCCCGAGATCCTGGGAGATACCTAGGGGGCCTTGGTCTCGCATTCACCTTGACCTTGCAGGCCCCTATCAGGGTCACCAATTCTTAGTAGTAGTGGATGCATTTTCTGGGTGGGTTGAAGTGGAATTGATGACTAACACCACCTCTGACTCCTTGATACGATATTTGATGAGGTTATTTGCTACCCATGGGTACCCTGACGTTGTGGTGTCAGACAATGGTCCCCAATTCACATCCACTAGGTTCCACCTGTTCCTATCCTCACATGGCATCCGCCAGTCCCTGACCGCTCCCTGGCATCCTGCGAGCAATGGCCGGCCTGAGAGGGCTGTGAGGTCTGCCAAGGAGGCTCTAAGCCGTTTGGGGGCTGTGAACTGGCAGGACAAGGTCTCCGCGTATCTCCTGGCTCAACACACCACCCCCTGCCCTGCCACAAATCGAAGCCCAGCTGAAACACTCATGGGCCGTCGCCTGAGAACGGACTTGGACAGGCTGCACCCAGGTTACACATCTGAGCCTTCCCCTGTCCTGCATGCCAGGGGCCGGGGGTTTATGGTGGGCGATGCCATTTTTGCACAACAGTATGGGGGAGAGCCGCGTTGGTTGCCTGGCCTTGTCACTGAGCTAACAGGCCCCTGCTCTTACAGGGTCCAATTAGCGGATGGCCGCATCTGGAGGCGGCACCTTGACCAGCTCAGAGGGCGCAGCCTGGCAGAATCCACCTTGGTGCCCAGCACCCAAGTTCCAGATTTGGTTTCCCCGCAATTAACCGTGCCATTGGCTGACCCGCCTGACCCCGCCGAGCCGCTTGTTGACATACCTGCTGCCGTTCCGTTGGCCACCGCTAGTTGTTCCTCTCCGGCCAGCAGTCCGCAATTGTCTCCGGAAGACTCCCCAACTCCGTCCGAAGTTTTGCCCGCTGTTCCCAGCAGCCCTGCGCCACTGAGGCGGTCCACGAGGCTGCGCAGGCGCCCAGCCTACTTGGAAGACTACGTGTGTTCTTTCCGGGGAGGGAGGGGTGTTACGTCCTCCCATGTCGTCAGCAACAGCAGCCGTCGCCACTGATTGGACGGCTGCTAAAGCGGGAGAAGCCAGCTCCCCAATTGGCTGCCGCGTTTGACAGCCGCCTTAAATAGAGCTGTCAAACACGGCTGAGGAGAATTCTGTACCGATCTACTGCATTAGCGTCTTATCTGTTCTGTTGCTGTTCCTTTTGAATAAAGACTGGTTGTTTTGACTCCAGTCTCATGTCGTCCTTTCATCTCCGGATCTAACAGGCGGCATCCAGGCGGGCCCACCCACCCGGGACGCCTGGGCCAATTGGCGCATGGTATCATTAAGGTTGATACACTGACCTACCTAATTATCAAATAAAATAATAAATCAAGTAATTCTGTTATGCCCAGTTTGACATTCCTATACTATTATACTCTTCAAAACGATATTTTGAAGATTATATTTGTTTTTTATCCAATTTTTGTATGTGGTGTGCCGTGGAATTTTGGGAGAGGCTATGGTGTGCCGAGGGTGACAAAAGGTTGGGGAGCACTGGACTAGATGACCTACAAGGTCCCTTCCAACTCTGTTATTCCATTATTTTCTGCCTTTGACTGTGCCATCATTGTAAGATTTCCTTATTTGAATCTTCTTGGCACTTTTTTAAAACATAGTATTCCTTCCTGCCACTTCTTTGTCCACTATTGTATTTTCTCAATATTCTGATTCTCAGGGGACCAAATGTTGACTATACGAGCTTGTCCATCAAATGAGTCACAACTTACAAAACTAATTATTTTTAGAGCCATTAATTGTACCAAGGGAACAATTGTTGTTTGCGTGCCTTTGGGGGGGGGCAGGTTTTAAGATTTTGTAATGAATTGCTCAAAGTAATCTGAAATTCCAAGCTGGTGCTTTTAAGCTTTACATTAAAAAATTAGGATACAATAACATTTCTTTATCAAGTCAGATATTCTACATGTGTATCAAACTATATCTCTATAGGGAGAGAGGACCTAGGCCCGTGATGGCGAACATGATGGCACGTGTGCCGGAAGTGGCACGCAGAGCCATCGTCCGTTGCTCTTCCAGGTTCCAGCACGCCAGCCAGCTGGTCTTCACACATGCGGGAGCACTGGAAACTTCCCAACACGCACCCAACATGTAAGATCATCTTCCCAACATGCACCTGCGCACCGGGTGGCTGCTCTTCTGGTTTCCGGCATGCGCATGTGCACGCCCCCGTTTCAGCAAATGGTGCCAAAAAGTTTCGCCAACACTAGGCTATTAACCTGTTTATAAACCATTAAGAGCTTTTATAAGTCATGAATTTGCTTTAGTCAGAACTACCTATTTCAATCACTCTGTCTATGCTTTTCTTGGATTGTTAGATTCCCCAGTTAGCTAACACCTACCTTGGCACTTATCAGAAGAAGCTAAAGCGGTTAAGCACAGTTATAGGCAGTGTTAGTCCAGGTGTCCCATTCTGAGTGTAAATACAGGTAGTCCACAACTTACAACCATTTGTTTAGTGGCCAAAAGTGACTCGTGACTGTTTTTCACACTTATGACCTTTGCAGCATTCCTGTGGTCACGTGATCAAAATTCAGAAGCTTGGCAACTGGCATGTACTTAAGACAGTTGCAGTGTCCTGGGGGGGAGGGTCTTGTGATCCCTTTTTTGCGACCTTCTGACAAGCAAAATCAATTGGGAAGCCAGATTCACTTAACAGCCATGTTACTAACTTAACAGCAGCAGTGATTCACTTAACAACAACTGCCTAGCTTAGAAATGGAGATTTTTCGGCTCAATAGTGGTCGTAAGTCAAGGGCTACTTGTATGCTAAAGTAGTACACAAATGGGACCGTTACTGGAAGAAGGAAAGGTAACGTGGTATTTTGCTGAAGCCGTGGGCAAAAGTCTGGGCAAAGGTCCATAGGTAAGAGATTCATCATTATAATGTCGATAAGCTCTCCAGAGGTGGAGAGCTTATCGAATTAAACACACTCTGATGCTTATTATGGGATGCTGGAATTAAGCACAAACACACACACACCATGCCTGTTAAGGGTACAAACACAAGTTGTTGTTTTTATTCAGAAAGTTTTATTAGTACAAAGTACAAACATTTTTCTCTTTTCTCCCCCCCTTCCCCCCAGACCCCTCCCCACCCCCCTTACCCTCCCCCCCCCTCACCTACTCACCCACCCCGACTTCCCAGAAAAAGCACAGGGTATAGTATTCAATAAACATAAAATTAAAATATACTAACAGATTATTAATTTCAAAATTTCTCTAGTTCTTTAACTCTTTGTTACTCAAAACCTTTTAAACATACTCTAAAAATTAGGCATATATCATTAATAAACTAACATTCCAATATATCAAATTATTAATTTCACAATTATTCTAGATCTTTAATTCCGTATAACTCAAAACTTTTAAGAGTAGTCAAAAAAATTTTTTAACATGTATCATCTCTAGTCCATTCCACTATATATCTTTCATTTAAATAATCTTTAAAATATAATAATAAAAAGAAAAAAAAATTTCGCCATCTCGGCCACATTCAACACAACTTGTTGAATGTCATTCTTGATTTGGACCTGGGTCCCAAGCATCCATCTTTACCTCTGCACAGAAATAAATTATTAAATCCCTTTTCCTCTCAGCGTGATTATTGGCACAAATTGTGCCAGAATAAAAGGAATACAGTGTTGGACTGGGCTGAAACAAACCGAATTTATCTGTTAGCATTTATAGATAGACCCAATTTGCATTGCTCTTTTGTAGCCCCACACATCTGAAGATGCAATGCAATGCCAAACAGTGCACCAGAAATAAATTGTTAAACTCTAGTTTTGTCTCTCTGTTTGATTATTGCCTCAAATTGTGCTGGATAAAATGAACACAGTGTTGGACTAGGCTGAAACAAACAAACCGAATTTATTTGTTAGCATTAGGAGCTGTGGTGACGTAATGGTTAGAATGCAGTATTGCCGGCCAACTCTGCCTACGGAGGAGTTCAAATTCCACCAAGCTCAAAGTTGACTCAGCCTTCCATCCTTCCAAGGTCGGTAAAATGAGGACCCAGATTGTTGGGGGTGATATGCTGACTCTGTAAACTGTTTAGAAAGGGCTGTAAAGCACTGTGAAGTGGTATATAAGTCTAAAGTGCTATTGCTATTTATAGATAGAGCCAATTTGCATTCCAGGTAGTCCTCGGCTTATGACCACCCTTGAGCCTAGAATTTATGTTGCTAAGTGAGAAATTTGTTAAGTGAGTTTCACCCCATTTTACCAGCTTTCTTGCCACATTCCAATATCTCAGAGGCTGCCACAAAGAAGAGGGGGGTCAGGCTATTCTCCAAAGCACATGAGGGTAGAACAAGAAGCAACGGGTAGAAACTAATTGTCAGAGTTACGCAATAAATCAGAAGCTTCAAAAGATAACTGCATTTTGCTGATTCAAATAACTTCTTTATAAGTAGAATAAAACATTTACAATACCACACTTTGTTTCAGATCACATGTTGAGATGTTTCCATACTGGAGTATAATGGTGGACAGAGTAAACCACGCCCTTCTTCTTGCTAAGTTTCTGGACATGCTCAATTAACACTTCAGCCCGATTGGCTGACTCAATCACATGGCTCTCCCAGTCATGAATATTCCAACACTCCTCCCTTCATTACTGGGAGAGACATCAAACCTATTGGATTTAAACATTTCATATAATGGACACCACCCAATGGTTTGGTCATCATGTCTGCTAAATTATCCTCTGAAGAACAATGATGTAAACGTATCAATTTTTCTTTTACAGCTTCCCTGACATTACAATACTTAATGTCCACATGTTTACTTCTGTTCTTCACTCTATCACCTGTAGCCATTTTTATACAAGCAGCATTATCTTCATAAACAGTAACAGCTTCATTTACATTTACATTTAAATCTTGTAACAACTGTACATACCAAACTACTTCAGAACATAACTCAGACAATGCAATAAACTCTGCTTCAGCAGTTGAAATAGCAACCGTTGTTTGTTTTCTGGACTTCCAACCAATTAAAGCCCCTCCAAACATTATTACAATTCCAGAATTAGACTTTCTGGTTTTTACATCATTTGCATAATCACTATCAACATAACATTTCAATTTTAATTCTTCAGTGACCTGTATTTGAAGACCCAAATTCACAGTTCCCTTCAAATACCTGAGAATTCTTTTCACACCCATCCAATGCAACTTTGTAGGTGTAGCAGTAAAGCGACTTAAGATGCTCACTGCACAAGCTATGTCTGGTCTGGACCACTGTGACAGATATAACAGACTCCCTATTGCAGAGTGATATATCTCTTGATCACAGGCTTCACTTTTGTCCTCACCCAAACTATTGTAAAAATCTGTGCTCATAGGTGTAGGAGCAATATTACAATCTTTCATGTTATACTTCTCTAATAATTGTTCAATTTTTCTCCTTTGACTGAGAATATAACCTTTTTCAGTTTTTTGTATCTCTACACCGAGATAATTCTTTATTTCTCCCAAATTCTTTAATTCAAATTTCTTTTCTAACTTATTAGCAAATTCTTTAACTTGTGATGCATCCTTTGCAATGAAACAAAGATCATCCACAAATGCTAATAGTAGACAATTCCCACCTTGTAACTTTCCAGTGTATATGCAACCATCAGCTTTGCAACTCTTGAACCCAAGACCTTTCAATGCAGTATCTAAACAGATATTCCAATTTCTGGCTGACTGCTTCAGCCCATAAATGGCCTTGTTCAATTTATACACCATGTTAGGTTTTTTATTTTCATACCCTGGCGCTTGAACCATATAAATTTCTTCCTCTAATTCAGCATTGAGAAATGCAGTGGTTATATCAAAATGCCAAATTCTATGCCTGTATGCTGATGCTAATGCCAGTGCTAGTCTTATGCTCTCAGCTTTTACAGTTGGCGCGAACACCTCATCATAGTGCACATTCTTTAATTGAGAAAAACCTTGTGCCACCAATCTTGCCTTATACTGTACTTCATTATTGGGTAATACTTTTTTCTTATATACCCACTTACATCCTACAGCCTTGGTACCCTGTGGCAAAGTCACAGATGTGAACACTTCATGATCTCCCATGGATTTCATCTCTTTATCCATGGCTTCCTTCCACTTTTCTTGTTCAACTTTTGGTAATGCCAATACTTCCTTATAGTTTCTTGGCTCATACCACACATTACACACTTTAACTTTACTGGCAGAATACCTGTCTGGCGGTACCCCTCTGTTACTACGCTCTGACCTACGTGGCATTGCCTGTACTTGTGTTTCAAGCTTTTCTGTCTTCATATCTTGTTCAGACTCTCCTCCCTGAACATAGACACCTTCAGTAAATGATTCACCATCATTAAATGAGTTATTGTCACTAAGTGGATCACCGTCGCTAAGCGGATCACCGTCACTAAGTGAGACATTTTCAGAATTTGCATCAATTCTGTTCCAATTTTGTTCTGCAAAACTAGCAGACCTTGAAATCACTATCCTTTTACTTCCATCACTAAAGCGATACCCTTTTGAGCCTGGCTCATAGCCCACAAATCTGAGCTTTCTAGCCTTTTGTTGTCCCTTTCTTCTGATTGCCTTTGGAATATGTACCCAGGCAGTACTTCCAAATATTTTTAAATGTGCTAGAGAAGGCTTTCTCCCATATAACATTGCATATGGAGTATTATTGATGGATGAACTCCACAGCCTATTTACTAAATAATTGGCAGTCAGTATGGCTTCACCCCAATATGACCTACTCATACCAGAATCCTCCAGTAATGAGTCTTTCATTGTTTGCAAAACACCATTCCTCTTTTCAGCCACTCCGTTCTCTCCCGGTGTGTAAGGATTTGTGCGCCTGTGTCTTATTCCCAATTGTCTCAACCATTGTTGAAAATTTGTTGACATAAACTCAGAACCTCTGTCAGTTTGCAACTGACATACCTGTTGTTTGTACCTTCTCTCTACAAAACTTAACCATTGCTTAAATTGCTGTAGCACCTCTGTTTTACTCTTAAGTAAGTAGCAAAACCCAAACCTGCTGTAGTCATCCACAATGACCAGCGCATACTTTGCTCCTCCCAAACTGGCTTGCATAGGCCCAATTAAATCAGCATGAACCAGTTCTAGAGCTCTTGTGGTTTGTCTTGTGCTAAACTTGCTCACTGGGAATGCTTTGGATTTCGATGCTTTGCATACTGCACAATCCAAATATGCCTTACATCCCTTCAAATCTAATCCTTCTGCAAATTCTTTCATTTGTTGAACAACCTTAAAATTAGCATGACCAAGTCGTCTGTGCAGAAGATGAACACACGAATTGTGTTCTGCTACATTTTTAACTATCTGGGAACAATGTGGGACCTTTTGTCCCTGCAATACATAAAGATTATCCTCTTTTATGCCCTGTGCACAAACATTCCCATTTCTTTGGATGAGACACTTCCCATTAACAAATGTGGTTTCATAACCTTGCTTGTCTAAACTAGACACACTTAACAAATTATGCTCCATTTCAGGTACATATAACACATCAGTAAACCTGGATTCCAAATATGGAATTTGCACATCGCCTCTTCCAATGATTTTAGCCTTTTGACCATTGGCTAAGGCCACTTCTTCATGGTTTCCTGGGAAAAATCTGGAAAATAAGTCAGAATTATTAACAATTGTTTGACTAGCCCCACTGTCAATCAACCATTTGTCTCTATTGTTATTATAACAAACTTTTGCAACTGCAATCTGTCCTTGCAAATAATGTCTCTTGTCTTGCATATTTCTTTTCTGTGCACAGCTTTTCTGTAGATGATTGGTTTCTCCACAAATGAAACACGCTTTCTTATCTTGCTTGAAGAATTGTTGCTGTGTAACTTGATCTCTCCTGCCTCTGCTCTCCTCTTGTCTGCAGACACCTCGGCTGTTGCTAGAGATAGGCAGCTTGTGGAAAATTTTGCTGGAGACTTGCTGTAAGTTTCCACTGTACTCCTTGTTGGGCCCCCGCCTGTGGAATTTTCCATCAGCATGGCTGAAAAGCCTTTTCTCATATTCATTCAATAAACACGATTTCAAAGCCTCCAAATTCAAATCTGCTTCTGGCTTACTTTCAAAAATAGCTGATACAGTCTCCCAGCTTTGATCCAAACTGTTTAACACTAATAAAACTTTCTGGGACTCTGGAAACTTTACTCCACGTTGCTCCAATTCTAGAAAATTAGACTGCATTTTCATTAAATGATCTTCCATAGAATCTCCTGTCTGCAAACTCATTCTGAAAAGCTTTCTTGAAAGTTGGACCACATTACACGCAGAAACATTGACATGTACTGCTTTCAATTTTTTGCCATATTTCTTTTGCAGACTTTAATTCAGAATTGATCATCCCCCAGACTTAAGAGAAGATAAGCCATAGCTTTGTCATGAGCCTTTTGATCTGCTGCTCCAAGCACACCTTGTGGGGGGTCTGCTACGATGTCCCATAATTCTTTTGCTTTCAAAAAACATTCCATTTTTGCAGCCCAAATTAAATAATTTTTCTTCCCCAATTTAGGTATTGGACTGTCTTTAAATTCCATAGCAGCAGCCATCCTGCTTTATTTTTCTTGTCTGCCTGTTCCTTTAACAACACAGACAGCTTCTTATCAGCTTTAAATTACAATGCAGTTTTAACTTTACTTCTTGAGCGATTCCTGGGCCCATAACCTGTCAGAGTTACGCAATAAATCAGAAGCTTCAAAAGATAACTGCATTTTGCTGATTCAAATAACTTCTTTATAAGTAGAATAAAACATTTACAATACCACACTTTGTTTCAGATCACATGTTGAGATGTTTCCATACTGGAGTATAATGGTGGACAGAGTAAACCACGCCCTTCTTCTTGCTAAGTTTCTGGACATGCTCAATTAACACTTCAGCCCGATTGGCTGACTCAATCACATGGCTCTCCCAGTCATGAATATTCCAACACTAATCAAGGAGAGAAACAACTTAGAACTAAGGAGAAAATACCTGACAGAAGAATCAGTGGAACGACTTCCCTCCAGAAGTTGCAAATACTCCAAGTTTTTAAGAGGAGATTGGATAACCATTTGTCTGAAATGGTATAGGGTTTCCTTCCTAAGCAGGAGGTTGGACTAGAAGACCTCCAAGGTCCCTTCCAACTGTTATTATATTTTATTTGTTAAGGGAATCACTGCAGTTGTTAAATTAGTAGATTTAGATTTATTATTAGAGTTGGAAAGGACCTTGTAGGTCATCTAGTCCAACCCCCTGCTCAAGCAGGAGTTCCTACACCATTTGAGACAGATGGCAGTCCAGTCTGCCCTTGAAGGTCGCAAGTGTTGGGGCTCTCACAACCTCTGCTGGCAAGCTGTTCCACTGGTTGATCGCTCTCACTGTCAGAAAGTTTCTCCTCACTTCCAGGTTGAATCTCTCCTTGGTCAGCTTCCATCCATTATTCCTTGTTTGGTTTTCTGGTGCCATAGAGAACAGCCTGACCTCCTCCTCTCTGTGGCATCCCCTCAAGTATTGGAACACTGCTATCATGTCACCCCTGGTCCTTCTCTTCGCCAGACTGGCCAAGCTCAGTTCCTGCAACCGCTCTTTGTATGTTTTATTTTCCAGACCCTTTATCATCCTGGTTGCTCTCTTCTGCACTTTCTCTAGGGTTTCAATGTCTTTTTTGTAGTGTGGTGACCAAAACTGGATGCAGTACTCTAGGTGTGGTCTGACCAAGGCTTTATAGAGTGGTACTAGTACCTCTCTGGTCCTTGATTGTATCCCTCTATTTATGCAGCTCAGGACTGCGTTGGCCTTTTTGGCTGCTGCTGCACACTGCTGGCTCATATTTAGTTGGCTGTCTACCAAGACTCCAAGATCCCTCTCGCAATCGCTGCTATTGAGTGTGGTTTCACCCAGTTTGTATGTGTATTTTTGATTCTTCTTACCTAGGTGTAGAATTTTACTTTTCTCCGTGTTAAATTTCATTTTATTGGTTTGGGCCCAATGTTCGAGTCTGTCAAGGTCCCTCTGGATTTTGAGTCTGTCCTCTGGGGTGTTTGCTACTCCCACCAGCTTAGTATCATCTGCAAATTTGGTTAGTTCTCCTGCTATTCCCTCATCTAGGTCATTTATGAAGATATTAAAGAGTACTGGGCCTAGGACGGAACCTTGTGGTACGCCACTGCTTACTTCTCTCCATGTGGACTTAGAGCCATTGAGGACTACTCGCTGGGTACGGTTGGTGAGCCAGTTGTTAATCCGGTTGTTTAAATGAATCTGGCTTCCCCACTGACTTTGCTTGTCAGAAGGTCGCAAAAGGGAATCCCGGGACACTGCAACTGTCATAAGTATGAACCAGTTGTCCAGCACCTGAATGTAAATCACATGCCTCCCCGAGAATGCTGCGACAGTCATAAGTATGAAAAATCTAGCTCCGGCTAGAATTGCCAAAATATATGCTAATATGAACCCAAGATGCTGGAAATGTAAACAAATACATGGCACATATTACCACATGTGGTGGTCTTGTCCGACAGCAAGAGGATACTGGAGCATGATTAGGACATGGTTACAAGAAATAATAGATGCCAAAATGGAATTTAAACATGAAACATTTTTATTGGGTATTATTAGAGGGCAACATACGAAAGAAAACCAATATTTGATAATACATGTTCTAACTGCTGCCAGAATAACTTACACCCAAACATGGAAAGATGAAAAAACCCCAACGGAGAATATGATATTAAAAAAAATAATGGATTGTGCAGAAATGTCAAAACTAACACTAGAATTACAAAATCGAGAAGAGAAAGAATTTTACGCAGTATGGGATAAATTTTACAATTGGTTAGAAATTAGAAAGAATAAGAAAATTTCTGAATGAATGTCAGTGTAAATATTATATATAGAATTATATAGAATAATATATATGTAGATTGACTCTACACCGATGTCACAGGAATGAAAAACATAAGTGTATATGTATGTTTTGTATTTAATGTTTTAATAATTCAATAAAAATATTTTTTTTAAAAAAAGAAAAATTGGTGGTAAGTCTCTTTTTTCCCTGTGCCGTTGTAACTTTGAACTTTGAATGGTCACTAAATGAAGTGTTGCAAATTGAGGACTACCTTTACTGTGTTATAGCTCCACACATCAGAAAATGCAACGCGATGCCAAACGGGGTACCCAATGTTAATTACATGCTCCTCTCTCGGTCCCTGTAAAATTCAGGCGCTGCGCAAAACTGCACGTCTGAAATCCTTAATTCTACCAAATCCTCCGGAAATCTCCAGACCGTCCAAAGGCCGGAACGGGAAGCAAAGAGCCAAAAACCGAAAGTAAAGCTTTCCCATTTGCGAGCCTTTTCCGCTTCGCGCCTTTCTTTTTCTTTTTACTTCGAAATTGCGTCTTCTGTTTTCGCGGAAGAAGAAGAAGAATGGCCAAGAGTGTCCGTTGCTGCCTGGCAGAAGCCCTGGAAAATCTGACCGACGCCGAGCTGGAAAAGTTCAAGGCGAACCTCAACGAATTCCCGGTCAAGGAAGGCTTCAGCAACATCCCCCGTGGACCCCTGCAGAAGGCGGACGCGCTCAAACTCAGCGACCTCTTGGTGCACTACTACTGCCAAGATTACGCCGTGGAAGTGGCCTCCAAGGTGCTCTGGGCCAGCAACTGCAAGCCCCAATCTGAGAAGCTTCTCAGGGACACCGGGAAAGGTAGCGCACGAGATGAGGGGCGGTTTCAGCCCTGGAAGGAAGGCTGAAGGCTGGATCCGGGGCTTTCTCTACGTCGGGTCCTTCCGACTATTCTTCCTTCTGCGCGCGCGATATCGGCGGCTTTATCCTGCTCAGCCGATGCTTCCTCCCCCTTGAGGGGACAGCGAGCTGCTCCCAAGCCGTCCGGGGACACTTAGCGGGTTAGTTTGCCCAGCCGTAATTAACGCTGTGTCGCCTCGGGCTCAGGACGCCGGAGGTGGGGTTTGGGGCCAATAGTGTTTCCCAACCTTGGCAAGTTGAAGATGTCTGGACTTCAACTCCCAGAATTCCCCAGCCAGCGAATGCTGGCTGGGGAATTCTGGGAGTTGAAGTCCAGACATCTTCAACTTGCCAAGGTTGGGAAACACTGCCTTAAGTGATGCCTCTGACTTCTTTTTGTGCCTTTATGGTAGTCTCTTTCTAAAGGCGAACCTGGCCGCACCTGCTTGCCTCCAGGTTAACTAGGAAGTAGTTCCCCGAAACGGGATGTGGAGTTGTAACAACCTTCTGCATAGTGCTTGGAAGACACGTGTTTGTGGGGGGGAGGGGAAGCCCTCCAAAAACCAGACTCTTCACATAAAGAGAGTCTGCATAAATGCAATACAATCTAAAGTTGCCAGCACAGCTTCATTCTAGGTGGAGAATAAGGACTCAAACAAACTGTGTACCAGAGTCTAGGGTATAATCCCAAACTGAAACCCACCAGGTCCATCAAGTTGATTCTCCTGCACAGGTCCATCTTCCCTGGGAAGTTCACTTGCTACCGTTTTTCCAGCTTCTCTGATCTATGTACACACGGTCTCTTAGAGAATATCAGACAAAATTCTGTGCATTGTCCATTTATTGCTGTTTTTGCACAGTAACCTTTTTCCCCCCTCCAGATGCCTGCAATTCTGTTCGGGAACCTGTGCCCCAGATCAGCACCCCCTCAAGACAACCGGGTGAGTTCCTTCTCCATCAGTAGATAGCCTGCCTGTCAGTTTACCTGACTCATCCTCTCACTTGGAACGCATGTGTAGCTTAGAACAAATTTAAGTGAATTTTTAGTTTCACAACAATTTGATTTCTACCTTAAATTCTAAGGAATTGCAGGGAGATGATATTAAAACCTTGGTAAAGACAACGTATTTGTGTATACATGTGGTGAAGACTTTCGCCTCCCACTCAGAAGGTTGGAAATTCAATGTTTTTCTCCTAGGGCCAAAGAAAAAATATCTGCTTCAAACTCCACGTGGTGCCAGGAAGGGCATCCAGCCAGTAAATGCTTGGTTGCATCCAGTCATCCCAACTCTATCCCGAATTAAGGGATTACAGGATCATACAAAGGGTTGTGCTGGTTATATTATTTTATAAAGGCTCGTTTCACCTGCTAGCTTTCGCGTCATATCTTGGATTTAATTTTTTCGAAGTTGTTTGTATAGAATGATACGATCCTGGCTTGACAACATTGAATCTACTGCAAGCAAAATATTTGTTGCTCCCCAACACGGTATTCATAGGACCCCATAATTAAATAAAAATATTTTTATTTGAAAAATTAAATGGTGGTAAGCTGGTAATTTATGCAAATTTTTGTATAATTTCCCTTAGAGACTGAGAAGACAGTTGGCTCCTAATGTAGCATGCATTCATTTTTTAACATTCTCCTGATTGTCAAACTGTGCCTTGAATTGTAAAAAAAAGGAAACCATCAGAATATTATGGAGAGGAAGAACATGATTTCATAGCATTCTTAAAATTATCTCCTACAGTGGATGTGGATTTTACTCCAGGACAGAGAGAACCTTGATTTCAGTTAAGAATATATATTTATTTACATCCTTAAAGCAGGGTGAGCAGCTGACCACTTTATGACCTGCGGACTTCAATTCCCAGAATTCCTGAGCCAGCAGAATTCTGGGAGTTGAAGTCCACAGGTCGTAAAGTTGCCATAGTCGCCCAGTCCTGCCTTAAAGTGTCTCCTATCACAAAGCTCCAGTGAAGAGAGGGCTGGAGCTGAACTAATGTAAGTCTTGAGTATCAATATATTACTATTTCTTTTTCCTTTTATTTCTTTGCAGAAGTTCAGGCCCCAGGGATGCATTTTATTGAACGCCATCGGGACGCCCTGATTCAGAGAACAACCACAGTGGAAGAAATTCTGGACCAGCTATACGGAGTTGTCCTGACCAATGAGCAATATCAAAATATCATGATAAAGGGAACACCCCAGGATAAAATGAGGGAGCTCTTCGCCCTGCTGCCTGGCTGGGATCGCCATTGCAAGGATTTGCTCTACGAAGTTCTGAAGGAGAAAAGAAAGTTTCTGATTGAAGACCTGGAAAGGCAGTGAGGCCATAGAAGTGAAATTCCATCTCAAGGCATAAGACATCCAGCTACACATATATCATAGGAATCCCACAGGTACAGGTACATATACAGATATAGACTACATACAGGTAGTCTTACGCCCACTTAACGTCACAATTGAACCCAAAATTGATGTCATTAAGTGAGAAATTGATTGAGTTTTGCCCCCATTTTACAGCCTTTCTTGCCACAGTTCTTAAGTGAATCACTACAGTCATTAAGTTGGTAACCCGGTTGTTAAGTGAATCTAGCTTTCCCCATTGACTTTGCTTGTCAGAGGGTCACGAAAGGGGATCAGATGACCCCAGGGCAATGCATCCGTCATAAATGTGAATCCGTTGTCAAGCATCCGAATGTAAATCACATGACCATGGGGATGCTGCAACAGTCATAAGTGTGAAAAACTGTCATAAGTCACTTTTTTCAGTGCCGTTGTAACTTTGAACGGTCACTAGACGAACTTTTATAAGTCAAGGACTACCTGTAGTATCTTTGAACTGAGTAGCTATTATTTACAGTTGCCCTGGTTACTGAATTGTTCTATTTTCTCAAGTTGACATAGCATAGGTCAGTGATGGCGAACCTATTTTGGTTCGCGTGCCAAAAGGGTGTGTGTGCGTGCGCTAGCGTGCGTGCACGTGCCCACACCTATTCCCTTCCTCCCACGCATGCGCACCCCCCCGCGCTGCCCCCAGTGCATGCACACAATCCCCCCACCCTCGTGCATGCGCACAGGCCTCACAGAAGCCTGAGACGGTGAACAAACGGGCAAACGGGCAAACCGGAAGTCCATTTTTCTGAACTTCCTGTTTGCCCATTGGGCTGTTTTTCACACTCCAGGGCTTCAGGAAGCTTCCCTGAAGCCTCCAAAGTGCAAAAAACAGCACAACAGGCAAACCGGAAGTCCGTTTTTCTGAATTTCCGGTTTTCCCGTTGGGCCATTTGTCGCACTCCGGGACTTCATGGAAGCTTTCCTGAAGCCTCCAGAGGGCAAAATGGCCTTCCTCAAGGCCAAAAATCAACTGGCCAGCACACGCATGTGTGCTGGAGCTGACATAGGGCAATGGCTCGCGTGCCCTCCAATATGGCTCCGTGTGCCACCTGTGGCACGCGTGCCATAGGTTCGCCATCACTGGCATAGGTAGTCCTTGACTTATAACCACAACTGAGCCCAAAATTTCTGCTGCTAAGCAAGGCAGTTGTTAAGCAAGTTTTGCCCCCATTTTATGACCTTTTTGCCACAATTAAGTAAATTACTGCAGTTGTTAAGTGAGATTTCCCCATTTCTTTCTGGGGAGCATTTCCACTATGAAATAACAAAGTTGTAAGGGACCTTGGAGGTCTTCTAGTCCAACCTCCTGCTCAAACAAGAGATTTTATAGCATTCCAGATGTGGCTGTTCAGTCTCTTCTTAAAAACCTCCAGTGATGAAGCACCTATAACTTCTGAAGGCAAACCGTTCCACCGGTTAATTGTTCTCACTGTTAGGAAGTTTCTCCTTAGTTCCAGGTTGGTTCTCTTCTTGATTAATTTCCGTCCATTGTTTCTTGTCTTGCATTCTGGTGCTTTGGAAAATAGATTGATCCCTTCTTCACATTCACATTCCTCTCGCACACTCATAGTTTTTGATTGCATTCCAAATGAAACTGCTTTTTGTCCCAATAGATTTAAACATTTATGCAACAATAACAAGTGCTGTCTAGATGTTATGGACTGTAATTCCACCCCTATCCCTGGTCACTTGTCATGCTTGCTGGTGTAATGGGAACCCACATGTGGGGCCCACCAAACTACCCACCGTACTTTTCGGAGTATAAGACGCACTTTTTTCCTCCCTAAACGAGGGTGGAAATGTCAGTGTGTCTTATACACCGAATACAGCCATTTTTGGCCTCCCGAAACCCTGCCCCGCACGTCCCGTTTTTGCCAAAAATGGGCCCGTTTTTCGCAAAAATGGAATGTGCAGAGGGTTTGGGAGGCTGCAGTGCTCCTGGGGGCTTTTTTTCTTATTTTCCTCTTTGAAATCTTGGTGCAACTTATAGTCCAGTCCGAAAAATACGGGTATGTCTTCTTTCTTTCTTTCTTTCTTTCTTTCTTTCTTTCTTTCTTTCTTTCTTTCTTTCTTTCTTTCTTTCTTTCTTTCTTTCTTTCTTTCTTTCTTTCTAAATTTTCTCATACAAATACACAAATATACAATCTCTTCGCCATTAATGATCATTTACCTTATCTTTCCTAAAATTTAAACATATGATCATTGTTGATCTTTTACCATTCCATATCCTCTCTTTATTCCACAATAACCCTTCCCCTCTTTCTCTCCCCTTTCCCCTTCCCTTCTTCTCTTCTTTTCCACTTTCTTCTTTCCTCCTCTCCTTCTCTACTTCTCCCTCTCTTCCTCCTCCCCTCTTCCTCTCTTCCAACCCTCTCTCCTACTCTTATTTCCCCTCCCTCCCTTTCTTCCTCTCCTTTTCCCTTTCTTCTTTCCCCTCTCCCTCCTTTCCTCTCTTCTCCCCTCCTCTTCCTTCTTATCCTTCTACACTCTCCATTCCCTCTTTCGTTGTTGTGTTTACTTGTTTTCAACTCAATATAGTTTTAGGATGGTATTCGAGCACCGCCAATTCTCTATTTGCATACATCTCCAATTCTTTTTCTATTTTAATAGTTACACATATTTCATCATTAACGTATATTTGTCTAATAACACTTTTATTTCTCCCCCCCTTCCCCCTTTTCATTAACCAGTGTGTCATCTGAGTTTCTATTCTCTTTTTGTCTTTTCTCTCATTTGCTCTTTATCCTATCCAGTTTATTAATCTCTATTCTTTTATTCATATTCCTTTTCTAACAATTCATAAAACCGTCCCCATGTCTTGAAATACACCGATTCCTCCTTATCTTTTATTCGTAATGTTAATCTATTCATTTCTGCACATTCTAAAATGTTCTTTATTCTCTCTCCGTCTGCAGGGATTTTCTCTGTTTTCCAGTTTTGTGCAAATAGTAGTCTTGCCGCTATTGTTATGTGTATAATCAAATATGTATCTTCTTTACCATATTTCTCCGGTAAAATACCCAATAAAAATATCTCTGGTCTTAGTTCTATACGCTGGCGTAGCATCCCCTCTAACCATGTTCGTATTTTAACCCAATAATTCCTTGCTTCCTTGGGTATGTGTTCTTTCAAATAATTAGTTCTAGCTTCCCTCATGAGACCAGAGATAGGGAAGCTGTAGAACAGTGTTTCTCAATCTTGGCAAATTTGTGTGGACTTCAACTCCCCGCCCACTAGGCAGCTAAAGTCCACACATGATGGCTGAGATTGAGAAACACATTTGTAGAGAGCAAAGATGGTGATTTTGATAGAGATATGCAGGATCTATTGCCTAATCCAAAGTAGCAAACGTGTTTTTAAGTCCAGAACATCCAGATAACATTTCAGAAATATCTCAGACAAATGCCTTCTTCTTTTTTTTTTTTTCTCGGATTTATATACTATATAAATTTTACATGCCATATATTTACAAGTGGGGTAAGTGCTTTTTTATCTTTAAAAAAACAAAGATCAAACTTTATAGACATCTCTTAACAACACGGCTTGTATAAATCAGACATATTCAGATGCACTGTATTTAATACAGTTTTCCCCACTCTTGTCTCCTGATGCAGGACTAGTGAATTAAGTGTATCACAGTTTGATAGCATTTCATCATTAACAAATAATAATAATAAAAATTAAAAAAAATAATGCCTTCTTAATTCACTAAACTCTAAGAAGGAGGTGTCTATGGAGATTCTCAATCATCCAGGTCATGGTTGTCCCAAAGGTGCTTTTTCCAAAATAATAATAATAATAATAATGGCAACTGGCCTTTCTTGTTTTTGTTGTTTTCCTTTGAAAATGTTTCACTTCTCATTCAAGATGCTTGAACTGAAGAAGCTTCTTGGATAAGAAGCGAAACCTTTTAAAAGTGGGGGGGGGGACGAGAAAGGCCAGTTATCTTTTGGAAAAAGCATCTTTGTCTAAGGAGGAGGAGAAGGAGGTACAGTATAGCATAATCAGGCTTGCAAGATTTTGTTATTATAGTCAATCTCAAATTTAGTTTTAGCCTTGGTGTGGACTTGATTTCTTGATGTGTTCTACCTGATAGGGCTGACAAAAGCTCATGAAATGGTTATCTAAACGTTCATTTTACTGGTAGCTCCAAAGGTAATCCATTGCTTTTTATTTAGAAAATTTATGTAACAATAGCGATAGAACTTAGACTTATATACTGCTTCACAATGCTTTACATATAGCCACCACAGCGACTCTAGGCAGCTTACAAACAATACAAACAGTAATCCATTTCATTCCTGATATGGTATGAGTATCATATGTGACTATGATTTATGATCTATGACTATCACTTTGTTGTCTGGTTCAGAGTTTATGCACCGGAAACAAATTGTTTGAGTGTCCAATCATATTTGGCCAATAAATAATTCTTCTCTTCCCCTCCCATCCCCTCCCTCCCTCCCCTTCTCTTTTCCTCTTCTCTTCTCTCCTCTCTTCTTTTCTCCTCCCCTCCCTCCCCTCCCATTCTCTTTTCCTCTCCCCTCCTCCCCTCTCCTCCCCTCCTTTCCCTCCCATTCTCTTTTTCTCTGCTCCCCTCCCTCCCCTTCTCTTTTCCTCTTCTCTTCTTCCCTCCCTCCCCTTCTCTTTTCCTCTTCTCTTCTCTCCTCTTCTTTTCTCCTCTCCTCCCTTCCCTTCCCTCCCATTCTCTTTTCCTCTCCCCTCCTCCCCTCTCCTCCCCTCCTTTCCCTCCCATTCTCTTTTTCTCTGCTCCCCTCCCTCCCCTTCTCTTTTCCTCTTCTCTTCTTCCCTCCCTCCCCTTCTCTTTTCCTCTTCTCTCCTTTCTCCTCCCCTCCCTTCCCTCTCGTTCTTTTCCTCTTCTCTTCTCCCCTCCCTCCCCTTCTCTTTTCCTCTTCTCTCCTCTCCTCTCCTCTTCTCCTCTCCTTTCTCCTCCCCTCCCCTCCCTTCCCTTCCATCCCATTCTATTTTTCTTTTCTCCCCTCCCTCCCCTTCTCTTTCATGTCCAATCATACTTGGCCAATAAAGAATTCTTCTCCTCTCCTCTCACCTCCCCTCCCTCCCTCCCCTTCTCTTTTCCTCTTCTCTTCTCCCCTCCTCTCCCCTCCCCTCCTTCCCCTTCTCTTTTCCTCTCCCCTCCTCCCCTCTCCTCCCCTTCTCTTTTCCTCTTCTCTTATCTCCTCCCCTCCTCTCCTCTCTCCTTCCCTCCCTTCCTTCCTCCCCTTCTCTTTTCCTCTTCTCTTCTCCCCTCCTCTCCTCTCCTCTTCCCTCCCTTCCTTCCCCTTCTCTTTTCCTCTTCTCTTCTCCCCTCCCCTCTTCTCCTCTCCTCTCTCCTTCCCTCCCTCCCCTTCTCTTTTCCTCTTCTCTTCTCCCCTCCTCTTCCCTCCCCTCCTTCCCCTTCTCTTTTCCTCTCCCCTCCTCCCCTCTCCTCCCCTTCTCTTTTCCTCTTCTCTCCTCTCCTCTCCTCTTCTCCTCTCCTTTCTCCTCCCCTCCCCTCCCTTCCCTTCCATCCCATTCTATTTTTCTTTTCTCCCCTCCCTCCCCTTCTCTTTCATGTCCAATCATACTTGGCCAATAAAGAATTCTTCTCCTCTCCTCTCACCTCCCCTCCCTCCCTCCCCTTCTCTTTTCCTCTTCTCTTCTCCCCTCCTCTCCCCTCCCCTCCTTCCCCTTCTCTTTTCCTCTCCCCTCCTCCCCTCTCCTCCCCTTCTCTTTTCCTCTTCTCTTATCTCCTCCCCTCCTCTCCTCTCTCCTTCCCTCCCTTCCTTCCTCCCCTTCTCTTTTCCTCTTCTCTTCTCCCCTCCTCTCCTCTCCTCTTCCCTCCCTTCCTTCCCCTTCTCTTTTCCTCTTCTCTTCTCCCCTCCCCTCTTCTCCTCTCCTCTCTCCTTCCCTCCCTCCCCTTCTCTTTTCCTCTTCTCTTCTCCCCTCCTCTTCCCTCCCCTCCTTCCCCTTCTCTTTTCCTCTCCCCTCCTCCCCTCTCCTCCCCTTCTCTTTTCCTCTTCTCTTCTCTCCTCCCCTCCTCTCCTCTCTCCTTCCCTCCCTCCCCCCCTTCTCTTTTCCTCT
This sequence comes from Diadophis punctatus similis, assembly GCA_023053685.1. Lineage (NCBI taxonomy): Eukaryota > Metazoa > Chordata > Lepidosauria > Squamata > Dipsadidae > Diadophis > Diadophis punctatus. The sequence goes on along the minus strand of JALIGW010000023.1, from coordinate 4,023,076 downwards.
TCTCTTCTCCCCTCCTCTCCTCTCCCCTCCCTCCTTCCCCTTCTCTTTTCCTCTTCTCTCCTCCTCTCCTCTTCCCTCCCTTCCTTCCCCTTCTCTTTTCCTCCTCTTCTCTCCTCCCTTCCTCTCCTCTCACCTCCCCTCCCTCCGCTTCTCTTTTCCTCTTCTCTTCTCCCCTCCTCTCCTCTTCCCTCCCCTCCTTCCCCTTCTCTTTTCCTCTTCTCTCCTCCCCTCCTCTCCTCTCCTTTTCTCTCTTCTCTTCTCTATTCCATTCCATTCCATATACAAAATGTCTAGTACTTTTAAAATCAAGATAGTCCCAGTGCAGTTCTAAAAGAGGAGAAAGGAAGGAAGGTTAGAAAAAAGGGGGGGAAAGCAAACTGAAATACCAATTCCTAAAGTTACCACTTCTTATATGTCCGGGAGGAATGAAAAAAGCAATCCAGCTTGTCACAAACAGCCAATGTAGAGGAAAGCACAACCAAATGGCTGTTAAGTCTCAATGGAGTAACTGGCAGATTTTCTTTGATCCTGATCTCTGATCCTTCACATTCCCATCCTTGCCTTTTACCAGACAATCTTGTCCAAAATCCCAATTCACGCGCAATTGTATCATTACAGAATAAAGCATCTTCTAATCGTGTGCTACTTTGTAATTTCTAAAATCAGAATGAGATTAAAAGATTGCAAGTAAAGAAACTTGTATGCATTGTGGAATGATTTTGTGAGTACGTATTCTGTTTTGATTTACCGTTTTGAAACACACTCAAGGGTAAACGATAAGATGGAGTAAATTGGCATGTAATCAAAATGTGACTATAGCCAAAGGCCAGCAAGACAAAGATAATTAATTGATAGGAAAGACAATCTTCAAGATGTGTCATCTGCTGCATTCTTGGGACTAGATAACAAAATTTGGTGACCTGATAAATGATCTGAAAGTTCTTTTTAGTAGGAAAATTGCATAATCATCTGCCTGTTCTGACATTATTTACAAAAAAGGAGAGATTAATATTTACAAATTTATACACATATATAAATGAAAGTTGTAGCAAGATTAGCAATACAAGATAAAAATGTTCTAAGCAAAGTACAATGCAGATATTTAAAGGAATCATTTAATTGAGCTGGTTGTGTTTTCACGGATGGAAACTTAACCTTGTCTGGGATTTATTGTGTAAACGTTTATTTTGATAGAACAAATGGTGGTAATAAAGGTAGTCCTTGATTTATAACCAGTCACTTAGTAACTGTTCAAAGTTATGACAGAGCCCCAACTTGTGTTTCAAGTTCTGACATCACACACCCCTTGTGGTGTGAGTGCGTTTCGGTCACCTGGCAACTGACCTGCATTTACTGTAACTTATGTTGGTTTTGCACAAACCTGAAAAAGAACCAGGTTATGTTTAATAAATTCACTAAAGTGTGTGTGTGTGTGTGTGTGTGTGTGTGTGTGTGTGTCATATATGTGTGTGTGTGTGTGTGTGTGTGTGTGTGTGTGTGTGTGTATGAAAGAGCTGATTGGGAACAGAGCCTATGGCCTAGTGCCGTGATGGCGAACCTATGGCACGCGTGCCACAAGTGGCACGCAGAGCCATATCAGTGGGCACGCGAGATCAGGTCCAGTGCGCATGCGCGCGCCGGCCAGCTGATTTTTGGGCCTTCTGGGCCCACTGGAAGTCGGGAAACAGCCTGTTTTCAGCCTCCGGAGGGGGTGGGGAAGGCCGTTTTTGCCCTCCCCAGGTTCCTAGAAAGGCTCTGAAGCCTGGGGAGAGCGAAAAATGGGTGTGCCATTGCGTGCCAGGAGAGGGGGGTCATGTGCGCATGCACGGGGGCCCACATGGAATTATGGGTGTGGGCACACACACGCACGCCCCCCCACGCCCCCCTTTTTGGCACGCGAACAAAAAAAGGTTCGCCATCACTGGCCTAGTGGTTAAGTTGCTGCCTTACAAGGCAGCCGGCCCGGGTTCAAATCCCAGTAAGGGGTATGGCATCTGACGAGAGCAAAATAAGCTCGAAATACATCTATAATAGTCTCCCTTTATTTTCATTTATCAGCAAAAAATCCTACATTTATATATATGTGTGTGTGTGTGTGTGTGTGTGTGTGTGTGTGTGTGTGTGTGTGTGTGTAGGATATATATATATATATATATATATATATATATATATATATATATATATATATATATATATATATATATATATATATATATATATATATATATATATATATGGAGAAGAACTAGATATAGTAGACCAGTACATATACATAGTCGACTTACGACCACAATTGAGGTCAACATTTATGTTGCTAAGTAAAACATTTGTTAAGTGAGTTTTGCCTCATTTTACAACTTTTCTTGTCACAGTTGTTAAGTGAATCACTGCCATTGTTGTGTTAGTAACACAGCTGTTAAATGAATCTGGCTTCCCCATTGACTTTTCTTGTCAGAAGGTCGCAAAAAGGGGTCACATGACCCCAGGACACTGAAACCGTCATAAATATGAACCAATTGCCAAGCATCTAAATTTTGATCATGTGACCATAGGGATGCTGCAACGGTCATAAGGGAGAAAAACATTCATAAGTCACTTATTCCAGTGCTGTTGTAACGGTCACTAAATGAACTGTTATAAGTCTAGGACTACCTATATACCTTGGTCAATGGATCTCAATGGAAGATGATACAATAGAGGAAATTGAAACGTCTGTTAAATGTGGTTGGCAGGCATTCGACAAGATAAGCATAATTTTCAAGAACCACCTCCCTCTTTGCCTGAAGAGAAAAGTTTTCGATCAGTTGTGTGCTGCCTGCTCTAACATATGCCAGTGGACACAGACCTCACAATCGATACAAAAGCAACGAGTGGCACAAAGAGCCATGGAAAGATACATGCTTGGGATTATAATACAAGATAGAAAGACCTGGACATGGATTAGAAAACAAACGAAAGTTTACAATATTGTCAAGAGAGTAAAAGAATGGAAATAGCAATGGGCTGGTCACATAGCAAGAAGAACCAGGGGCAGGTGAACCAAGGCAGCCATAGAATGGATCCCATTTGATCAAAAGCATCCACGAAAGAGACCTAAAACAAGATGGATCAACGACATCAGCAAGTATTGTGGTCCCAATTGACAAAAGAAAGCTTAGGACCGCATTGGTTGGAAATATGCGGAAAAGGCCTTCATCCTGCAGTGGATAGACAATGGCTAAAATCATGATGATGATGATGATGTGGTGGTGGTGGTGGTGGTGGTGGTGGTTTTGTAGGAAATGCATTTACTTCAGGTTTCCAGTAAAAATCGCTCCACCTAACAACTACCACAAAAAAAAATTGTAAATTGGGTCTGGTCATGTGGCGACTTACTCCATAACTTACTACCTTAATTGCCAGACTCAATTACGATAATCATTTAGAATAGAATAACAACAGAGTTGGAAAGGACCTTGGAGGTCTAGTCCAACCCCCTGCTCAGGCAGGAAATCTATACCATTTCAGAAAAATGGCTTTTTAATCTCTATAAAAAACCTCCAGTGCACCCACATCTTCTGGAGACAAGTTGTTCCACTGATTAATTGTTCTAACTGTCAGGAAATTTCTCCTTAGTTCTAGGTTGCTTCTCTCCTTGATTAGTTTCCACCCATTGCTTCTTGTCCTGCCCTCATGTGCTTTGGAGAATAGCTTGGCTCCCTCTTTTTTGTGGCAGCCCCTGAGATATTGGAAAACTGCTATCATGTCACCCCGTCCTTTTCATTAAATTAGACATACCCAATTCCACCAACCGTTCTTCATATCTTTTAACCTCCAGTCCCCTAATCATCTTTGTTGCTCTTCTCTGCACCTGAGTAATTTTTTCTATTCCCTTTTTTCTTGTAATTTATCTTTTACTCTATCAAGTTTTTTATTTTTATTTTTAAAGGAAAGATTACTAGTATCTATCATTAACCGTGGGGGAGGGGCTGAGGACTAACATCACAAGTTCTGTGAGTCTGTAGAGATTCTCAGACATCCAGGCCATGGTTGTCCCAAAGGTGCTTTTTCAGGAAGCAACTAGACTTTCTTGTTTTTTCTTTTGAAGGCGTTTCACTTCTCATCCAAGAAGCTTCTTCAGCTCTGATAGGATTGTGGGGAATGGAAGGATTTATATTCCTTGCAGACAGCTGGTCATTTGCATCCTTTTAGAGGGTAATTGAAGCACTTGGAGGTTTATCTGTGTCCTCAGCAGTGGTGGGTTCCTACCAGTGCGGTCCATCTATAGCACCAGTAGCAGCCTGCTGGTGATGTCACAGTACCGGTGCGGTTGGTTACCGGTGCCTGGGTGCCGCCATTTTTTAAAAAATTTTAATTTTAATATTTTTTAAAAAATTTCTTCTGCGCATGCCCAGAAGCCGAGCTTCCGGCACTGCGCATGCACTGCCTTCCTACCCCACAGTGAGTCCAAGCAGGGGAGGATGGCTGAGGGAGCACGTGAGACGCTGAAAGAACTGGCGGCAGGAGCTATCTCCATTCCCCTCCCTTCAGCAGTCCGAGAAGTCACGAACAAGCGGTGATGATTCCAGGCATTTTCGCACATTCGAGGCTTCTCGAGCTGCTGAGGGGAGGGGGAATGGGCGGCAGGACCTATCTCAGTTCCTCTCCCTTCAGCAGTCTGAGAAGCCACGCCCACCCGGTCACATGGCTGACAAGCCAGACCCACAAAATAAGCCACACCCACAGAGTGGTAGTAAAAAAATTAGGAACCCATCCCTGGTCCTCAGGATCACCTGAGTGGTGCCCCTGGTTCCTGTAGTCTAGAATGTTGTTTCTAGAAATCCATTCCTACTTCCACACCATTCAAAGGATGCTCATCCCAAATTAGGAATCATCCCCTTTTAGCTATACAATTTGGGATGAACAACCTTTGAATGGTGTGGAAGTAGGAATGGATTTCCAGAGAAAAAAAAATGCAGACTACAGGAACCAGGAGAGCTACTCAGGTGACCTAAGGACACAGATACATTTCCAAGTGTTTTAACGACCTTCTAAAAAGGATACAAATGACCACTTGTCTGCAAGGAATATAAAACCTTCCATTCCCTTGTCAGAGCTGGAGAAGCTTCTTGGATGAGAAGCGAAACGTCTTCAAAAAAACAACAACAAGAAAGTCCAGCTGTTTCCTGAAAAAAGCACATTTGGGACGTTAAAAGGGGCTGATAAATCTGCATTTCCAGGGCAGCGGTGGATCCTCCCTTTTCCGGAGGTCGCATCAGGAAGACTCGCTGAACGGAGCGAAACAGAAACTATTCCCACCCACCCTCCGAACGAGTCGTGGTTTGGTGCTGATCCCGGACCCGGAGAGGCGCGAATATGTCCAAATCCATCCGTCAATGCCTGGAGGAGACCCTGGAGAACTTGACGGAGGACGAGCTCCGAAAGTTCAAAAGGACCCTCCACGAATTCCCGGTTAAACCGGGCTATGAAAATATCCCCCGTGGACGGTTGGAGAGGGCGGACGCGCTGGATCTGAGCGAACTCCTGATCGCCTTTTACACCGATGATTACGCCGTGGAGGTGACAGCCGAGGTGCTGAGACACTGCAACTGCAAGCTCCAAGCCGAAAACCTGGCGACTCTGTCTGGAATCGGTAAGGAGGGGGGGGGGGTTGGGGGAGGGCAAATTTGGGGATGATCGAAGCGCCTCGCTTGATCCAGATCGACAAGGCGGCCAACTGTTCCGGGTTGGTAGCAGAGGAGTAATTTGCAGAAACTTGTCCGGTGGCCGTTCTTGTTGCAAACCGAAGCTCTAAATCTTCCGAAATCACCCTTTGAAAACTTTTTCTGGCAAAGCTTATTCAAACATGAAACAAGAAAACCTATGAACTTATCAGGCCTATTTTCCTTTGACGCCTAAGGTTTTTTTTTAAGTCCTGCTGTCTCCCTTCTATTTCTATAGAAAACATTAAAATTATAGGAGTTCAAAAAGTCGTGTAAAAAAGAAATGCACAGCAAAGTCTGCATCTTTTTCCTAAAATAGCTTTAAAACCATCATGGCTTCTGCTTACTCTTCTTAACGTTCGTGGGCTCCCTTTCTTATTCTCACATATTTTATAATATTCTTCCTTGGATGTTTATGGCCCTTGCTACCTTCTGCAGTTCTTACACAGTACAGACATTTGTCATTAACTTATTTAGTATTACTCAATCATTTCCTAAGGGGTGGGCAAACTATGGCTCTTTGAGGACCTGTGGACTTCAACTCCCAGAATTCCTGAGCCAGCCATTCATGCATAGCTGGCTCAGGAATTCTGGGAGTTGAAGTCCACAGGTCCTCAAAGAGCCATAACATTTGAAAAACATTTTTTTTAACTTCCTTGTAAAGTCTCACCTTTCTATTTTCACTTATTACATCATTTCTATTTATGAACTATAGAACTTTATCTGGCTTTTAAAATTTTAATCTATTCTCCTTCTGGAAAACGTGCCTGTAAAATTTGTGAACAAAATTGCCTCAGAAAGACCTCACAGAATTGTTGGAGATGGCTGCTCTGGCTGTGGCATTTGGGATTTTAAAGCATTTTAAAAGGAAAAGCTTTTCTGACGCTTGGAGTTCAATTGTCAGAAAGATGCTCTTTCTTGGAATGGCACCCTTGTTAAGTCTTACTCACTTACAGTCTATGCACTACTTGAACAGAATAGTCTCAATGAACAATTACATACATATTCGCTGTGCTTGCTATCGCTCATTGATAAATAACTGATACAATAGTAATGTGAAATGTAGTTTGATTTCCTAGAAACTTTAAGAAGTTTCATGTACAATGTTTAAAAATGAGAAGTTTATTTTCCTTTAAAAAAAAAAGATTTACTGCTGTAATTGTCAGCTATAGCAGGGGATAAGAGCTGGCATGCTTAGGTAGGAATACCTGGGTTTTTCCCCCAAGCCATTTTCCTTATAACATAAGTTGTCCAAGGCAGAGCAATTCAGATATGTTTCCACAGGCAGGAAGTCAAATTCAAGCAATCAGCCAACATGCACTAGGATGCTGTTTTGCACACCCTGTTTCTCATCCCAGTGACTTCTATTTACCACTTCCTCTAAAACACTTCCTCTGTGTTGGTACATATACTGAAGATGTTTGTTTTATGCTTCTTAAAGTGTTAGAATGTCTTCTCTCAATTCTAGGATTTGGGAAGGACCTAAAATGCTGTTAGAAACCATTAACTTGCTCTCCCTATTCCCAAACCTAGAGCAGTATTTCTCAACCTATGCAACTTCCAGATCAGCGGTGGGTTGCTCCCGGTTCAGACCGGTTCTAAGAACTGGTAGCCGGCGGCGGCAGGAGGCTCCGCCCACCCGCCTGGGACGCTTCTGCGCATGCGCAGAAGCATCATGTGCAAGAAGCACAAGTGCGCATGCGAACCGGTAGTAAAGGGTTTTAGAACTCAACTACTGTTCCAGATGTGTGGATTTCTGTTAGCGGAGAAATCACTCCGTAGGTCGATGGATCGTTGCTCCTTTGAAAACATACTTACTTAGAAAATAAAACCCGAGATTCAAATCTAATTAACAAAATATTTATTTCAGTAGAAAAATAATAAAGACTCCTTATTAAGCTTATTAAGCTACATTTTATCGGCTAAGGAAATAAATCACTTCTACCTCTGGTAGAAATGGCGATGAGAAAGAAAGGAGTTGACTTCTGGAATGCAGACATGCGTAGTAGAATATATCATACATCTGCTTGACCATAAATATAAGAAAACAGTAGAAAAACATAGAGATGCACAACTGGCAATAATCACATCGTGACAATTTCAACATCCCAAATGCCACAGCCAGAGTGGCCTTGACTGAGAATTCTGGGAGTGGATGATCACACATTTGAAAGCTGCTTAGGATGAATGCTAGCTTCGAGGCAAAGGGAAAGAGTTTGCAGCTCGTCTGAGACTATCCTGTGACCATGTACAGAGTTCTCTTCTTGTCGTTTCTTGACAGGGGATCAGCCATCTCCTCAACAGCATTTCATCGACCGGTTCAGGGAGCAGCTGATCCAGCGAACTGCCTCAGTGGTACAGGTGTTGGATAAACTGCACGGTTCCGTCCTAAATGAAGAACAATACCAAACAATCTGCTCACAGGAAACTAATCAGGCGAAAATGCGAGAGCTTTATAACTTAGTTCCTAGCTGGAACAGCCTGTGCAAAGATCAACTGTTCAATGCACTGGAGGCCATAAATCCATTTCTCATCAAAGACCTACAACGGAAATGAAGCAACAAGGAAGATGGAAAATCTTCCATCTTAAATCATTTTGGGCTGCCCCACTCGCTCACTCACACACCCATATAAGTGTAGTTCAGAGAGTTTATTAACGTTCCCCAGCAATTCGCTTCACACAGCCTCAGAACTATCCCAAATAAATCCAGCCACAAGCAGGCCAAGGTTAATCCACAAGGCAATAGCCCAGAGGTCTTCAAACTTGGCAACTTTAAGACTTGTGGACTTCAAGTCCACAAGTCTTAAAGTCCACAAGTCTTAAAAGTTGCCAAGTTTGAAGACCTCTGCAATAGCCAATAGTCCATAATGGAAAGTCGCTTCAACAAATAAATCCACCAAACAAATGTAAATCCACCAGGCCAAACTGAAATATACCCACAAGAGCTCCCTTGGCAAGAGAAGTTCAGAGTCTCCAAAGTCCAGCAGGAAGCACCAGGAACAAACACACCCAGCCAGAAACCAAACACATTGTTCTCAGCAATGCCTCCCTCTGCCTGCTGTGATAAATAGCTTTCCAGTGCAGCCTATCAAGATGGGCGGGGCCTTCTCCCGAGTAATGTGGCAGATCTCAGTTGCTCTTATCTTTTCTCTGCCCTGCGTGCTCTTGGACCCACTATGGAAGGCAGCTCCTCCTCCTCCTTTTCACTGACAGTCCCTGCAAGCTGTCCCCAGCCCTCTCTTCCGGCCAGCTGTTCAGAGTCATTAATTAACCTAGTTCCTGATGTGCCAGGAATGAGCTCATCCTCCCTTGAACTGACCTCCAAGGAATAATCTGAGGAGTCATCCAAGGGAGACATCACACATTTCAGGACTCATAAAAAGTAGCTCTGTGCTAGACCACACTTTAACACGTCCCTCCCTGTGCATCCATTTTGATCCACACTGGGATAAGAAACTGGGATCCTCAGATACATTCAAAACCTAACCAGCTTGCTGAGAGGAAGAAAACTAAAAACTTCTCAATGGTAGGAGATCATCTACTACTGTAACAGATAGAATGATACAGAAAGACTGGCAACCAAATATTAGATCCCACCTTGGGGGTATCCTTTTCTGGGGGGGGGGAATTATTGTTTAAACTTACTTCATTCTATTCCATGGGCAACTAATCAATCATAGATCAAACTGATAAATCCATATATTTTGACGAGCTTTTCATTCCTTTGGACTCTCTTGTTTTATGAATGTGAAAGTTCAGATATCCTTCTTGAGACATTTTACATTTTTAAGCAACTTTTTCTTCGAAATCACAAACACAGACTATTTGGGGATCTATATATGGATTCTGATGTCCAAAAACAAAATTTTATTCCGCTTTCCTTCAGCATTTTTACTATGTTTCTCATAGAATAAAGCAAAGTATTATTCATCAATCCGACCAGGATAAAACAGCTGCACTTACATCTTCCTTGGAGATGAAATGGATCTTTTGAGGACCTCACCATCTTTACAAATGCACGGAAAAGCTTCTTGGGCTGTGATAAAAGAAAATTGCTGATTCCATACAGATATTATAGGATGATTTTAGCACTGACACAGCATTGATTGTTCTTGTAGCAGATGCAGAATGGAGATGATACCACTGTTCTGGCTCTCCTTGATCCTTCAGCAGCTCTCCATAACATTGATCATTTATGGTCATTCTGGCAGGGGTGTCAAACTCAAGGCCCAGGGGCCAGATCCGGCCCATGGGTGCTTAGATCTGGCCGGTGGAGCCACCCTGGAAACAGCAAAGGACTGGCCCGCAATGCCACTGCCAGAGAAAACAGAGCTAGGGAGGGCCACATGCGGCCCTCCTGAGCTCCATTTTTGCTGGCAGAGTGTTTCAGGAGGCCGTTGCAGCCGAAAATGGAGCTTGCAAGGGCCGCAGGTGACACTCCCAACTCCGTTTTCGCTGGCAGAGGGTTGCAGGAGCTGTTGCAGCTGAAACTGAGCTTAGGAGCCTGTTTTCGCTGACAGAGGGCTCGGGCCACCACAGGTGCCCCCGATACGAGTGACGTTGAGCTGGCCATGAGTACCCTGGCCAGGCCCATCCTGGCCCTCAAAGAAGAGGTGGGTTCCTGCCGGAGCTGTCCAGTGTGGAGCTTCGGTAGGGAGCGGCTGATTGCGCAATTTGCGCACGACCACTCCGGAGCCCTCTCCGCCGGTCCGTCGCACACGTCAGCATCTTTTTCGGTGAATTTTTGGGCAATTTTGCTTCTGCGCATGTGCGGAAGCAAAATCTTGCCGAAATCTCTCGCGCGCGTCCCCCCGTGAGATTTCGGCAAGATTTTGCTTCCGCGCATGCGCAGAAGCACGCACGCGCCCGAAACATGGAGATGCACACGCAGCGCACCGGCAACGGTAAGTAAGCAACCCGCCCCTGTCCCCAAGGTGAAACACAACCCTGATGCGGCCCTCAATGAAATTGAGTTTGACATCCCTGCCCTAGAGAATTCTTGAAAGCCTAGCACTCTGACAAATTGGCAAGCAAAGGGCAGATAGACATAAACAACATCTACATATTGTGCAAAAGAGACAACCAACAAGCCAAAAAAAGGAACAAAAAGACCAAAACACCTCTCCACCAGCAATCAACACCCAGATGAGCATAGATTAACACCAAGATTAATATCAGACTTACAATCAAGAAGTAAGCAATACCACAATCAAGTTACTGCCAAACAAGCTAACAATAGCCCAACCAAAAACCTCAAAGACTACTCCATCACTGACAGAACAAGCCACTATAATATAGAATGAGACCAAACTCTACTCCCCACTAGCACTGATGATGTTGCTTAATTGAGCAATGAAACATCTCACCCAAACAAACCCAATAACAGAAATAAATTTAAGTGAAGATGCTTGTTATAAGTGTGCCTGCTCATGATTTATAATTTTTTAGAATGATTACAGTTGTCAGAAAACAGAAGGCAAGGGGATGAAACAATTATTTGGCATTGAAGAAGAGATTTGATTCCATGCATTGGAAAATAGCAGTTAACAGCAATTAAATATTTTAATTATTGATTCAAATTTTAAAAAAAGAATAATTCACCTTTAACATTCTGACCAACACTCTACTATAGTCATTGTCATAGAGTTAAAACTAAATAAAAATTTAAGAATCAACTTGTATATCACCACCCGTTGTCGTGGTCAGATTATTTCCTATTAAGATTGGATTTCACAGCCCCACTCCTTCCCCGCAGGGAGGCGGGACTTAGTAGGTGGTTCCGCCCCAGGCACCTAATGGGGGGAGCGAGGAACACTTGCACGGTAGTGCTGAGGAATTCACTCAGTTTCTGACGGATAAAATCACTCAGATCCGGTCAAATCTGGACTCTGGCTGGACAGAGCCCATTGAGTTGACAGGGGCAAGTCTTAGTCCACCGTTGTGGGAGGAGTTTGAGCCAGCCACTCCTGATGATGTGGACAAGGCTGTGGGTGCGATGAGCTCTGCCACCTGTTTATTGGACCCTCCTGGCTGGTTTTGGCCAGCAGAGAGGTGGCACGCAGCTGGATCCAGGCGGTGATCAACGCTTCTTTTAGGAAGGGATCCGTACCGCAGACTTTAAAGGTTGTGGTGGTGAGACCCCTCCTTAAGAAACCTTCCCTGGATCCAGCGGATTTGAAGAACTTTCGTCCGGTCTCCAACTTACCTTTTATAGGTAAGGTTGTTGAGAAGGTGGTAGCTTTTCAGCTTCTTCGGTTATTGGAGGAAACTGATCATCTAGATTCCTTTCAGTAGGGTTTCAGGCGCGGTTACAGTACAGAAACTGCCTTGGTCGCCCTGATGGATGATCTCTGGCGAGCCCGGGATGGGGATCATTCCTCCATCCTGGTGCTATTTGACCTCTCAGCGGCTTTCGATACCATCGACCATGGTATCCTTCTGCATCGTCTCGGCGAGTTGGGAGTGGGAGGTACCTTTTTACGGTGGTTCTCCTCTTATCTCGCCGATAGGATGCAGTCGGTGTTAACAGGAGGGCAGAGGTCGTCTCCTAGGCCCCTGACTTGTGGGGTGCCTCAGGGTTCGGTCCTCTCGCCCATCCTGTTCAACATTTACATGAAACCGCTGGGGAAGATCATCCGTTGACACGGGGTGAGTTTTCAACAGTACGCTGACGACACCCAGGTGTACATTTCCACCCCGTTTCAATTCAGAGAGGCAGTGGATGTAATGTGCCGATGCCTGGACAATGTCAGGATCTGGATGGGGAGGAACAGGCTCAAGCTTAACCCCGACAAGACTGAGTGGCTCTGGATATTGCCCCCTAAAGACTATGTCGACTGTCCCTCCTTAGTTCTTGGGGGAGAAAAACTAACTCCCTCAGAACGGGTCCGCAATTTGGGAGTTCTCTTAGATCCACAGCTAAAATTAGACCAACATCTTACAGCTGTGGCTAGGGGAGCCTTTGCACAGGTCCGCCTGGTGCACCAATTGCGACCATACTTGAAGAAGGAGGCTCTACTCACGGTCACTCATGCCCTTGTCACCTCTTGATTGGACTACTGTAATGCGCTCTACATGGGGTTACCCTTGAAGAGTATTCGGAGACTTCAACTGGTGCAAAATGCGGCTGCGCGTACCGTGGTGGGTGTCTCAAGATACACCCACGTAACACCCATACTCCGCCAGCTGCACTGGTTGCCCATTGGTCTCTGGATGCAATTCAAGGTGTTGATTATCATATTTAAAGCCCTACATGGCTTAGGACCAGGTTACCTCCGGGACTGCATCCTGCCTAATACTTCCCTTTGACCGGTCAGGTCCCACAGAGTGAGTCTCCTCCAGGTCCCGTCAACCAAACAATGTTGGCTGGTGGGGCCTAGGGGGAGGGCCTTCTCTGTGGGGGCCCCGGTTCTCTGGAACCAACTTCCCCCAGAGATCCGAATCATCCCCACCTTGCTGGCCTTCCGAAAAGCCATTATGACATGGCTCTTCCTGCAGGCGGGGTGATTTGAGACCATTTAATACCTTAGGTCTCCCCCATGTATGTATGGTTTTGTATGTTTTTATAAAAAATTCTTTTTTAAATTGTTATTAAAAATTTTTTACATTGTTCAGTTTTTCCTTACATGTTGTATGCTGCCCTGAGTCCCCAGGGAGTAGGGCGGCATATAAGAACACTAAAATAAATAAATAAATAATAATGTCTACTTCCTTGAAATACTATAAATTTAGCATTTTTGAACATTATTTGGGTTTCTACTCATCCTACCAAAGTACAGCCAGTCCTCTACTTACGACCACAATTCAGCCCAAAATTTCTGTGGGAGACATTTGTTAAGTGAGGTTTTTCCTCATTTCCGTGCCACAGTTGTTAAGTGAATTATTGCAGTTGTTCAAGTAATAACAGGATTGTTAAATGAATCTGGCTTCCCCATTGACTTTGCTTGTCAGAAGGTCCCAAAAGTTGATCACATGACCCTGGGGTACTGCAACTGTCATAAATATGAGTCAGATGCCAAGTGTCTGAATTTTGATCATGTGACCATGGGTTTGCTGCAATGGTCGTACGTGTGAAAAATGGTTATATTTCACTTTTTTCAATGCCGTTGTAATTTTAAGGTGACCAATCGTCCTCCTTTAGGGAGGACAGTCCTTCTTTTGTAAGTTCTGTCCTCCCTCGAAAAGTGTCCTCCTACATGTCCTCCTTTTCGATATTTGAAGACTAATCTGTTGCGCATTGTGTGACGTATTTGTATTTGACATGACAATTCGTCAAGGCTCGGTACAGTGCGGTATAAGACGCGATTATGAGACGCATGCGCTCCGCACGGGAGACCTTGAGAGACAGCGCCGTGTGCAAGTGGCTTTGTTTACTTCTTATGTTATGTTGATGCTCTAGCTGCAGCACTTGCCATAAAATTCAATATGAAGGATATTTCTTGTTCAGATATTTCCAATATATTGTTAGAAGATGATACATTGACAAAAATATTAATTATATATTATATATATTATATTAATATTAAAATATTAATTCAATGGAAAAGTACTTATTTAAATAATAATTAACAGGCATGTAAGCATAATTACAATATAAAATGTTACAAATGCTTTTATTATGCATATATCATATTATAGTGTATTATTGTTGCAATGAATAAAATGTTTCTTTTATTTACGATATTTTTTTTTCAATTTATTTGTCCTCCTTTTCATTGTAAAAATGTTGGTCACCTTAGTAATTTCAAACAGTCATTAAACAAACCATTGTAAGTTGAGGACTACCTGTAATTAGGGAGCCACTGCTGAGGGTGCCCATCTACCAGAGGTAAATGGGAGGGGGCTTAACAGCGACATTCTTTGTAGAAGGCCTGTTTGGAAAATGTTGGTTCCTGAAGCAAAGATGACCCCTGTTCTCATGAACTGCTGGAAGCAAGTGAAAACAAGGCCTCCAGGCATTAGCCTTGGAGCCTATTACTCTTGGTACTGAATTAAATTGGAGATTTGGATTTAGATTTACTATTTAGATTATTATATAGATTGTGTGTTGTGTTGTATATTTAAGTTCTATAAGATGGCTCGAGTCAATTCATTTTCTGGGATGGGTGGCAGAGGGGGACAAATTCCATTAATAAATAAACAAGCCACCTGGTTTTATAAAAGGGTGATAATATCACTATTAATTGATATTTTAGGTAAGCACTCAAAAAAATCAGAACCAGCAATAGCTGCTATTTATATTATTGTGATATAAACCAGTGTGTCTCAACCTCAACAACTTGTGTGGATTTCATCTCCCAGAAACTGGCTTACAATAAGCCAGTATTACAATATTTATGTTATCTATTTATGTATTTGTATCCCGCCTTTATTATTTTTACAAATAACTCAAGGCAGCAAACATATCCAACACATCTTCCTCCTTCTATTTTCCTCACAACAACAATCCTGTGAGGTGGGGATGGGCTGAGAGAAAGTGACTTGCCCAAGGTCACCCAGCTGGATTTCATGGTTAAGGTAGGACTTGAACTCACAGTCTTCCACTTTCTAGCCTTGAACCTAAACAGTATAATTTTTGAAGGAGTTTTGGAGCAACCTTTTCCTTTTTTTTAATTAAGTGGATTACAATGTGTTACATAATACATTGTAATATAATAACATATTGTAACCTGTAGGATTGCAAATGGGATTATTGCTTCATCTATTTATATGCTTCGTGCAACTCATCAAGGATATATTTTATCTTCTCTCATTTCACAGTTTCAATGGAACTACTCGCCTTATTGTATCATGCCAATTCTGTATATAAAATGGTGGGAGGTCAACATAAATTGTGGTTGCATGTGATTGATTGTACAGTATATTACATCTTATTGACCAATACAAATGTTCTATATCAAAGCATATTAACACTCTGATAAATTGATAAATCTGAGAGCCAGTTACAGTTTTTGTTCTTTTAGGAAACCGGCTTTTAAAAATTAAGTAAGAGCCAAAATTTATTTGCAGCAGCTTCTCCTGGTGTGGAACTCAGCCTGGAAAGAAGGGACAAACATATCAACAAGTTGGTATATATGCTATTACAGAGTAATTGTTCCAGAGTTTTATATCAAATATACACTAGGGCAAACTTATACACCAGGACAATTTTTTAAAAAATGCATAGGCGAATAAGGGTGTTGGATACTTTGAACCAGCATATTGCCAGTTGTATTTTTAAATCATTTGACCTACTGCAAGAGGAAATGGGCTGTCTACAACTGTGGAATAACAACTGTTGAAGAAGAAGAAGAAGAAGAAACAAAAACTCCAGCACTCTTCTTCCTTGAGAAGTCCTCTCTGAGCTTGGTTGTTTTCTTGCAGACATTTCATTATCCAAACTAGGTCATATCATCAGTGTTACCATGGTGTTATCTACGGTAGTTTGGGTAATGAAATGTCTGCAACAAAACAACCAAGCTCAGAGAGCACCAAGGAAATAATAGAATGGAGTGGAGTAGATGGAGTGGAGTGGAGTAGAGTAGAGTAGAGTAGAATAGAATAATTATAGAATTGGAGTAGAACAGAATAGAATAGAATTATAGAATAGAATTATAGAATAAAATTGAAGTAGAGTAGAACAGAATAGGAGAAGAGTAGAGTAGAGTAGAATATTTTTTTATTAGCCAAATGTGATTGGACACACAAGGAATTTGTCTTCCGGTGCAGAAGCTCTCAGTGTATATAAAAGCAACAAGTCATAAATCATGATCACAATCATAAAATACAATCATCATAAGATACAACACGGTGCTAGTCATAGGATACTAAATAAAAGCAACCCTGAGCTACCAATATTCTCCTCTACTGATACCCTTCTTCCTTCTGCATCCTGGGGTGCTGAGATTTGGGTCCATTCCTCTATTCAAGCAAGACACAAATTAAAAGTCTCCAAAACTTTATTAAGATTCTGCAGACTCTTAAATTTCCCCATGTTCTAAAAAGGCACGTTTAGTTTTTGACACTTTGTTTTTGACAGCTGCAAAAACAAGCAGGGTATCGAGGTAGGCAGATTCCTCCACGAAGCTGTGCCATGTAAATTCTTCTCCTGTTGAATTTCTGCCAGTATGAAAAGGAAAAAAAAAGGGGGGGGGCTGTTCTCATCCTTCGTAATGTATCCGAAGCAAACGCCTCATCCACTCCCCCCCCCCCCATTTCTCTTAGATCCTTATCTTGGGTGTTTCCTCTGGTTTCCTAGCAACCGCCCCCAAGATTCTCCCCCGCCCCCTCTAATTCCCCCCTGCATCATGTGAACTTCAAGGATATGACGTCATCACTGGGTTCCCTCTTATCCTTCTGTAGGCATTGGCGATTTGCAAGCCGCAGGATTGTGATAACTGTCTGGTGTTTTGCAACGGATCTTGGTTGCGCCTTAGGAAACGAAAAGCAAAAGTGTGAGGATTTCGCAAAATCCGTTTTCTAGGATACGAGGGCGGTCTTGAGATGGAAGGGGAGCCTTTAGGAGGGACGGAGGAAAGGGAGGAATCCAGAGACAAAGGTAAGAATAAAGATCTCATCTAATGAGCCTGAAGCCATTGGAAGCGGAGCGGAGAAAACCGCCAGAAGCTACTAATTTCTTTTAGACGAGATCATAACTGTTTTAAGAGCTCCTCTCTTGTCTATCCAAGGCAAAACCACCGAGCAAGCTGGTGCAATTTATTAGTATCCGAATTATGCAAGGTATTTTTGGGTTGGTTTTTAAAATAATCTTTACTAAGTTTTCTAGTTAAAAACGACATAACAAGACATACAAAGAATACATAATATACAAACAAACATGGTAAAAGCTAACCACTTTTACAGCTATTTCATTTCCAAATATATTTACATTTCACTATATTACTATTTTAATTGAAACGATCACTATTATTTATCCAGTTCTATATTCAATGGATTGAGTCTCCTTCTATAAAGTCAACATAGATTTCTTCCATTTTATTTACATAAACCTCTAATTGTATACATAGGCCGTGAGCTTGACAACATTTGTAATTTCTTTGTAGTTCACCTTTTATAACCAAATTTGAAATTTTTATTGTGATTTAATCATTTATACCAATTATTCCAAGCGTCATAGAATTCTGTATCTTCCTTTTCGTGAATCTCCATTGTTAATTTACACATCTCAGAGCATTCCAAAATATTCCTAATGACCATTGAAGAAGTGGGTATGGTATCATTTTTCCAAGATTGGGCATAGCAATCCTAGCGGTGGTGGTTATGTGGAGTATTAAATATCAGCCGTCTTTTTAAAATTTTCCTCTAAAAAAATTCCCAATAGAAACTATTCCGGTTTCAAATCAATCACCTGTTGTGTGATTTCTTCCAGCCAGTTTTTTATTTTATTCCAAAATATTTTAATTTTTGGACATGTCCACCAAAGATTGTAATAGGTCCCTTGTTCTTTTTTGCACTTTCAACATTTTTTTTGTAGTTGTTATTTGTGACTCTTCTTTGGGCTCGTTATGTGAGCTTGAAAACTTGATGCAGTCTTGAAAAAAGCCAGAAAATCAGAATAATATGCGTCTCTGTATTATTTTTTAGAAATAGGTTTTAAGCTCTATAATTGATAGCAAGACATTTGGGGGGGAGTATTGAAAAATGAGGAAATGAAACAGTGGAGATGGAAGGGATATTTTAAAACAGGAGTATTTTCAACAAAGTGACAGGCAGCAGATTAATTTATATATAACATATTTTTAATTTATACTCTCTGTGTGGGGTTAGAATTTTTTCTTTCAACTGTCTCTAATGGAAGAGCAATTGGCTGGTTAGAAAAGCTAAATACAGGAAAACATTTAGTAGATTGTTTAGTTGCCCAAGACTCCAGCATGCCAGGAATTGCAAAAATGCAATTTCTTCAAACTTTGCATTTTCTTTCTGTTTCCTCTTTTGAAACCTATCCCTCTTTGTTGCACTGTGCTAAAAAGATTCAAGATTGGGAATGGTTCTTGGCATCTGCTTGTTTAATTGCTATACTAAAGGCTTTTTTTTTCAAGCCCTATAAATTAAATTCTGCAGGCTGAGTGCTCATCTTGCATTCGCTTTCAACCGGCCCAATCAACATCTTAAGGCCAGGTAGCAGCTGCCTTCAGCCACAGATGAGTTGAATGTCATAGCTCAGTGATGGCGAACCTTTTTTGGCTCGGGTGCCAAAAGGGTGCGCACGCGGGTGATAGCGTGCATGCGCATGCCCACACCCATAATGCAATGCCCTCCCCCGTGCATGTGCACAAACCCCACACTGTCCTGTCCCCCCCACATGCGCACAGGCCTCACTGAAGCCTCCGGACTTACAGTAGGCCTATTGGGCTATTTTTCAGTCTCCCCAGGGTTCAGAAAAGCCTCCTGAAGCCTGGGGACGGTGAAAACAGCCGAAAAGAAGGCCGAAAATCAACTGGCGTGCTGGAGCTGACATAGGGCAAAGCCTCACGTGCCCTCAGATATGGCTACGCGTGCCACTTGTGGCACGCGTGCCATAGGTTCGCCATCACTGTCATAGCTCATGATAGAATGATGCACTGAGCTACAACCTGGTGTATGACATGTCAGCTTTGCATACAATACAGCGGTTCACTCTGTTGTGCACAACCAGAAAATTAATCTGGCTAATCTAAGGTGTGCGGGGAAACAGTGCCACACACTGCCTGCCTTCTGGTTACTGTAGAACATGGGTGTCAAACTCAATTTCATTGAGGGCCACATCAGGGTTGTGTTTGACTTTGTCGTGTGTGGCTGGGGGGCGGGCAACTCAAAGTCACTCGTGTTGGGCGCCTGTGGTGGCTCAAGTGCTCTGTCAGCAAAAACAAGCTCCCAAGTTCTGTTTTTGGCTGTGACGTCCTCCTGCATCCCTCTGTGGCGGCCCTCCTGAGCTCCGTTTTCGCTGCCAGAAGCACCGCGGGCCGGTCCTTCACTGTTTCCAGGGTGGCCCCGCGGGCCATATCTAAACACCTTGAGTTTGACACCCCTGCTGTAGAAGAATCTGCCATGTTGAGATGCACCTTCCGTAATTCTGTTTTCTGTTATTTGGATTTATGTTCCCAATGAAGGATCCTAGTTACAAGATTCCCTATCTGACAGACTGCAGCCTTGTGCTTTCTACAATTGAAAAACAATATGTAGATTTGTAGAAAGATTATGGGAGCGATAGAAGAGAATATTTGTAACTCAGGATTGAACTGTAGTGCTCTCTGAGCTTGGTGTTTTCTTGCAGGCATTTCATTACCTAATTAGATAACATCATAAATGCAGAATGAAAGTTGGAAGGGACCTTGGAGGTCTTCTAGTCCAGCCCCATGTTCAAGCAGGAAACCCTACACCATTTCAGACAAATGTTTGTCCAATCTCTGCTTTAAAACCTCCAGTGTTGGGAGCACCCACAACTTCTGGAGGCAAGTCGTTCCACTGATTAATTGTTCTAACTGTCAGGAAATTTCTCCTTAGTTCTAGGTTGCTTTTCTCCTTGATTAGTTTCCATCCATTGCTTCTTGTTCTGCCTTCAGGTGCTTTGGAAAATTGACCCCCTCTTCTTTGTGGCAACCTCTCAGATATTGGAACATTGCTATTAGGGCACTGATAATGAAATGAAATTTCCTTGATTTTAATGAAATTGGTAGTGAATTGTCTGCAAGAAGGCCACCAAGCTCAAAGAGCACCAAGGACTCCACAAGGTTATGTAAGCTACAACATCCATAATCCCCAGTCATCTGAGCCACTAGCCATACTGGCTGGTGTTTGGAAAGTGCAGCCCATCATATCTTGAGAAGCCCACTTTGAGAAGGTTCTTCTAGAATTCCTTGCCCCTTAAAAAGAGAGGTGTCAGGCTGGCCTCCTCCCAAATATGCACCATATTTAGGAAAACTATGTGATTTTTGGCCAGTGAATACTGGAGTGGAAGGTTTGAATGGAAAGCTTCCCTGGGTTATTCAAAGGAGCAAGTGCATCACAACGACCTGTTCTGGATACAAAATTATTTTCCATGCAAAAAATGGCTCTAGTTAGGAGAAAGTGATGTCTGTATACAGGTAGTCCTCAACTTATGACAGCAAGGCAGTTGTTAAGTGAGGTTTTTGTCCCATTTTACGACCGTTTTTGTCACAGTTGTTAAACGAATGACTGCAGTTGTTAAGTGAATCATGCAGTCACTAAGGCAATCTGGCTTCCCCTATTGACTTTGCTTGACAGAAGCTGGCTGGGAGGGTTAAAATGGGATCATGTGACCTCAGGGCAGTTTAACTGACATAAATACAGGTAGTCCTTGACTTACAACAGTTTGTTTAGTGACCGTTCAAAGTTACAACGGCATTGAAAAAAGTGACTGATGATCATTTTTCACACTTATAACCATGGCAGCATCTCCACAGTTACGTGATTTACATTCTGATGCTTGACGAGTCACATTTATGATGGTTGCAGTGTCCCGGGGTCATGTGATCCCCTTTTGCAACCTTCTGACAAGGAAAGTCAGTGGGGAAAGCAGATTCACTTAACAACCGCATTACTAATTTAACAACTGCAATGATTCACTTAATAAATGTGGTAAGAAAAGCAGTAAGGTGGGGCAACAAATTAACAAATTCCTCACTTTGCAACATAAACGTTGGGCTCAATTGTGGTTGTAAGTTGAGGACTATCTGTACATGCCAGTTGCCCAGTGTCCGAATTTTGATCACATGACTATGGGGATGCTGCAATAATCATTAAGTGTGAAAACTGGTCATAAGTCACTTCGTTCAGTGCCATTGTAACTTCGAATAGTTGCTAAATGAATGTTGCAAGTTGAGAACTACCTGTACTCTTTTTTCCCCCTACTCTCTGCAGGTGTTCAGGTTGGAAGTCTCCTTGAGATGGAAGTTCTCAAGAAGGAAGGACCAGAAGGATGGCTAGAGAAGCAGGAGCCAGAAGCCACTCTGAGCCTGGAGCAGAGAGCATTAATGTTGGAGAGCATAGAGAGAGAAGGAAGACCAAGAGGTGTCATTAATGCAGGTGGGAAAGAGCAGGTAGAGCTTGATGTCCCCGATAGCTATTCAAGAGCTGACGATTGCCAAAACCAAGCCAAGGTAGAAGACCAGAGGTGGAGAAGCCCGGTGAGAAGACGCCGGACGAAAGAGGTTTCCCAGGATCCTCCAGGTTTCATCAACCTCCTGGGGATCCTGGAACCGCCACCTCCTCTTCCGCCCTCCACAACCCAGAAGGTGGTGAACAAGCCCTTCCATTGCACGGAGTGTGGAAAGTGTTTCTCGCAGAGCTCCGTGCTCATCGAGCACCAGAGAATCCACACAGGGGAGCGGCCCTTTGTGTGCAACGTGTGCGGAAAACGATTCTCCCAAAGCTCCACCCTGATGGGCCACCAGAGGATCCACACGGGCGAGAAGCCCTTCGCCTGCCCCGAATGCGGACGGGGCTTCAGCCGCAGCTCCGCTCTGACCGAGCACCAGCGTACCCACACGGGAGAGACCCCCTTCCCCTGCCGGGAGTGCGGAAAGGCCTTCAGCCGCACCTCCAACCTGGTGAAGCACTTGCGCACCCACTCGGGCGAGAAACCGTACAGCTGCGCCCTCTGCGGGAAGCGCTTCTCGCTCAGCTCCAACCTGCTGAAGCACGAGCGCACCCACTCGGGGGAGAAGCCCTTCCCCTGCCCCCTCTGCGGGAAGCGCTTCAAGAAGAAGACCCACCTCGTCTCGCACAACCGCGTCCACACCGGAGAACGGCCCTACCGGTGCGAGGAGTGCGGGAAGTGCTTCTCTCAAAGCTCGTCTCTGATCGAGCACCAGAGGATCCACACCGGGGAAAAACCCTACAAGTGTCCCCAGTGTGGCCGAGGCTTCTATGTCAACTCCAAACTGGTCAAACACCAGAGAATCCACACGGGGGAGAAGCCCTATGCCTGCTCGGCCTGTGGGAAAACTTTCCGATACAAGCAGCAGTTTCCCCGTCACCTGGCCCACGTCCACCCAGGGGAAGAGCAGGTTTCTGTCCTTAACTTGGGGACCAGTGTTAATATGCTACTCTCCTAGGGTGTAATCCCAGTGCCCAGTGGCTGGCCTTTAAGTCCCGGAGGCCTAGTCCCAGTCAGAGGCAGAATAGTTGCCAAATATGGTTGATTCCTAGAATAGCATCTTTTGTTGAAACGATTCAAGCAATTTCTAAGGTGCTCCGACTTACAGAGATAGTCCTTGACGTAAAACCACGATTCAGCCCAAAACTTCTGTTGCTAAGCAAAACAGTTGTTAAAATGAATTTTGCCCCATTGAATTATCTTTCTTGCCACAATTGTTAAGGGAATCAATGCAGTTGTTAAGTTAGTAATACGGTTGTTAACTGAATCTGGCTTCCCCATTTCATTTTGCATGTCAGAAGCAGAAAGGGATCACATGATCCCGGGACACCACAATTGTCCTAAATACACACCAAGTTGCCAAGCTTCCGAATTTTGATCATGTGACCATGGGGATGCTACAAGGGTCGTAATTGTGAAAAACAGTCACAAATCACTTTTTTTCATATCGTCGTAACTTTAAACGGTCACTAGGCACATGGTTATAAGTCGAGACTACCCATATTTCTACCTTAGTGAATGTCACAGTTGGGTGGTCTACTTCACGATGCCGCCTTTATCCTCATTTAAAGAAGCTACTTCCCCAAATTATAGTTTTCTTTTTTCTTTTTAGTTATTTGTGCAGTATAGGCCGTCCTCAACTTATGACCACAATTGAGCCCAGAATTTCTGTGGTTGTGATACATTTGTTAAGTGAGTTTTCTCCTATTTTATGGCATTTTTTTGCCACAGTTGTTAAGTGAATCACTGCAGTTGATAAGTTAGAAAGCTGGTTATTAAGTGAATCTGGCTTCCCCACTGACTTTGCTTGTTAGACGGGTGCAAAAGGGTATCACGTGACCCCCACGGATACCGCAACAGTCATAAATATGATGAGTCAGTTGCCAAGCATCTCAATTTTGATTGCATGACCACATGGATGCTGCAGTGGTTGTAAGTGTGAAAAACGGTCATAAGTTCCTTCTTTCAATGCTGTTGTAACTTTGAACAGTCATTTAAATGAAACTGTTGTAAATGAGGACTACCTGCTTGTCCCTATGACAGAAGCCATGCTGCTTCAAAAGGGCTCCCATTATTGCCAGTTTACAATAGTGTTAAGAGCTAGCAACTTGACATCTTGTTCCAGGTAGTCCTCGAAGTTACGATGGTGCTGAATAAAAGATGACTAATTGCGGCGGGGTGATTGCATTACAACTCAGGTTCTTGGCAACCAACATTTATTTAAGATGGTGGTTGTGTTCCCGGAGTTACGTGATTGCCGTTTTGCAACCTTCCTGGCTGGCTTGTGACAAGTAAAATCAACGGGGGGGGGGGGGGGGAGCCAGATTTGCCTAATGACTGCATGAAAAAAAAAGTTGTAAAACAGGATGTGGTCACATGATTCAATTAACATCGGTTAAAAATAGAAGTTCCAGTCCCAGTTGTGATTTTAAGTCAAGGACTACCTGTATATTAACTAACATCACATAAGGATCTGTAGAGATTCTCAGTCATCCGGGTCATGGTTGTCCCAAATTTCAGGAGGCAACTGGACTTTCTTGTTTTTTCCTTGAAGGCGTTTCGCTTCTCATCCAAGAAGCTTCTTCAGTTCTGACCGGATAGTGGGGAATGGAAGGATTTACCGCATTTTTCGGCATATAAGACACACTGGAGTATAAGACGTACCTTAGTTTTTGGGGAGGAAAATAAGCGGAAAAAATCTGCCTACCAGGTATTCATCTGGCTAGTGTCCTTAGTCTGGTCAGCTTCAGCACATTATTTTATCCCCTGGTTAAGGCCTAAAAAAACCTTATTCGGAGAGAGTAACAATGAAAAAGCCTGCAAGGGGGTAAGTACTGGGAAGATCGTTAGCACCTTGTTAGCGCTGGAAAAAACATTCTTTGGAGCGATTAGCAATGAAAAAAGCCTGCAAGCCTGTAAAAGCAGGGGTGTCAAACTGGCGACCTGTAGGCTAGATGCGTCATGCACAGGCCACGCCCACCCCAGCTCCCCGAAGGGAAAAAAATGTCGCGACACATTATGTGACAGCAACGTGATGCCACAAATTTGACACCTGCGTATTAGAGGGTTGTTAAAGCACTTGTAAGTTTATCTGTGTCCTCAGGGTCACCTGACTGGTGCTCCTGGTTCCTGTAGTCTGCACTTTTTTTTCTCTGGAAATTCATTCCTACTCCCACACTATTCAAAGGGTGTCCATCCAAAATTGGGAATCATCCTCTTTTAGCTATACAATTTGGGATGAACACACTTTGAATGGTGTGGGAGTGCTTTAACGACCCTCTAAAAGGATGCAAATGACCAGCTCTGTCTGCAAGGAATATAAATCCTTCCATTCCCCACTATCCAGTCAGAACTGAAGAAGCTTCTTGGATGAGAAGTGAAACGTCTTCAAAGAAAAAACAAAGTCCAGCTGCCTCTGAAAAAAACACCTTAGAGACACAACATAGATCAAGCTTATTTTATGTGGTATGTGAAAGTCAAACCTAATTACCGTGTTTCTCCAAAAATAAAGCCAAGCCTGATTTTTTGGGGTGGGCCTAAATGCCCTACCTTAAAAATAAGACCTAGTGAAGGGGGTGGGTGTGGCCAGCACAGGAGGCAGCCCTTCCCTTCCCTGGTCACCTCAAGGCTGCTGGGCCCCTTAACCACGGCCCGCTAATCAGCGTGGACCAGGAATTCTGTCTCTCTGGGTGCCTGGAGATATTTCCAGTGCACTCTTGCTAGCCCCAGCCCTGCCCACAGCGCTAGGCAACCTTGCAGCGAAGCAGCTGCCGCCGAGTAGACAAGGGCGGAACATTCCGATGGGTAGTATGGCTTTCTGCCTCAATGTAGCAGGAGCCTAAGCAACACGTGCAGAGCGCAAACCGTGGCTGCCTCTTGCTCCATAGCCACAAGGTGAGCTGCGGAACAGAGGGGCCATCGGCAACAGAGATTGCCTAGCGCTGTGGGCAGGGCTGGGGTTAGCAAGTGCACTGGAAATATCTCCAGAGAGACAGACCTCCGGCCTTCGCTGGATCAGCTGAGCCGCGGGCCGAGGTTAAGGGGCAGAGCAGCCATGAGGTGATTGCGCTCGCCGCCTCCACCTCAAAAAAAATAAGACCTCCCTGAAAATAAGGCCAAGCGCTTATTTCGGGGGGTCAAAAGAAAATAAGACCCGGTCTTATTTTCGGGGAAACACGGAACTTTGCTTAACTTTGTTTTTTTGGCTACCATACAGCTCATGATGTAGAGCAGTGATGGCGAACCTTTTTTTGCTTGGGTGCCAAAAGGGCACACGTGCCCACACCCATAATGCAATGCCCTCCCCCCTGTGCATGCGCACACAACCCCCCTGCTGCCCCCCCGCACAGGCGCACAGACCTCACTGAAGCCTCCGGAATTCCGGTAAGCCCATTGGGTCTGTTTTTCGCCATCCACAGGCTCCAGAGGCTTTCCTGAAGCCTGGGGAGGGCGAAAATGGCTTCCCCCCGCCCTCCGGAATGCCAAAAATCAGCTGGCCAGCGCGTACATGCGCGCTGGAGCTGACATAGGGCAACGCCTCGAGTGCCCTCATATATGGCTCTGTGTGCCACCTGTGGCACGTGTGCCATAGGTTCGCCATCACGGACGTAGAGTTTTAATTTTCCATCTGCTCTGTGGAAAAGCAAAAGGATTTTCTAAGGATCTTGGTTTTTGTTTATGCTCCATAGCCAGAAAAAGTATAGTAAGATTTATTTTCTGGACCTTGGGGTTTTTTTTTTTTTTTTTTTTTTTTGTAATCTAAAGTAAAGGTAAAATTGTACTTTGAAGTTTTTTCATTGAGCTAATTACAGTATTATCTAGAAAACATTCATTAACCCTTTCAAGAAGTTTTATTAATGTTGACATTATTCAGATGGTATGTTTATGATAACTACAAGAAAACTACCAACTGATTTAAAACTGTACCGATGCTTCTACCAGTTCTTATTCAAAGGAATTCCTTTCACAGTCAAAACCAATGTTCCCTGTAATAGCAAAAAACAGTGCGCGGCGTTCTCATTTCATCTGCGCAGGCGCACAGCCTCTCCCATTAGAAAATGCCGGCTGGAAGTTGGAAACTTCTGCGCAGTGTTCTCTTATGATGTGCGCGGCTGCGAGGCCGCGCACCTTAGAGGAAACAGTGGTCAAAACTGTAAAATTTTGTCTGAAAACTGAAACATTTTGACTATTGACTGGATTTTAGAATAATTGTAAAAACTTCTAAATGCCCTTTTATGGAACAGATCCATCTTTTTAGAGGTGTAACTGTTAAGAATTCTATAGGATTGCTCACTTTTTCTGCTGATGACTTGTACCGGATCATTTCCAAGGTCTGTGGATCCTCTACTACAAAAACCATGGGCAGGAGGAACCATCATTAGTGATGAGCCTATGACATCTCATGGACTCATCTCAAGAAGTGAGCAATAGACAAAGTAGTGACCTCCAAAAGTCACGTATGAGCTTCTCATTAATTAAGTCAGTCATCAGTCCGTTGACAAATTTGGGTGGGTTTTTCTTTTAGTCAATGTTCTTGAATTAGCTTCAGAACTTCATTCGTAAGAGCTAGGATGAAAACAAAATGAAATCAAATGCTATTCTACAGTTAAATAATTAAGCAGCCTACCTGACACACGTACCTGTAACTTAGTCATTTCCCCAGAAACTGGTGTTTCAATCACAGACGGAACTTCCCCCTATCAGGTAAAATGTTTGAAAATAGGGTGTGATCTGGTCCTAGTATGTGACAACATTGGAATAGACCAGTTTTCAACTTGATTGCTTCATTATGACAGTTGTGTGTTTGGGCAGGGGAATCATACAATGGTGAAGTCACTCTCCTTTTTGAAACAAAACTAGCCGGAGGGATATTTACAAGGTAGTGTGAACTGTGAGTTTTGCGGATTCCTGCTTTAGTGAGGGCAGAAAGAAGACAGGTAGTCTTCAATTTATGACGGGTGGCTTAATGATGCACAAAGGGCTGCTTATAACCCAGATCTGAAGTTCTCATTGCGGTCACATGATCGCATTTGGGTATCTCTGCAACTGGTCCACATTTAACAGCTATTTGCACTGTCCCACAGTCACATTATTATTATTTTGCTAGAAACTGGCATTTACTTCCAGGTTTCAGCAAAAATACTCCCATTGTGAGCAATGGAGTCACTTCACAACAAATGACTTGCTTTACGGCCACCTTATCCTCTTAACGACCATCACACAAAAGGTTGTAAAATTGGGCACAGTCTTGTGACCTGTTTAACGACCGGCAGGACTTAAGAGTTGTAAGTCAAGAACTATCTATAATAGTAGAACAAAAGCCATGAAATTCCTAGAGATAGGACAATACGGGTAGTCCTTGACTTATAACTGTTCATTTAGTGACCGGACAAAGTTACAACCACACTGAAAAAAGTGACTTATATCTGTACGACCTTTGCAGCATCCCCATGATCACGTGATCAAGACTCAGATGCTTGGCAACTGGTTCATACTTAATGACTGTTGCTGTGTCCCAAGATAACATAATCCCCTTTTGCGACCTTCTGACAAGCAAAGTCAATAGGGAAACCAGATTCACTTAACAGCCGGGTTACTAACTTATCAACTGCAGTGATTCACTTAACATCTGTGTCAAGAAAGGTTATAAAATGAGGCAAAACTCACTTAACAAGTATCTCACTTAGCAGCAGAAATTTTGGGCTCGATTGTCATAAATCGAGGACCACCTGTAATTGTAGAACACCGAGGCATGTTCGGTGTTGCGCCCATTTCTGTCCCCAGGGATTTTGTTAGCCTAAGTAACTGTGCTTCAGTGCACAAAAAGGCCCTATAATCATTTCTATCTGCTGTCCCAGTGCTGCGTTACGTCTCCATTTCTCACTCAGACATTGCAAAGAATCACTTTGCTAAAAATAATGTCTTTCCAATCAGTTGGTAAAATAATTTAGTCATGGACCCAATGTGCAACAAGCCTATTGAATTTCTCTTTCAGATAACTAAGTGGGTGCACACCCAAATCTTGTATCGGTTACATAATGGGTCTGTACTGGAGTAATTATACATTTATCGGCTCACTTTCTCACACTAAAGTCATAGGGACAAGGAAACACAGTCCTCGACTTACAACCACAACTGACCCCCCCCAAAAAATTTCCATTGCTAAGCAAGATGGTAGTTAAGTGAATTTTGCCCCATTTTACGACCTTTCTTGCCATAGTTTGGTGAATCACTGCGCTTGTTAAGTTCAGTTATCTCCCCCAGAGATCTGAATTATTCTCACCTTGCTGGCCTTCCGAAAAGCCATTAAGACATGGCTCTTCCTGCAGGCAGGGTTATGAGACAATTCACTTCTTAGGTCTCCCCCATGTATGTATGGTTGTTATATGTTTTTTTAATACATTCTTTTTTAAATTGTTATTAAATCTTTTATATTGTTTAGTGGTTCTTGACATGTTGTATGTCGCCCTGAGTCCCCAGGGAGTAGGGCGGCATATAATAGCAATAGCACTTAGACTTATATACCGCTTCATAGTGCTTTACAGCCCTCTCTAAGCGGTTTACAGACTTCAGTATATTGCCCCCAACAATCTGGGTCCTCATTTTACCCACCTCGGAAGGATGGAAGGCTGAGTCAACCTTGAGCCGGTGAGATTTGAACAGCTGAACTGCTGAACTAGCAGTAGCCTGCAGTGCTGCATTTAACCACTGCACCATCTCGGCTCTAAAAGAACTATAAAATAAAATAAAATAAAATAAAAAAGTTAGTAATATGGTTGTTAAATGAATCTGGCTTCCCCGTTGACTTTGCTTGTCAGAAGATTGCAAAAAGCTATCCCATGACTATGGGAATGCTGCAACATTCCCATGTGAAAAAAGATTTCTTTTCAGTATTGCTATAACAGTTACTAAATGAATTGTTGTAAGTCGAGGATTATCTGCAGATATCTTTGGCTGGTTTCAAAGCCTTAACTAATTCCTACTGCATTCTACTGATTCATGAATTATTCGCATCACATCTTGCACAATTCTTAGAAGTCATTTGTCCAGTTTTTCTGTCAATCCACCCTCAATTTTTAAGAAAAATGTTATTGCCAACAGGGTCAAAACAACAAGTTGATATAACCCAGTTATCCCAAAACTGTAGTTTTAGGGAAATACTCCCCCCCCCACACACACACACACCTTTTCTTTCAGTTGTGTCCGATTCTTGGAGATTGGTCAAGTGTGACAGTTTTCTTGGCAATGGTTTTTCAGAAGTGATTTGCCATTGCCTCCTTCCTAGGGTTGAGAGAAGGTGACTGGCCCAAGATCCACCCAGCTGGCTTTGGTGCCTAAGGCGGGAGCCATGGAACTAGAACTCAGTCTCACCTGATGCTTTCACTACTGCACTCATGGAGGAAATAGGATACCAAAAATTGGGGGGAGGTTATATAAGATAAAACAATTCCCACAACAAATTTGAGGAGCAATGTTAAAATTAAAACATTGCTTTACTTGCCATAATAGCACTTAACTTAAAACTCACAAAATAGGACATCAAAAAAAATAGTCTGAAATTATTTAAAAATGTAAACAAAATAAAAGGCTTCTTTTCATTTATGCTGGCTCTTTTCATAGAGAGCAATAGAAACTTTCCTGTCCTTTGTACGTTAAGTAAGTTCCTTAGTGTTACTCTTGAATAACGATTGAATAAAAAGGCTGTGTATAGAATATTTGCCCTAGTGCATTTTATTAATTTTGTACTGATGGTGTTTTCAGATTTATTGTAATCCTATGCTTTCATCAGTGTTTCTCAATAACGGCTCATTAAAAATGTAATTTCATACAGCCTCAAGCTTTGTCTGCAGTGCATCAGGTTTATAAAAGTAAAAACAAAATATTCTTCTTTTCATCAAAGTTTACCAAAAAAAAAAGTGTCAGTGAAAAAGTGTATCAGATAATCAAGTGCATTCTTCCGAGGTCAATAAAATGAGGACCCAGATTGTTGGGGGCAATATGCTGACTCTGTAAACAGCTTAGAGAGGGCTGTAAAGTCTAAATGCTATTGCTATTACATCCCTCAGTAGCATCACTGATGTGGTATTATTTATGTAACTTACTACATCACCTTTCTTTAAAAGCCCCATAGCAGAAATTCTCACAAGAAGCATGACTTCCGGTGGCGCCGCGAGCCTCGTTGACACTCTTTATGAGCGTCTGATCACAGGCTCCGTTAAAGCCGCCAGATTAGCAACATCAGCTGTCTGGCGGCTTGGAAACTCCCTCCCCGGGCAAAGGGAAGGGAGAAGAGCAGATGGGCCGAGGTAGAGCCCCCAAGTACCCCAGAAGAAGCGAAGGGTGAGGGCTCCCTAGAAGCCTGTCAACAGCTCCGGACCTGGAATGCCTCCGCTTTTTTTTTTAGCGGAGCAAGAAGCCGCGACCATCTCTGCTAGCAACAAATGGATTTTAACATTCTAAACAATGTAGCAGACAGAACATACCAGGAGAATTCAACTGCAAGTATTCTAACTTAACTCCGGTGCTCTTTGTATTTTTTTGGAAGTAACAAAGTAGCTAATATGCAAAAAGATGGCACTTGGAATTTGAAAGGGCGTGGAAAAGTGAAAGCTAGCGAAAGCTAGTGAGAGTTCTGTTTGCTAATAGACGCTTGTAAGAAACTTTTTTATTTTTTACTTTTTACTTTGGTGAACGTTGTTTTTTGGCTTTTTAATAATATATAAAAATTAATACAAACTGAAGATGGCTTTAAAACTGGCAAAGACTGTTCCTTTTAAAGGAATAGGAAGAGTTGAATGTTTCCCCACTCATATTGTTAATTTGCAAGATTTTGTCCCTCCAACACAGACTTTAACGCTGGAAAAGTGGCAGCAAGCCATGAAAGATATGCAGAAAGAAATTGCTTCTGTGGTTAATGAAAAATTAAAGAAATTAATGGAAAAATTACTGAAATTAATGAAAAAATACCAGCTGTCTCAGAGGAGTTTTCATCTCAGATTCAACAAACTAGAGACAATGTGGTATCTGTATTCAAAGGTGTGGCAGTTAATATGGAATTACTGGAAAGAGATGTGGCTGAAATTAAACAAACTACAGTGACTTTGGGTGAAAAAGTAGTCGAGATTCAGAACAAAATTGAAGGAACTGAGGCAGATTTAACGATGATCTAGTATAATGATATGGAATTTGCTTTAAGATTAAGAGGGGTAAAAGAAAATAAACAAGATAATTTAAAAGAAAAGATTTTGGAAGCATTTGTGCTGATCTTGGGGGGAACAAAAGCGGAATTGGGCTGGCAAATTGATAAAATATATCGAGTTAATTCATGATTTGCCAGACAGAAAAATTTGCCAAGAGACATTGTAATATATTTTACTACAAGGACATTGCGAAACCGAATCTTACAGGCGACTTTTAAAAACAAACTTAAGATGGATGAACAAGAGGTTTTGACATTTAAGGAAATTCCTCCAAAAATACTGAAAGCACGCAAAGATTATGCCTTTCTGGTGGCAGAATTGAAAAAGCAACAAATAAGGTATAAATGGGAATTCCAGCCGGATTATTGGTTACTTATATGGGAAAAAGATACAGACTCAATACAATTTGTAAAGCAAAAGATTTTTTGCCAACGTGTTAAAGGCTGGGAGACCAAAATCACCAGAAGGCAAAAGAAATGAGGAAGTTAAAAAAGAGGAAAAAGAAGATTTGTGGATTGCAGATTAGAGAGGAACTCCGAACAGTCAAGAAGAAACAAAGGACCCAAGACAGATTAGAGAAGTAATTGTTGAAAGTGAAGAAGAATTAAATCATGAACTTCAGTTGTTAACTCTTCAAAGTGAAGAAGAATTAAATCAACATAATTTCAGATGCCAACTTAAAAAATTACTGACAGTTGTAGGTTTGAAGGAAAATTGATGTTTTAGTAGTGGGATAATTTAAAACAAATAAGATATAAAAGTCAAATGCATATATAAAGGTTGCATAAGCCTAGAGAAGTGTGTATTATAGGGAATTCTTTTTATTTTCCTCTTTATTTGTGGGGAATAAATATAGATTGTAATGTAATGTAATAGAGATTAAATTGGTTTTAAAGAATAAGATTAAATTAATATTACAGGTTGGGGAATAAGTATAGAATGTAATGTAATGTAATAGAGATTAAATTGGTTTTAAAAAATAAGATTAAATTTACATTATAGGTTGGGAATAAGTATAGATTGTTATGTAATGTAATAGAGATTAAGTGAATGTGAAGATGTTATGTATTTTTATATATGGTTTAAGTTGGTTTATTTAACAAATGCTGCCAGGTTGCTGGTGGCATAATACTGGAAGAGGAAGATTCATTTATTACTCAAAAGTGAACATTAAGAGATGTGCATTTGGCAGAGATGGCTAAAATTTCAGATCATCTTAAAGAGTATTCAAATGATATATTTGGTAATGGAAAAGACGGACTGATTATATCCAAATCAAGTATCAGATTAAGAAGATCCAAACAGACTGTGAAGGATACATTTTAATTTTTAGCTTTTTGTTTAATCTATAGTATAAGGAGTTAAGATCTAAAGATATTTGGAAGTTAATAAGTTGTTAGCATATTTTAGTTTTATATTTGTGTATACTATATTATACCCTGTGTATGTTCTGGGAAGTCCAGGAAGGGGGAGATGGGGGGGAGGGAGGGGGGGAGGGGGAGAAAAAAGAAAAAAATGTTTGTACTTTGTACGTATAAAACCTTTTCAATAAAAAAAAAGAAGCATGACCATTTTTTTCTTAAAATTAAGTCCCTTTGGAACTCCAAATGTTCATACTCATAGGATCCTACATGAACTGGTTCTAAACGAGATATCATGAGCTTTATCTCCTTCTAATCAACCTATGACTGATCTTTTATATCTTGATACGTGATGTATTTTAATCATTCAGTCACTTCAGTTTAATTATCTGAAATATTTGCAGTATAACAGAATAACAGACCTTGGAGGTCTTCTATTCCAACCCTGCTCAAGCAGGAGACCCTATAGTATAGGGCCTATACCCGTGATGGCGAACCTATGGCACGGGTGCCACAAGTGGCACGCGTAGCCATATCAGTGGGCACGTGAGCTCAGGTCCGGCATGCATGTGTGCACCAGCCGGCTGATTTTCAGGCCTTCTGGGCCCACTGGGAGTCGGGAAACAGGCTGTTTCCAGCCTCCAGAGGGGGTGGGGAAGGCCGTTTTCGCCCTCCCCAGGCTCCTAGGAAGGCTCTGGAGCCTGGGGAGAGCGAAAAATGGGCATGCCATTGCATGCTGGGAGCAGGGGGGTCACTAATAACTATAATGATGCAGGGTAAAATTAATTGTACTCGCTTTACTTTTTATCAAGCAGTTTTAACAAAAAATAGTCCCTTGGGATGATCCTCACTCAGTAAAGGACCTCGGAGTACTCATCTCTAACGATCTGAGTGCCAGAGCCCACTGCAACTACACAGCAAAGAAGGCATTAAGAGTGGTTAACCTAATCTTGCGCAGCTTCTTCTCTGGTAACATTGTACTCTTAACCAGAGCATACAAAACATTTGCTAGCCCGATCCTTGAATACAGCTCATCAGTCTGGAACCTACACTACATATTTATTTATTTATTGGTTCTTATATGCCGCCCTACTCCCGAGGGACTCAGACATTAACACAATTGAGAATGTCCAGCGATACTTCACAAGAAGAGTATTACATCCTTATGAAACCAGACTTGAAATTTTGGGACTTCAAAATTTAGAACTCCGCCGCCTTCGATCTGACCTAAGTGTAGCTCACAAAATTATCCGCCTCAATGTCCTACCCGTTAACGACTATTTCAGCTTCAACCGCAATAATACACGCGCTCACAATAGATACAAACTTAATGTAAACCGCTCCAGACTTGATTGCAAAAAATTCGACTTCAACAACAGAGTTGTCAACGCCTGGAACACTTTACCTGACTCAGTAGTTTCTTCCCCAAACCCCAAAAACTTCAACCTCTTATTATCTACCATTGACCTCACCCCATTCCTAAGAGGTCAGTAAGGGGCATGCATAAGAGCACAATCGTGCCTACCGTTCCTATCCTAATGTACCCATATATTCATACCTCTTTTACTCTTATTCATGCTTGTAATATTACATATATATTCAATAATGTTTTACTGTTTGTACTTTACTTATAATCATATATGCCTGACAAATAAACAAATACAAATACAAAAGGGCATCCCATTGAATTCGGGTAACAGCTGGAAAGCACAACCTCCACCACGCTATAGCGATGTTTCTGAACTACAACTCCCAGCATTCCTTCTCATTGGCTATAGTGGCTGGAATTTCTGGAATTGTAAATTAATATCTGAAGGAGCGTCAGGTGTGTGGGGCTGTATCCATAGAAACGAAAGCACAGGCTTCCCCGGCTTAATATCCCGGTGAATCAAATGTCAGGGAACTCATCCCAAAGATGCTTTTTTTTTTCTTCAGAAGGCAACTCGATTTTTTTTCGGGGGGGGGGAGGTCCAGTCGCTTTTTTTGTGGGGGGACATCTTTGAGACAACCATGAGCCGAATGACTGAGAATCTCCACATAGATACACAATCAGGAAACTCGATTTCCCAGCAGTACAAGGCACAAGGTGAAGGAGTGGCATCACGTGACCAGGGCTGGTTGACGTCATACGTATGCGCCCCCGCCGGGAAGTTTTATCTCTATGATGACCCAGAGAAATCACTTCCGGTTTAGGCCTGTAAAGTGTGGGGGGTGGGAAAGCCGTTAGAAGCGACCGGGGCGTCTTCCCCGCTCCTGAGTTGTCGCGGTGGCGGTTGTCATGTCAGCGGCGGCCGGGCCCGGAGGAGGCGATACGGTCTCCTCTGCGGACGAAGGCGGAGGGGACCGGGGGAGCCCCCCCGGCTCGGACTCACGACGCCTGGGGCCGGGGGGGCGAGAGGAAGAGGAGGCGCCGAGGCAAGGCAGCGCGGGAGGCCT
Source organism: Diadophis punctatus similis (assembly GCA_023053685.1). NCBI lineage: Eukaryota > Metazoa > Chordata > Lepidosauria > Squamata > Dipsadidae > Diadophis > Diadophis punctatus. The sequence goes on along the minus strand of JALIGW010000023.1, from coordinate 3,987,281 downwards.
GGGCCACCAGAGCCGCCTGTCCTCGTCGCCGCCCTCTCGGGAGGCTGAAGTCACCGTGGAGATCGGAGAGACCTACCTGTGTCGGCGAGGGGACGGGACGTGGCGTAAGTGCCCCCCTCCCTGCCTTCCCTTCCTTCTGTTTTTCAGCGCTTTGTGTTTGTTTGTTTTTGTGTGCGTGCGTCGTCGTCGAAACGCTTGCCGCAGTGCGCCTTGATCGATGATCAGGACAGCCCAGGGCTTGTAGTACAGGGAGTCCTCTAGTTACGACCCCAACGGAGCCCATAACTGATGTAGGTAAGTGAGACCTTGGTTAAGTGAGTTTTCCCCCACTTTACAACTTTTCTTCCCACACTTGTTAAGTGAATCGCTGCAGTTGTTAGTGACACGGTTGTTAAGTGAATCTGGCTTCCCCCTGGCTTTGCTTGTCAGAAGGTCACAAAAGGGAATCACATGACCATGAGATTTGAAAAAGTCTGCAAAACTTGTGACCCCAGGACACTGCAACTGTGGTAAATATCAATCACTTGCCAAGAGGCCAAATTTTGATCATGTGACCATGAGGTTGCTGCAATGGTAAGTGTGAAAATCGGTAGTAAGTCACTTTTTTCAGTGCTGTAATAGCAATAGCAATAGCACTTAGACTTATATACCGCTTCATAGTGCTTTACAGCCCTCTCTAAGCGGTTTACAAAGTTCAGCATATTGCCCCCAACAATCTGGGTCCTCATTTTACCGTCCTCAGAAGGATGGAAGGCTGAGTCAACCTTGAGCCGGTGAGATTTGAACAGCTGAATTAGCAGTCACTGAAGTAGTTTCAGTGGTGCTTTTAACCACTGCGCCACCTCGGCTCCTTATAACTTTGAACGGTCACTAAATGAACTGTTGTAAGTCAAGGATTACATGTACAGGCAGTCCTAGACATACAACAGTTCATTTAGTGACCGTTCAAAGTTACAACGGCACTGAAAAAAGTGACATGATTGTTTTTCAGTTACAACCTTTGCAGCATCTCCATGGTCACCTGATCAAACTGGCTTGTACTTACGACGGTTGCAGTGCCCCAGGGGCACATGATCCCCTTTTGTTGCCTTCTGATGAGCAGTCAATGGGAAAGCCAGATTCACTTAACCCTGTTACTAACTTTTCAACTGCAGAGATTCATTTAACAACCGTGGCAAGGAAGGTCATAAAATGGGGCAAATGTTCACTTAACAAATGTCTCACTTAACAATAGAAATTTTGTGCTCAATTTTGGTCATAGGTTGAGGACTACCTGTAGTTCAAATATTGGACTACGGCCAGAGAAGACCATATTCAAGTCTACCCATGTCCATGGAAGTCTTTGAACAGGTCATTCTGTTTGAGCCCGACCTAATTAGCAGGGTTGTTGTGGAGAAAAACACAGGAGTGGAGGGCTGTGGACACTGTGTTGAGTTAACAAAATAACAGAGTTGGAAGGGACCTTGGAGGTCTTACAGTCCAACCACCTGCTCAAGCAGGAGACTCTCTACAGAGGTGTGGAAAGATGGCCCCTGTATGACTTGTGCCTATTACTATTGATACCATCTTTTGCTTTCTATGCTAGTCGCTCTACTTGCAGGTTTTTTTGTATTTTGTAATTTTCTCTTTCTTTCTTTCTTTCTTTCTTTCTTTCTTTCTTTCTTTCTTTCTTTCTTTCTTTCTTTCTTTCTTTCTTTCTTTCTTTCTCTTCTATTCTTGCAGCCTCCAGATGCTGCAACATTTACTATCCAGACTTTTTGTCTTTCTTATTCACAGTTATTAATTCTGGGATGTTATGTGGCAGGTGCTTACCTGTTTGAATTCTAAAGTTGTTATTGTTGTCGATTGCCCGATCAGTCAGATGTTTAGACCCAATTTGGCATTTTTGTCTACCTGTGAATCCTTCCCAAGGCCCTGGGACAGGCAGATGATGATGTTTGATGGTATTAAAAGTATCATCACAGATTGTAAGCTGCTGTAAGTAACACTGCCTTTTGCAATTGACTGATGGTGATTTTATTATTATTTGTTTTCAATCTGTATTTATGACAGGTAGACATCTTTTCTTCCAGTAGTCCTACAGCTGCCAGCTCTGGTTGCTGAGCCAACAATCCTATAGCCCAGGGGTTCCCGGGCCATGGCCTAGTACTGGCCCACTTAAGTGGGCAAGCGTGCTGACACGGAACTATCCCCTCTTCCCCCCACCCCTGCCAGTGCTGGTCCACAAAGTTGGGGACCATTGCTGTAGCCCATTTGTCACTAGTTGTCCTGGAATACCAACACTGACTCAGTAATTATTATTTATAAAGACAATTATTGATTTACAACTTTGAATCTCAAATTATTTTAAAGATTCCTAAAATGCCACGAAATATCTAAAGCCAAATTCATCCTGTGTAGCGTTAAGCATTAAGGTGAGCCGCACGTAATTGTGAAATGCTCAGGTGTCCTCATTTAATCCATTTCCCCAAGGAGAAGAAGGAAGCTATTGGGTTCTGAAGCAGGTAATATAGTTTTGGAGCCACCACTGGAAGGATCATTTTCATATAAATTATTACATGATACCCAAAGTTAGACTGTTGCCTGGTGTCTGAATGTCCTTCCAGCTTCAAGTCTCAGTACAGTCATTTAAGACTGTGATCCTTAATACATCTGATTAACAATATAGGTAGTCCTCGACTTACAAAAGTTGGTTTAGTGACCGTTCAGAGTTACAGTGGCACTGAAAAAAGTAACGACCATTTTTCACAGTTACAACCTTTGCAACATCTCCATGGTCATGTGATCAAAATTCAGATGCTTGGCAGTTGATTCATATTTATGATGGTTGCAGTGTCCCGGGGTCACGTGATCCCATTTTGCGACCTTCTGACAAGCAAAGTCAATGAGGAAGCCAGATTCACTTAACCAGGTTACTAACTTATCAACTGCAGTGATTCGTTTAACAACTGTGGCAAGAAAGGTCGTAAAATGGGGCAAAACTCACTTATATGTTTCACTTAACAACAGAAATTATGGTCGTAAGTCGAGGAATACTTGTAATACACTGAAAGTATAATTTAATTGCGATTGAATATGCATTCTCATTATTCTATTTGCATTCTCTATTTGCATTCTCATTATTCTATTGCACTTCTCTAAAGTATCCTTGTACATATTATAGAAATAAGGGGAAACTTCTCTTTGTTCATACTCCTGAACTTAATTAAAAGTAGTCTTCGATTTATGACCACAAATGAGTCCAAATTTTCTGTTGCTAAGCAAGACATCTGTTAAGTGAGTTTTGCCCTATTTTATGACTTTTCCTGTCATAGCTGTTAAGTGAATCATCATAGGTAGTAAGTTTGTAACACGGTTGTTAAGTGAATTGGGCTCCCCCATTGACTTTGCTTGCAGAAAGGTCGCAAAAGGTGATCATATGACACCAGGATACCGCAACCGTCATAAATATGAGTCAGTTGCCAAACATTGGAAATTTGATCATGTGACCAAGGGGATGCTGCAACATTTTTAAGTGTGAAAAACGGTAAAAAAGTCACTTTTTTCAAGTGATGTTGTAACTTTGAATGGTCACTGTTGTGAGTCCAGGACTACATGTACACACGATCCCTGTCAATGCCTCAAGCTTGACTGTTAAGAATGAACTACCAGTAAATTTTTATAGGCTACTCCCATGCTGGCTTACTACCTTTTGAAAAAAAAAGGATCAGCAGTCTTTTTACTGACTTACCATATTTTTCGAAGTATAAGAAGCACCGGCGTATAAGACGCACCTTAGTTTTGGGGGAGGAAAATAGGAGAAAAAATCTACCTACTAGGTATTCATCTGGCTAGCGTCCTTAGTCTGGTCAGCTTCAGCATATTATTTTATCCCCTGGTTAGGGCTGAAAAAAATCTTCGAAGGGACTAGGAATGAAAACAAGCCTGCAAAGACTTAGGGCTGAAAAAAAAACTTCTTCAGAGTAGCAATAAAAAAATCCTGCAAGCAGGGAAGATCATTAGCGCCTCGTTAGGGCTGGGGGGGAAAGCTTCGAAAAAGCTACATTCGGAGTATAAGACGCACCCAAATTTTCAGTCTCTCTTAGGGGGGGAAGGGTGCATCTTATACTCCAAAAAATACGGTATATTTCTCACTTCATGACTGAAATGTCCTTTAACCAGATTAATGGTTGCTTCCCTTTCAGATTCTGCAGAAGTGATTCAGTCTCGGCTCAACGAACAAGAAGCCAGAGAGGAATTTTACGTTCACTATGTAGGATGTAAGTGCCGTTTTGAGATTCTGATCTGAATAATGAAGAGAAAATTAGAGGTATCTGATCTAGTTCAGTCTTCCCTAATCTCATGCCCTGCAGATAAAACTGGAATGATAATTCCTTGAATTCCTAACCAACTGAATTAATCCAATTAAATATAACTGCTTTTTTCCCCCTGCATTCTTCCATAAATTAAGTTATTTCATCATGTCATTTTGAGATCAGATGCGCATAGGGAGATTTACTTTAGATGTAGCTTTGGGTAGATTTCTAAGTAAGGTGGTATTTTTTTTTCTGCACACTAATGATAAATTGTTAGATAAAGAACCATCATAATGTGCCTTAGCACAGTGTGATGTAACCCAAGTTGTTTCAATTATCCCAGTTAGTAGGAAAAAGAAGCAGAAGAAAAAAATTGTATGCCTTCAGTTCAATATTAAACTCAAGGAGGAAGCTGAAGGAGGGTTTATTGATGGGATCAGGATGAAGACTCTGCTTAATGTCAATTCCGGGTTTTAGTTTTTTCTAATACTAAAATTGAAGCTACTGTACACAATTTTGGACAACAGTCAAAGCTTTGTTTGGGGTGGTGATTTTTGTTTACTGTTGATAAATCACCGGCAGTCAGAAATCCTTGCTGATCCCTGATCTAGATCAGGGGTCTCCAACCTTGGCAACTTTAAGACTTGTGGACTTCAACTTCCAGAGTTCCTCAGCCAGCAAATCAGGGATCAGCAACCCACGGCTCTGGAGCCGCATGTGGCTCTTTCATCCCTCTGCTGTGGCTCCCTGTCTCTGGTCAGCTCCACAATTGATAGGGCTTTCGGTTAGGTCAGGTAGAAGAAAAAGGATGCCGCGCTATGAGGAGACTCTATGGTGGGGGAACCGACTTCTGGTCGGCAGAGGGAAAAGGACGCCGCGCTATGAGGAGGCTCTATGGTGGGGGAACTGGACTTCCGGTCAGCAGAAGAAAAAAGACACCGCACTAGGAGGAGACTATGATGGGGGAACCGGACTTCCGGTCGGCTCCAGAATTGAACTGTGGGCTTCCGGTTAGGACCTTTGTGGCTCTTTTAGTGTTTAAGGTTGCTGACCCCTGACCTAGATCAAGGATGTCCAACCTTTAAGGCCTTGTGGACTTAAACTCCCAGAATCCCCCAGCCAGCCCTGCTGACTGGGGACTTGTGTGCGTTGAAGTCCACAGTTCTTAAAGTTGCCAAAGTTGGACACCCCTGATCTATAGGTCCATCAATAGATTGCAGCCTACCTTCTGTTCATCCCAGAATACAGCAAGGCTGGGTGGATTGACCATCTTGTTCCCATATTTCGATTTCTAGGTAACGGATATTTTGTGTGGGATGGTTGGGAGGTGGGGGGAGGGGGTATGGTGAGATTTCTGCAATCTCCTAACTCTCCTCCGTCTCTCACAGTCAACCGACGTCTGGATGAGTGGGTGGATAAGAACCGCCTGGCCCTCACCAAGACAGTCAAGGATGCTGTGCAGAAGAACACCGATCAATATATGAATGAGCTTTCGGAGCAGCCCGAGCGCAAGATCACACGCAATCAGAAGCGCAAGCATGATGAAATCAACCATGTCCAAAAGGTGATGTGCAAGGGAGAGGTTGCTCGGAAGGTGGAATTTGTGCTGTGCTACACAGTGCATGTAGCCCTCAACTCACAACCACAATTGAGCCCATTATTACAATCACTAAATTGCTGCTCTCATTAAGAAAGGCACCCTTGGCCATCCCAACTCACCCCATTGCAGTCATTATGTGGAGCATGGGGTGCCTCAGGTGGTGTAGAGGGCAGTGGTTGCCGAATGGTCATAGGTTGAAGACTACCTCTACCCATTCCAGAGGTGGGGTGGAAAAAAACAACATAGTCCTAACGACCACAATTGACCTCCAAATTTCTGTTACTAAGCGAGACCATTGTTAAGTGAATTTTGCCCCATTTTACGACCTTTCCTGCCACAGTTGTTAAGTGAGCCACTGCAATTCTTAAGTTAATAACACGTTTGTTAAGTGAACCTGGCTTCCCCATTGGCTTTGCTTGTCAGAAGGTCTCAAAAGGGGATCACATGATCCCGGGACACTGCAACTGTCATAAATACATGCCAGTTGCCAGGCGGCTGAATTTTGATCACATGACCGTGGAATGGTCGGTCGTAAGTGTGAAAAATGATCATAAGTCACTTTTTTCAGTGCCATTGTAACTTCAAACAAACATTAAATGAACTGTTGTAAGTGGAGGACTACCTGTACCCGATTGTACTTTTGATGCTATTGCTACACTCATGAGGTGGCTTTGCCAGGAAATGCTTGCTGTTACTCACCAGAGCGGTTTCTTCTCCCCACCACAGACATATGCCGAGATGGATCCTACCACAGCAGCTTTGGAGAAGGAACATGAAGCGGTGAGTGTTTATCCGTACCTGGCCTAGCCGTGTCTGGATTGAAACCTGAAGAGTTTTGGAAAAGGGAGCATTACGAGCCATGGTGGCACAGTGGTTAGGATGCAGTACTGCAAGCTAACTCATTGCTCACCCCAGGAGTTCGATTCTCACCAGCTTAAGGTTGACTCAGCCTTCCATCCTTCTGGGGTTGGTAAAATGAGGACCCAAACTGTTGACTGTATAAACCGCTTAGTGCTGTGAAGCACTATGAAGCGGTATATAAGTCTTAAGTGCTATTGCTATTGCTAACTCTGCCGACTGCCAGAAGTTTGATCCTGACCGGCTCAAGGTTGACTCAGCCTTCTATCCTTCCGAGGTCTGTAAAATGAGAACCCAGATTGTTGGGGGCAATAGGCTGACTCTGTAAACCGCTTAGAGAGGGCTGTAAAGCACCATGAAGCGGTGTATAAGTCTAAGCGCCATTGCTCCGATTGTGTTTGTGGGACACCTCTTACTTTTGTCTCTTCCCAGATCACCAAAGTGAAATACGTGGACAAAATCCATATTGGGAACTATGAGATTGACGCTTGGTATTTCTCACCATTCCCAGAAGATTATGGGAAGCAGCCCAAGCTGTGGATCTGCGAATACTGCCTCAAGTATATGAAGTTTGAGAAGACTTACTGCTATCACCTTGTACGCAAGGGGGAGGACAGTTGCCAGGGGCCTAGGGCTGGGGAAGGTTGGGGTGGGAGACAATTGGGCACCAGAGAACCTATAAGTGGCATGAGACAGTAGCAGAAGGAAGAGAAAACAGCATTTGGGAATCAGTGCCTATCAGTGCATTTGAATTTGCATTCAGGTAGCCCTCAACTTACGATCGCAGTTGAACTCAAAATTTCAGTTGCTAAGTGAGACAATTGTTAAGTGAGCTTTGCCCCATTTTACAATCTTTCTTGCCGCAGTTGTTAAGTGAATCACTGTAGTTGTTACGGTAATAATGTGGTTGTTCAAGTGAATCTGGCTTCCCTCTTGACTTTGCTTGTCAGAAGGTCGCAAAAGGTGATCACATGATGCCAGGACACAACAGCCATCATAAATGCGAGTCAAGGGGCCAAGGTCAAGGGTTGCCAAAAGGCTGGATTTTGATCACATGACCATGGTGCTGCAGTGGTCGTAAGTGTGAAAAATGGCCGTAGGTCACCTTTTTTCAGTGCCGTCGTAACTTTGAACGGTCACTAAACGAACTGCTGCAAGTTGAGGGTTACCTGTATTTAGTTTCAGTACTTCCAGTGTTGTCAGCTGAAGAAAATCTAAACGAACAATGCTAAAATGACACTGGAGAATAATAATAATAATAATAAACCTGCTCAAAAGCCAAATAAATGCAGAGGCTTCAACTCTGAACATGTCATTGGGTGGAATTCCTCAGACAAAAACATCAATTTTGGTATGATCCATAGGTGGTGGTCTTGTCATTGTTCTTCCAGGGCCAGTGTCAGTGGCGGCAACCACCAGGGAAAGAAATCTACCGCAAAAGCAACATCTCTGTATATGAGGTGGATGGCAAAGATCACAAGGTAAGAGCCCACTTCAACTGCAGGGTTCCCACTGGCTGTTATTGTGGTCATTTTTTGTGGTCGTAAGTGGAGAGTCTGCTATTTTGAGAACCTGCATTTTCTGTCTTCACTGTTTGGAAAATCTGGCTCTTCAAATACAAAGCCTGTCACTCTGGATGGCCATAAACAGTCATTAACTACTATATAATTTACTTCTTCCCCACGTTTGTAAGTCTCTTTTAAATAAGCCAAACTATACATGTAGTTCTCAACGTGCAGCCATAATTGAGCCTGACATTTCTGTTGCTAAATGAGACAGATCTTACGTGAATTTTCCCCCCCTTTTACGACCTTTCTTGTCACACGTTAAGTGGATTAATGTTAAGTGTGGGAAAATGGTCATAAATCACCTTTTTTTAGTGTCATTGTAACTTTGAATGGTCGTTAAATGAACTGTTGTAAGTTGAGCACTATCTATGTAGATAAACTTGTATGGGCCAATAGCCTTCAATCTTTTCATATAGAAACAGCTGTATCAAAGATGGCAAATAATGGGGAATAATGCCAGGGAGTCGCGAGAAGGGGAGGAGGGTCGCCTGAAGAGAAGCCAGGGGTGGCGATCGTTCCTCAGCACACAGAGAAGGGGAGAGAGAGGGAGGAAAAGAGATGGGAGAAAGAGAGACATGAGGGAGGGAGGGTGAGGGAAAGAGAGATGGGTGTGGAGGAAGGGAGGGAGAGAGAGAAGGGGGGAGAGGGAAAGAGAGAAAGAAAAATGAGAGGGAGGGAAAGAGAGAGGGAAAAGAGAGAGAGATACCTGTTTCTCATAGAAAAGAAAATAGAGCCACAAAACATGGGTAGACGTTGCTGGGAGGTGGGTCATGTGACTCAGTGGGGGTGATGTCGAGTTGGCCACGCCCACCCAGGTTTTGTGGCTCCTGGTGTTTTGTTTTCTCTGGGAAACAGGTCCAAATGGCTCTTTGAGTTTTTAAGGTTGCCGACCCCTATTACTAGGCTTTATAAAGCGGCACTAATACTTCACCTGATCTTGAGTCTCTTTTCACGTGATCTTGATTCTATAATTCTGAAACCAGAGAATTCATTTTTCTTTTCAAAGAACCAACTTCAGGCTGATTGTAAATCGGGATCGGCAAAGCAATAATTCCAGGAGAAGGACCAGTCCTGAAACAGGCCTGTGTTGTCTGGAATTACTTTGGAAGGTTAACTTCCGGAAGGTCCACAAGGATGGGGAGGTTCTGATCCAAAGAAGGAACCTTTGGGTTTGCAGATACCTATTTGTGAGGCTCAAAAGTTTCCAAAACAGGAACCTTACACAAGGTTTCTTTTTCTTAGATGTGTTCTTGGCTTTTTGGACAAGTTGGAGATGCTGGGTGTCACTCTAGGACAGGGGTCCCCAACACACACACACACACACGGTCTGTGGACCGGCACCAGGCTGTGGAATGCCAGAAACCGGGCCACACAAATGAAGCCCCATCTGCGGGATGCAGGCAGCATGCAAAACCACGCCCCCTCCGGTCCACGGAAAATGCCCAAAAGGTTAGGGGCCGCTGCTCTAGAAAAGCAGATTTTAGTTTTAGGCAAGTTAAGTTGCAAACGGAGTTCTCTTATTTTAGAAAGTTTACCTCAGAGAGACACTTTGTTTATTTTGATAAGGAAAGACCCAACCACTCATCTTTCTCCTCTTTGGCCCTGGATTCCACACTTTTTGTTTGTGTCCTTACTGCTTCTTGATTTATTTCCCACCCACCCCCCAGATCTATTGCCAGAATTTGTGTCTTTTGGCCAAACTGTTCCTGGATCATAAGACCCTCTACTTCGACGTGGAGCCCTTTGTCTTCTACATCCTTACTGAGGTGGACAGGCAAGGAGCCCATATCGTTGGCTACTTTTCCAAGGTACTGGCTGCCGGTGTTCACACGGGGTGGAGAGTGAATGAATTGTAACCAACCTTGTGATCTAAACAGGTGTGCAAGGAATGTGCAAAATATTCTGTGCACTACTGGTTTTAAATATTCTGTGTCTGAAAACTTAGGCTCTTTTGACCCAGGGACTAAAACACAGTTGTTCTACGTACAAGGGCTTTGGGATAGATAGCAATAGCACTTAGACTTATATACCGCTTCATAGTGCTTTACAGCCCTCTCTAAGCGGTTTACAGAGTCAGCCTATTGCCCTCAACAATCTGGGTTCTCATGTGAACAGGGAAAAAGTCGAGAAAAGTGATGGTGATGGTTGAGGGATGGTCCTAAGAAGATTGGGTGGGACAAGAAGGATATCAGGAATGGTTGGGAGGGAGAGGAGGAAAAGCTCTGGAAGATTAGGGCTGTATGAAAATCAGGATTTATTTATTTTTTACAAGAGAGATAATTCACTCCATCTGTGTCTTATTTTGCACACAACCATCCAACCATTCTGGATTTCAGTTCTACCAAAACATGGCTGACCCAAATAATTCAACAGATTTTCCGAACTAAGAGTTCCGTTACTTTTTTCTTTTATGTGCACCCCCAAGTGAGCACTTAGAAACTCATTTCTGTGTGTTTAAAATTAGTGTGCGGTAAGAAAAGTTCAGAAGTAGAAAATGCAGTTTAAGAAACATGTCCGTGTTTGTTCAATTGTTATTAATTGGACGACTGACAGGGAGGGAGAGAAGAAATATCCCCCCCCCCCTCTCTCTCTCTGGTTTCCTCTGAAATATCGCAGTTTATTATACGCTGAAAACTTTAACCACAGACATACGGTCAAATTTTATTACAACTAAAATTCAACAAGTAGTATAAAAAACCTGCAGTGGAATAGACTCTGTGCAAAGAATTGGAGTGAATTCAACTCCACACACACAATCCTGGAATCATACAGAGTCACTTACTATGAGTCAGAAAAACTAGATGGCCATAGGTTACTCTTAGAATTAAATTGGAAAACAACATGGTATGCAGGCTGCATTGAGCTTTTGGATGATTGATGGGGTACAAACGTAATAGGTAATTTAAATATATATAAAGAAGGAAAGAAGATGGTAAATAAATCAGTACCAAGGTCAGTTTAGCAGTTTAAAATTTTCAGCAGGAGGGGAAGGGAAGCAGGGATTTTAACCATGACAATGGAACAAACTTCTTTTTAGGGTTGCCAGATACAGCGGATGCAATTGGTGACTTTTTTTAAAAGAAATGTGTTTTTTTGGATGTTTATTTCTCTGCTTAATGCTAGATTGCACAGCGTCGTTTATTTGACTCCTGTGATTTCTTTTCCCCTCTAGGAGAAGGAATCTCCAGATGGAAATAATGTGGCTTGTATCCTAACCTTGCCCCCTTACCAGAGACGGGGTTATGGGAAATTCCTCATTGCATTTAGTAAGCCTGTTCTCTTAGCCGTGAATGATAAGTAAAAACTTCAGAGTTGATTATCAGTCTCTTATTTGCTTCTTGGTATTGGATTTGTAGTTGGACCCCCCTGGTGACAATCCCAAAGGTGCTTTTTCAGGAGGCAACTGGGCTTACTTGTTGTTTTCAACACGTTTCCTTTCTCATCCAAGAAGCTTCTTCAGCTCTGACTGGATGGTGGAGAATGGAAATATTTATACTCCTTGAAGACAGCTGGTCATTTGTATTCTTCTAGAGCAGCAGTTCCCAACCTGGGGGTCGCGACCCCTTTGGGGGTTGAATGACCATTTCCCGGGGGTTGCCCCGGCATCCTCAGCTCCCCCCCCCCCACTGCTACAAGCCTGGCCATATTGGCTCCAGCCAATAAAGAGAAGAGCCGCAGACAGAGCCCTGGTCCTGGCGGACTTTCCGTGGTGCCTCTGCCTGCCTTTGGGTGGCGGGGGATCCCTGTGTGGGCATCGCGGTTTCCAGCCCTGCTCGCTTCGCGTGTTGCCTCTGGGAGCTTTTTGAGCCCTGTTGCGAAAGGCATGCGCGACTTCGGCAGGGCCGGGACAGGCGGCTGCCCGGAGAGAGCCATCCCCTTCGCCCCGAACACTACAGGTAGACGGGAGAGACACTGTGAAGGGGATGGCTCTCTCCGGGCAGCCGCCTGTCCTGGCCCCACCGAAGTCGCGCACGCCTTTCGCGACGGGGCTCGAAAAGCTCCCAGAGGCAACACGCGAAGCAAGTGGAGACCTCGCCCGGATCTGGAGACTTCACCCGGACGCCACCATTTGGGTTCTTTTACCCTCTGCGCATGCGCAGAATGCTTTGCGCATGCGCAGAGGGTAAAAGAACCCAAATGGCGGCGGCGGTGTGGGCGCGGGGGTGGGTTGCGGGTCGCGGCATTAGGAAGGTTGGGAACCGCTGTTCTAGAGAGTTGTTGAGGCCACTTGGAGGTTTATCTGTCCTCAGGGTCACCTGAGTGGTGCAAATGGGTGTGGAGCCTTTTTGCTGTAGTATGTTTTTCTGCCCTGTGTCCCTTCGCTGTTGAAGACAGGCTCAGGCTATTGGGGATGAGTCTTATGTTGTCTGCATCTCAAACGGAAGCGCACATGGGTCCTGTAGCCTGCAATTTTTCTGGAAATCCGTTCATACTCCCACCCCATTCTAAGGGTGTTCATCCCAAAGTGCATAGCTAAAAGTCTATGGAGATTCTTAGTCATCCAGGTGATGGTTGTCCCATGTTTTACTTTGGGGTTTTTTTTTTTCTAAAAAAAACCCAAGAGAGTCCAGTTGCCTCCTGAAAAAGCACGTTTGGGACAACCATCACCTGGATGACTGACCATCTTCATGGACCCCTGGTGACACGTTAACTTCTGCTATATTTGCCCTACCTCCCGCTCCCCTTTTTTAACACTCCTGCTATCCTGATCTCTTGAGGGGTGCGCTAAATATTTAGCCCTTACATTTTGAAGTCACTTTATTAAAAAGTGTGAGTTTCGATCTGGCCCGAGCTTTTCCTCCCCCTTGAAATGCCTGTTCCTGAACTGAGATGCTTTTGAGGCCTTGACTTCTGATCTCTTCTTCCCCAGGCTATGAGCTCTCCAAACTTGAAAGCACAGTGGGATCCCCCGAAAAACCCCTTTCAGACCTCGGCAAGCTGAGCTACCGTAGCTATTGGTCATGGGTACTACTAGAGATCCTTCGGGATTTCCGAGGCACTCTTTCCATCAAGGATCTCAGGTGAGTGGAGATTTGGCTACTAGTCCTACAGGCAGTCCTCAATTTACAACTATTTGTGAAATATAAATAAAAGCCCCGGTGGCACAGTGGTTACAGTGCAGTCCTCAACTTATGACCACAACTGAGCCCAAAATGTATGCTGTGAAGTGAGAAATTTGTTAACTGAATCTTGCCCCATTTTACGACTTTTCCCGCCTCATTTGTTAAATGAGTCACTGCAGTTCTTAAACTAGTCACATGGTTATTAAGTGAATCTGGCTTCTCCGTTGAATTTGCTTGTCAGAAGGTTGCAAAAGGAGATCGCATGACTCCGGGATGCTGCAACCGTCATAAATGTGAGTCATTTGCCAAGCCTCTGGATGTAAATCACATGACCATGGGGATGCTGTGACGGTCATAAGTGTGAAAAATGGTTCATAAATCACTTTTTTCAGTGCCGTTGTAACTTTGAATGGTCATTAAATGAACTGTTGTAAGTTGAGGACTATCTGTATTGCAGGCTAACTCTGCCCACAACAGGTGTTCGATCCTGAAGGGGTTCAAGGTTCACTCAGCCTTCCATCCTTTCCTAGGTCGGTAAAATGAGGATCCAGATTGTTGGGGGAAATATGCTGACTCTGTAAACTGCTTAGAGAGGGTTGTAAAGTACTGTGAAGCAGTATGTAAGTGTAAAATGCTATTGCTATATTAAAGTTTGTTGCAAAATCAAAACCAGAAGCTCACACAGATGACTGATTCAGCTGGATTCAATAACTTCTTTATAAACATAATATATATATTTATTTACAATACCATTAGCAGAGTTCTTCTTCAATCAGTTACAGGTAAACACAAGCAGGAGAGTTAGTTTCATTTCAGCAGAGTTCAGAGTGGAAGAGTACAGAGAGGAGAGTGCAGACTGGAGCCACACCCAGCCTTAAGCTTAAATTCCAGTTTCGATTCTCTGCACAGACTCAGAAGTGGTTAGCTCCTATTGGCTGACTCAGTTGCTATGCCTATTCATTGGCTAACCTTGTTACCACTGGCTCTCCCAGTCATGAATATTCTAGCATGCTATTTGTTTAGTGATGATTCAAAGTTACAATGGCACTGAAAAAGTGATTTACAGCAGGTCCTTGCACTTACGACTGTCACAGCCTCCCCACAGTCACATGATCAAAATCCAGGCGCTTGACTACTGGCATGTATTTATGATGGTTGCAGAGTCCTGGGGTCATGTGATCAATATTTGGGAGCCAATATTTGTCAGCTTCCAACAAAGTCAATGAGGGGAAGTCAGATTTGCTTAATGACCTCAGGATTCACTTAACAACTGCAGCCATTCACTTAAGAGCCATGGTAAAAATCACAAAATTGGGCATGACTGGCTTAACCACTGCCTTGCTTAGCATTGAAAAATTCTGGCCATAAGTCAAGGACGACCTGTAGCAAGGGATGTGGGTGTGGACGGGAGGACTGTGTGCCCTTCTGTAGTATTTGTCCGTGGAGTAGTCTTGACTGAACGTAATAAGGCCTATGTCAACTCTGAAGTTGGCCTGACTGAAGCCATCTTTGAGGCTTCAATTGTTACCACAAGGGAGATAAGGGTTAGGGAGTTGGAATTAGAGATGGTTGTGGGTTTGTAGCCAAAACAAAATACTTTCCCCTGGGAACCAAGGACATTCCAACCAGTGACTGAAGAAAGGAGGAGTGATGTTACCAAGCAACTGGACAGCACCCTGATTGGACCATGTGACTGTTTGTTTGGGAAAAGGGGAAACTTACTTTTAATTAGGTGAAAACTGCGGGAACCTTTAGAGTCGGTTTTCACCAGCCTATGCCAATATGATATACCCAGTAAAACTGTTCTTTGAGGAATCTACCTGCCTCGGAATTCTGATTGTTATGGGTGTATTACTTGGAACCCTGACAGCCTATTTATTGGAACTCCTGACCTTCCCTTATCTGGTCCTTGTCTGGCTGATGTGCACCTTGTTGTTTTCCTTGGCACAGCCAGATGACGAGCATCACGCAGAACGACATCATCAGCACCTTGCAGTCCCTGAACATGGTCAAGTATTGGAAGGGGCAGCACGTCATCTGCGTCACTCCCAAGTTGGTTGAGGAGCATCTCAAAAGTGCTCAGTATAAGAAGCCGCCAATCACAGGTACCGACCAATGGGGAAATGGTGGGGGTGGGATGCAGTAGTGGTTCATCCCGCTTTCGGCTCAAAGTCTGACTTGCGATTTATAAATCTATATGGGATATTCAATGTGGCGCACCTTCTCTTTTTCTTTATCTCTCCCCCTCCCTCCCTTTCTCTCTCCCCCTCTCTCCTCCCTCTCTCCCTGCCCCCCCTGTCCCCCCCTCCCGTACAGTTTCCAGATCTGCAGTGACAGCAGAACTGAAATAATCTCCGGCCAACTTCTTAAATTTGCTAGATTTAGCTTCTTGGCCTTCAACCCCCCACCCGCACAACCTTTTTTTGTCTATGCAGTTCCGGTTTAAACAACTGTATTTATAATTCAGCGTACAAAGAAAATGCAAAAGTAAATAGTAGGGAAATTAGGGAAGGGAAGAGAAGAGTGGGGAAAGCAAGGAGAAAAAAGAAAAAAAGAAGGCTTTGACTTCTGATTCCCTTCGGTGCAATAGAATACGCAATAAGGCATTAACATCAAACCTCAACTTTTTACTTTTACATAATAGTATAAACTAGCCATTTCTATAACAACAAATTGTATCTAATCAGTAAAATCCAAAATCAAAGTTTCATTTTTTTTCCACCTCAAGCGCAAAGTCCAGAAACGGTTTCCAAGTAGTCTATGCAGTTCTTACAAATAACTGCATTGTCTCCATCTTCTTTTTTTAATGCCGCCTGTTGCTTCTTTAAATTCCCAGTTTTTACCATTCTCATTCCTGTCTTAGCTTTCTTGCGTGGGTGAGGATACGTCTGTTTTTCTTTCTCTCTGAAACACATGCAGGTAGTCCTCGACTTACAACAGTTCGTTTAGAGATCATTCAAAGTTACAATGGCACTGAAAAATGTGGCTTATGACCGTTTTTCACAGTTACAACCTTTCCATTTGCCATTTGTGACTTTCCCTGGGGACTTCCAAAAGCTACTTCAATGGAGGAAGATGGATTTGCTTAAAGTCCATGTGATTTGCTTAATGACTACGGTAGAAAGGTCGTAAAAGTGGGCACAACTCACAATGTCTGCATTGCTTAGCAGTAGTATGTTCTGGTATCAATTGTGGTTCTAAGTTGAGGACTGCCTGCAATGAGTTCAGTTTCCCAGTTTTTCCTTGACTAGAATAGGAAATAAGTATTAGAGGTGATGAAACCTTTTCTCTTTGGAGCTAACCCCTAACAAAAGAAAACTCGAGTATAAAGTCTAAAAATAACAAAATATTTATTTCAGTACAAAAGAATATAAAAACCTAAGAACTACATTTTTACAGTCTAAGAGGTCCTCCTTCCAGGAAGGACAAGCAGCAAAGAAAAGAATGGAGTATAGAATGGAATGTGCATATGCGCAATTCACTCTTCACGTGACTGCTTTACTTTGCTATAAATCTCTGGGTCATAAAGTCTGACCTATGAGTACAGCTGACAATCAAAAATCACATTGTGACATTCCTCAAGCAGCATTCTTAAGCAACATACGAAGAACGGTTGCAGGAATTGGGTATATCTAGCCTAGTAAAAAGAAGGACCAGGGGTGACATGATAGCAGGGTTCCAGTATTGGAGGGGCTGCCACAAAGAGGAATGGGTCAAGCTATTTTCCAAAGGACCTGAAGGCAGGACAGGAAACTAACCAAGGAGAACACCAACCTAGAAATTAGGAGATATTTCCTGTCAGTGAGAACAATCAACCAGTGTAACAGCTTGCCTTCAGAAGTTGTGGGTGCTCCATCACTGGAGGCTTTTAAGAAGAGATTGGACAGCCATTTGTCTGACAAGGTATAGCATCTCCTGTTTGAGCAGGGGGTTGGACTACAAGACCTCCAAGGTGCCTTCCAACTCTTTTATTATTCTGTGTTCTATTTTTCACCTCCATGTTTATGGACACTATCCTCAGGCCATTGCCCACTCTGAAGGCTGCTTGCTCCTAAACTTGTCCTGTCCTTTTAGTTTTCCTGATTCATGGAACTGCTTTCCGGTCTTTGGCCGTGCCCTTTAATCCCAACTAAACTGACATTCTTAGGATTCCTTTTGAGGAATGGACTTCAAACTGTTAAGTCTCCTAAGCAGTTGATTTCATTTCCCTTGCACCAGCCCAGGCAGTTAATATTTAACTCCCATAAGATAGCCGGGAGGATTATTTATGCAGGTGGCCGTATGGGAATGCAGAAGAGACGCTGAGAAAAGGCTTAACCTTTCATTTGAAGCATGTTTCATGTAATGGACGTTCATAGGGCGAGATTGTTTTAGGCAGAAAGCGTTGCCAGTCTCCACTTGCCCCTTTCATTAACAAAGTTGGAGGGACCTTGTAGGTCATCTAGTCCCACCCCCACCCCACCCCCAAGCAGGCGACCCTACACCATTTCTGACAGATGGCAGTCCGGAGTTTTGTGTCAGAGCACCCAAGGACAAACACAGTAGCTAACAAAGAAAAACACCTTTTCGATTATTTGGTGGGACATAAATCATTCAGTACACGGTGTGTACTCAATGTGTGCAATTTCTTGTTCGAGTTTCCAGCCATAGCTGGATGTTTATCTAACCTTGGCTCACTTTACACCACTTCAATTTGTGCACACTGGATCTTTCCTGTTTTGCATCACAAGCACAGGTATAACATAAGATGCAAAGAAACTGAAATATTTGTATATTATGAGTGTAAACATTGAAATGACTCCTCACTGCACTATAAAGCCATTTCCTCAGTTAAGCCGAACAACCCGCTCTGAATTTATTGGCAACCGTGTCCGGTATCTATTACGAATCATCTCGAAAGAAATTAGATGTTGCAGATTTTTGCTGAAAGAGGCATTGTTATTTTCCCCCCCAGGGCGCGGATGACGTTGCTCCTGTTACATAAATATGTCATTTATGTAACAGGAGCTTCAGGGAGATTATTTGGATCCCCTCCCAGATCTCTTTCCTTTTCAATAGGGGGCTGGGTCAGGAGCTGCCTACTGGGCAGGGCAGAAGGTCCGTGAAGCTGGTACAAACAAGGCATAAACTCCTGCATTGTGGCCTGAATGGCCACCAGAGAGCCTCTTAAATCTAAAATGAATCTGCCATGGCACTTACAAGTAGTCCTCAAGTTATGGCCACAGCTGAGCCCAAAGTTTCTGTGGCTAAGCGAGACTGTTAAGTGACTTCGGCTTCATTTTACAGCCTTTCTTGCCACAGTTTATTTAAATTTATTTATTTAAATAGATTTGTATGCCGCCCAACTCCCGGGGGACTCGAGTTGTTAAGAGAATCACTGCAGTTGTTAAGTTACAAGGGTGAGTCATAAAGTAATGCCATTTTCTTAAGGAGAGGTGTAATTACCAACTCAGGAACATGTAGCATACATCAAAATGAAGCTGGTCCTCTGTGGATCACATCCCTACTTCTCAACATAGTCACCATTTCTCTCAATAGCAATGTTCCACCTTCGAATGAGAGCATGCATCCTTGTCTCGTAAAATTTTGTTGACTGTTCTTTGAGCCACTTCTTCACTGCAGTTTTCACTTCCTCGTCACTGGAATAATGTTTGCCTCTCAAACCCTCTTTCATGGGGCCGAAGAGATGATAGTCTGAAGGCGCTAAATCTGGTGAGTATGGAGGATTATTATTCCAGTGACCAGGAAGTGAAAACTGCAGTGAAGAAGTGGTTCAAAGAACAGTCAACAGAATTTTACAAGGCAGGGATACATGCTCTCATTCGAAGGTGGAACATTGCTATTGAGAGAAACGGTGACTATGTTGAGAAGTAGGGATGTGATCCACAGAGGACCAGTGGTTCATTTTGATGTATGCTACATGTTCCTGTGTTGGTAATTATACCTGTCTTAAAGAAAATGGCATTACGTTTTGACTGACTCTCGTAGTAACGCAGTTGTTAAATGAATATGTCTTCCCCGTTGACTTGGCTTGTCAGGAGGTCGCAAAAGGGGATCCCCTATTCCCGGGACACTGCAACTGTCATAAATATGAGCCAGCTGCCAAGCATCCAGATTTTGTTCATACAACCGTGGGGATGTTGCAACGGTCGCAAGTGTGAAAAACGGTCATAGTCAAAAAAAATTTTTTTCTGAATGCTGCTGTAACTTCAAACAGTCACTGAATGGTTGTAAGGCAAGCCCGCATTGTGTTTGCCGTTATCAGCCCAAGGCATAATTTTATTCAGGGTGGTATCTGTTGCACTTTCTCTAGTACTCAATTTGGTTAACCTGTTGAATTTTCATCAGCATTCTCAGTTGAGGCAAGGACATCCATGCCCCATTCTGTCCTTTTCCACTTACCTTTTCAGACCTGCTAAGTTTTCTTATTTCCTTTTTTCCCCTTTCTCCAGTGGATTCTCTCTGCCTGAGATGGGCACCTCCTAAACACAAGCAAGTCAAGATTTCCAAGAAGTGAAGGAAAAACTGGCTTGAAAAACTGAAAGGGTTTGGCTCCACATCTGCTTTTTATTTTATTTTAGAAGATGTTCAGTAATTTAGCATTGCTGTCAGTCTTGTACAGAAAGGGCATACATGGAACAGGTGGTTTGGGGTTATGAGAAACCTGAAAACAGGTGATTTTTGAGTTTGCAGCAGTTCTGCCCAGGTGGGTTCATTTGACTGAAGAGCTACTTATTTATCCCTTTTTTTTTCTTCTGTTATTTGATATAGAACTGTTTTTTTCCCCTTTGCCAAACCTGATGTCTTCTCTAAAATAGAACTGGTATCCTCATTCTTACCATAAAAGGAGCAGATAAATCATTCTATTATTTCTTATTGACCGTTCTAACCGACTTTGGGATATTACTAGTTCTGGAATCAAACAGGTGATTAAATATTGGCAGAATTGTGGTAGAACAGGATCTGAGCAGTAAATAAACACAGGGATTGGATATTTGAGCAGCATATGGTCAACAGAAAGTTGGAGGCAAACGTTTACTATCAGTAATACTGAAAACTAGATTATTGACTATCCTAGGAAGGAGGATTGACTTCCCCAAAAGAGATGCTGGAGATCTCCAACTTATTGAAACATTGAAAAATCAGCCTTGTTTAAAAAAAAATTGGGCGGGGGGGGGAATGTGTCTTCTGTAATACTCTCTTGGTAGAGCTGTTGTTACTCTCAGTATCTTCAAAAAGAGGCAAGTCTATCAAAGCTCATACATGTTTTTAGGTATACTAGATAAATAAATAGCTTGAATCCTTCCACTTTCACATAGCTATTGGCAATGTGGGACAAGAGAGAGAGAGAGAATGTTTTGAAGCAGTATCACTGGCTCTACAGTCAATTTTTAAAGTCAATGGTGCCAAAAAAATAAGTTGTATTAGAGTTGAACGCTTGGTAGCCAGTAGCACAAGAGTCAGGATTTGGGTGTTAAGACTCGCGGGGGGGGGGGGGGGGAGGAAAAGTGGAAATAGGCACATATAAAAAGGCTGTTTCGTAGTGCGGTGTGGCTTCTATGATGTAACTAAAAGGAATTAACCAATTCCTTTTGCAGAGCCTCAAACGAAATGGTTCTCTCTAGGAATGCTGAACATGGGTGGGGAAAAAACATGCCTTTAAGTTATGTGCCCTTCTAAACGGCAGCCTTTACCCAGATGAATGGACGAAAACTGCCTAGAAGGCTATTGTAGGATTGCTCGACATTTCCCCCTTCTATCTTACGAACCATGTAAGATACGCGATCAAATGAGAAGGGACTTTTCCAAAAGATCAAAAGTCTCTTGAAGCGATCAAGTGAACCGAAGAGGAAAAAACCTGCCGCTCATTATACCACCGGTTTCTGCTGAGGTCCTTGCATACTTTGTCCTGGGGACCGTGATTTTGGGAGGGACCCTAAAGCTTATGGTGGATGCCTTGGGTAGAAACATCTATTCACCATAGTTGCTGTAGTTTATATTGTGTATACCATATATATAGTGTGTCCTGCTTAAGAAATATTTTAATAAAAAAAAAACATAACACAAGCACTGTGCCGTTTTTATGATTCATTTACAAGAATTACAGCTGATCCTTAACGGTGGCAGAGTGAAAAAAACTGCCAACAACACGGAACAGCCCTGGGAAAGGAAAACTAGAGAAAAGATACTTCTAAGGAGGAACAAACCTATAGCAGGAAATGAAATCCAATTTGTATCAATATGCTTAGGTCACAGAAACTATTTCCTTTTCATAACAGGTAGTTCATACTTGTTGCCCTTCCTATGAGGGGGGGTTTACTAATACATCTCTTCCTCATTTCCACAGGGTTCGACTAACCACAGCACGCCAAGAGGTTAACTGTTTTAACATTCAACCTCGGCGAACCTCACTTGCCAAATATGACTGGGTTGTTTTTCTTGATCAGCTTGGGTCTGGTGACAGTTTTGTATAAGAATTGCACACCTATCCTAATCCCAGACTCTTGACCAACTCATGCCAAGTATTCATGCCACAGCTCATGTGACCAGATTGCATTAGTCATTATGCTCGGCTGCAGGCAATGCAGATCCTGGTACTTTGGCATCTACTTCCTGCATGCCTTCTGGAGAACTCTACCTGTAGATGTTAATGTTCATAAGCAATCTGTTAAAATTTTCCCTAGTTCCACCTTGACGTTTCTTGGGAGATTAAAGTCCACGAAGCTTCCCTTTGGTAATAAATAAAAGCCATATTGGTGTAGAATTACTGTTTACTTTATTTAAAACCCTTCATTTCAAAAACAGCAACTGATTTCAATCCTTCCTTAAAAGATGATCCGTACATTATTATTATTTTTAAAGTGTGTACAAATATAAATTATCTAAATACAATCGCAATTCTCTTTCCCCCAAAGAGGGCAATTTCGACCATCATTTAATTTCGATCATCAGTCCCACTCCTTTTAATTCTGCGTTCCGTGCTGGCAGCTATTTCTGTCCAAGAATACTTGGGAACAAGCGGTGTTCTTCATCTCCTTCACATCATGGTTCGTGATGCTCCATAAATCTGTCAGGCTGGCAATTGGTGACACAGAACGAAAACTGCTGGTATCTCTGACCTGAGGTGTCCACAGACATAAGAACATCCCAGAATCTCTGCCCTCATCCCATCTTGGAGGGATTCATAAATTACACAGTGGAAACACCCAGAGGCTGCATTTCCACCCCCGCACTATTCCGGCTTAAATCAGGCAAAACTGCAAGGCTAGCAACACACAAGTGGGCCTAATCACCCAGCCAAAGATCAAAAGGCAACAGGTTGGTTTCAAAGTCCCAGCACCTCTGCCGAGCCCCCTCTTATTCAGTCTGTGAACCAGAAGGAGGGGTGGGTAAATACCAAGTCACACAGGGGACCCAGAAGAGAGAGAAACGAGGGTCAAGTAAACCAAACATGGCCGGAAGTGGTCCTATAGAATATATCCCTTTTTTCAGAGCTCGGTGATTACATTCTACTTCTCTAACAACGTTCTTGACCTGTTTCACATAAGCTGAGACCATGACAGCCTAAGACAGTAGAACTGTTAACCCTGTAAAAATCCTCCCATCACCCAAGTTAACTAATGCCATTGTCTACTTGGCAAGGCCCCTCTTTAAGAGGGAGAAATTACATTAGGGCACATTATGCTTAATTATTCAGTCAGGCAAGATATCAGACGACGATCTCAATTAAATCCCAAGGAAAGGATTCAGCTGACCGATTCTCTTCAAAGGGCTCAACTTTGGTCCTTGAATAAGGTCCAACTATTGTGGAGGACCTTGTCGTCACAGGAACTGTTAGGAAGGCTACAAGAGAATTCACATTATGAGCAGGAAAGGAGGAACTGGACGGAGAGGAACCTGTCTTGACACCGATCACGTTTCGAAACCTATGCGAGGAATGCAATCGGAGAAGGGTGCCAACTACTCAACAGAGAGATTAGTCATATCCAAACGCAGTTCAGGAATTTGCCTAAAAAGGAGGCTAGGCTCCCACTCTGAAATTATGTCCACAGCAAAAAAAAACCAGGTTTATTACAGATTTATATCCAACTATGATTTTTTTTAAAAGGCCAAGCAAGTTGCAGGGAAATGGGAAAGAGGCAAAAAGTAGAAATAGAAAAATTATGAAATAGATCCTCGCAGTAAAAGCCAGGAATAGGAGTGAAGTAGTGAACTTTTTAAAAAGATGTATGCTAGGCCAAGACTGCAGGTTGATTTACAAAATACACACTTGATGACCACCCAAGAGACAGTTTGGGCTTTGGAGGAACAGTACCAGTACAGTACAGTCCTAATCGAATCACGCTGCCTTCTCTGCATCCAGCGTGCAAAGAGAAAGTTTGAAGCACAGCAGGCTATGAAATAGGGAGACCATCGCCAAGAGGTTAAAAAGCAGGAAGACAACCATGTTCTATGCGCAACTTGGGGAGTGGAAAGTTACCACAGGAAGGTCTGGAGGAGAAGAAGTGATAGACCAACCCAGCAGGCTAGGGAAACAGCACTGCTGGGAGGGCTCTTGCACAAGGCCACTTCCGGGGCTGGCTTTGTAGGGACTATCAATTGCTGAAGCTGTACTTCTGGAACTTTTTCCTTAATCCAGTCCGCGTAGACAGGAAGGCGGATGTAAACACCAGGTCTGTTGTCAGCCCCACAGCGGGATCCCCAGCTCACAACGCCAGCCAGGAACCAGGCATTGTCCACGTAACAGGAAAGGGGGCCTCCGGAATCACCCTAAAAAAAATAACAAAAGGAATTAAAGACATTTAATGGGGTCATTTTTTTAGAGGGCGGGGGGGTTGCAAAGGAAAAGAAGTTGAGAATCCGTAAGCATACTGTCTGATTACGTGAAGAGGAGTCAGAAACGGGGAGAGGTCACAGCTATGCTTTTCAAACCTGGTAACTTTAAGATGCGTGGACTTCAACTCCCAGAATTCCTATGCTGGCTGGGGAACTCTGGGAGTTGAAGTCCACCCATCTTAAAGTTGCTAAGGTTGAGAAACTCTGCTCTAGAGCACAAGCACTGGAAAACCCAACGGTTTATTAGCCTCCTCTAATAAAGGAATGCTTTCTTGCACAATCCTCATAAAATGCCTGAGAACTCCTGCAGAGGATGGTTTTCAGGGCCTCGCGTCCTACCACCCATCACTACCACCACACTTGGCCAATTAATGGCACCCCTAATCTCCTCCCAGTGGCCTCACCTGACAGGTATCCTTCTTGCCTTCTACAAAGCCGGCACACATCATGTCACGGTGGAGGGTGTGGGACTCCTCGGGATCTGGGTTTCTTCTGTACAGGCACCTGCAGGTTTCCAGACCAATGATGGGCACTTCAAGTTGTTGTAGCGTCATGGGCGAGGGGAGGCTCGCTATAGGAAGGATATAGAGTCAATATGGAGGCAAGAAATCCTGAAGGATCTTATTTGTAAGTGTTAAGTAGCAGTGGTCAGTCTTTCCTTGAGTGTGGAACCCAAACTAAGAAATTCTAGATTTCAGAACTTCCTGGAAGCCAAGCGGCCTCCTCTACAACTGTTTACCAACCTCAGGTAACCAAAAGAATATCTCCTCCTGGATCAGTCCAACATGTTTCTTAGCCCAGCACTTTCTCTCTCCCAATCAGATGTCTCTGGAATGAATGTTCACGGAGCCTGCCTTACTCCTACTGTCATTACATCGCTGCTACCCTTTGTAGACCACGTCCCCAACCCAGAAATAACATTAAGTCTTCAAGACCACTAGTTCTTGATGGAGCAATTCTTCATGAATGTGTCCAGTCCCCATAAAGTCAGTAGCCAGCCCCATTCTTGTGGTAATAAACTCCACAGATCAATTATGTGCAGAGTAAATATGCCTTTCCTTTTGTCTATTCTAGATCTCTTCATTAGAGAAGAGAATCTAATGAATCATTAAATTCTCCCTGATCCAACTGTTTTCAGAGAAGAAAAAAATCTCCCTGGCCACATTCTCCACACCGTCTGTGCATGGCTTTATATACCTTGATCAGTCAATGTTTTTCCAAGCTAAACCATCCCAAACCATTTCTTCTTGTAAATGAAGCATTCAACCATTCCCAATGTTGGCTTACATTCTTCTGCATTTTCCCATGGCTTCAAACTATTGTTTCCCCGAAAATAAGACCCTGTCTTATATTTTTTTGAACCCAGAAATAAGTGCTTGGCCTTATTGCCATGCACTCAAAAGCCCAATTGGGCTTATTATCAGGGGATGTCTTATTTTGGGGGAAATAGGGTAGGACCATGATGGCGAACCTATGGCATGAGTGCCATAGGTGGCACGCACAGCCCTCTCTGTGGAACGCGCACAGTGTTGCCCCAGCTCAGCTCTCCATGGTGTTTCTTTCGTGAGCTTGTTTCCTTGCAAATGACAAAACAGAAGCTCACAAAAGAAAAAGATCTGGCAGAGCTGCCAGTGTTGGGATGCCCTGCCTCCCACCAGACAGCTGATCTTCAGGTCTCTGCTGCGCATGCGTGCATGTTTGTGCCTGCATGTGCACGTTTGCACATGCACATGCATGTTTGCACATGCATGCGCACGCCTTGTGTCACGGTGTGATTATTGTCAGTTGTATGTATATGCAGGGAGCTGCATCCCTATCTATTATAATGGTACATTCCTACCACGTGATATAATATTCTTGTACGCATGTGTGCATTCCTAAAACTCCATTCTTCCCTTCTTGACTTGGCTCTCAACCGAGAAGGTCGCATTTTATAGCAGAAATGTAAACAATCAGAATTTATTGTTTTTGTACCGAAATAAATATTCTCAATTAGACTTTTAAACTTCGGCTTTATTTCTAAATGTCTGAATTCTGGGAGAAAGATCAATATCGCCTCTGTGAGATTTATTCTCACCTCGTCACCTTGCAGTTTGGGCATGCGTGCACACATGCGCAGTTTGGGCACTAGGTGCCTAAAAGGTTTGCCATCACTGGTCTAGGAGATGGCACTATAGTTTCTGGCAACCAGGGCTGTTTACAATTCCTCAAAAACTTGACTTCTCTAGAGGTTTTCCAATTGCTATTCCGTTTTTATTATCCATGTACTATTAAAACTCTCCTGTTCATCTGTTTGTAACCTTTAATTGGGCAAAAAACAGTGCATCACAGGGCAACCCTTTTTGAATCGACCTACCTCAAATGAGCTAACTTAAAGAACGTGTCCAAATCCAGGACCCATTGTTCCTATGGCATTGAGTTTTGAAAAAGCTGTGGCTGCTTCAGTGCTGCCACCATCAGACATGGTCACATGATTGCCATTTCCAGCGCTTCCTGCCGGCTTCCCACAAATCAATGGAGAAGCCAGCAGGAAGTCAGACTTTGCTCCCACTGTTTTTCTGCTTTTCTATGGTCCTTCTGTTTCTCAATTTAGTTAATATCTCTCAAACAATAAGAGGTTCATGGATTGTCAATGGTTATTATTACTATGGAATGTTTTTTTTAATTGTTTTCTTTTAGATATTTATCCCCTCTCAAGCTCCTCTTGTTTTTGATTTTAAAAAAACTGATGCCATAGAAATACAGGTAGTTCTTGACCTATGACCGCAATGGAGCCCCAAACTTTCTGTTGCAAAGCGAGCAATTTGTTAAGTGAGTTTTGCCCAATTCTATGACCTTTCTTGCCACACTTGTTAAGTGAATCACTGCGGTTGTTAAGTCAGCCACACAGTTGTTAAGAGACTATGGTTTCCCCATTGACGTTGCTGGTCAGAAGGTCACAAAAGGGGATCAAATACCCCAAGATACTGCAACCGTCATAAACACGTGTTTGTTGCCAAGCGCCTGAATTTTGATCATGTGACCTTGGGGATGCCGCAATGGTCGTGTGAGAAATGATCATAACTCACCTTTTTCAGTGCCATTATAACTTTGAATGGTCACTAAATGAACTGCTGCAAGTCAAGGACTCCCTGTAAAATGTTGGACACCCCAAATCAACTGCTTTAACATTACATTGGAGAAACATCATTTGGGATAAGAAGGGAAGAAAACTAAATCCTGAGTGTGCCTGGAAGAATTTGTAGCAACAGAACCTGCATTATACAGTTAGTCCTCGACTTACGATCACAATTCAGCCCAAAATGTCTGTTATTAAGTGAGACATTTGTTAAGTAGGTTTTGCCCCATTTTACGACCTTTCTTGCCACAATTCATCCGCATCATGGGGTGTGTTTCCACCAGTACGCTGATGACACCCAGCTGTACATCACCACCCCGTCTGAATTCAGTGTGGCAGTTGATGTAATGTGCCGGTGCCTGGACGACGTTAGGATCTGGATGGGGAGGAACAAACTCAGACTCAACCCCAACAAGACTGAGTGGCTTTGGATATTGCCTCCTAAGGACTATGACAACTGTCCCTCCTTGGATCTCGAGGGAGCGAAACTGACTCCCTCGGACCGGGTCCGCAACTTGGGGGTCCTCCTAGATCCATAGCTGAAATTGGACCATCATCTTACGGCTGTGGCTAGGGGGGCCTTTGCACAGGTTCGCCTGGTGCACCAGTTGCGGCCATACTTGGAGAAGGAGGCTCTACTCACGGTCACTCATGCCCTTGTCACCTCCCGCCTGGACTACTGCAACGCGCTCTACATGGGGCTACCCTTGAAGAGTATCCGGAGACTCCAGTTGGTGCAAAATGCGGCTGCGCGTGCTGTGGTGGGTGTGCCAAGGTACACCCACGTGACACCTATACTCCACCAGCTGCATTGGTTGCCCATCGGTCTCCGGGTCCAATTCAAGGTGTTGATCATCATCTTTAAAGCCCTTCATGGCTTAGGACCAGGTTATCTCCGGGACCGCATTCTGCCTCATACTTCCCTCTGGCCGGTTAGGGCCCACAGAGTTGGCCTCCTCCGGGTCCCGTCGGCCAAGCAATGCCGGCTGGCGGGCCCGAGGGGGAGGGCCTTCTCTGTGGCGGGCCTGGCGCTCTGGAACCAACTGCCTCCAGAGACCCGAACTATCCCCACCCTGCTGGCCTTCCGAAAAGCCGTTAAGACATGGCTCTTCCTGCAGGCGGGGGGTAGAGCCTAATCCATCTGAGCTCTCCCCCGGGTATGTCTGATTGTTGGACGGGTTTTTTTTAATATGAATTTTTAATTTTTATATTTGCTTTTAATGTAACGTTTATTATTGGTGATTCTTGTATCTTCTCTCTGTTGTACGCCGCCCTGAGTCCCTTGGGAGTTGGGCGGCATATAAGAAAACCATAATAAATAAATAATAAATAAATTGTTAAGTGAATCACTGCAGTGGATAAATTAGTACCACGGTTGTTAAGTGAACCTGGCTTCCCCATTGATTTTGCTTATCAAAAGATGATCACATGACCTTGGGACACAGCAATTGTCATAAGCATCTGAATTTTGATCACATGATCATGGGGCTCCTGCAAATGTCATAAATGAGAAAAAGGTCATAAGTCACTTTTTTCAATGCCGTTGTTAACTCTGAACAGTCACTGAATGAGCTGTTGTAAGTTGAGGACTACCTGTACAAAAATGGTTCACCATTTCAGGTATATCAGCATCCTTGCATACTTTAAATCAGAAAATAAAAAAGCATGCCATCCTTTGGGTACAACTGAAGCCACAAGTGCCACATTTATCCAGCTAGCTGATGAGAAATTCTGGGATTTATAATACCACCAACATCCGAGGCCGCTAAGAGTTTGGCAAAGAATAGGGTGTGACAGCCTTAGATGAAATCTACCTTAGAAACAACCATAGACTCCATAGAAACAAATTTAGAAGCACGTATACTAGCATGTTTTGAATCACGTCTTACATCTTTTTTGGGGGGGAAATTACAGCACATAAAAATGAAAACTCAACATATCAAAATCCTATCCCAATTCAACAAATTCAACAACCATTAGCTCAGCCACAACCACAAATATCTACCAAACAAACAAACAAACATCTCCATACTTACCAAAGATACCATTGAGCGCGAACAAAAATGTCAAAACACTATTTTATTTGGGTTAGATGAAACCAACGAACCTGATGTCACAAAGGTTAGAAACATCAGCAGCAGCCATCATACATCATCCATCTCCCCTGATGAAATCATCGAAGTTTCCAGAGATGGCCCAGAGTACAGGAACAACGACGGGTTCGGTGGCACCACGATTCTGTAGAGTCGTTTGCAAAAATGAATCAAGCAAACGCAAATTCATTTATACTATAAACTCCATAGCCAGATCCAACCTCTACCATAGCAAACTTAGATCACGGCCTGACCTATCCATACTACAACGTATCCGCTCCCGTGAACTCTACGCAGAACTCAAAAGACGCCAAGACCAAGGTGATGAGGACTTATACATTGACTACCACACCGACAGCATCAAAAGTAAGACCCGCAATCCATCCCCCAATATCAATCCCCCATCAATATTCATCCCCCCGTAATCAATCCCCCAACCCACCATCATCCAAAACTAGATAAGCACGCCCCTTACTTCCTCAATACAAACCACTGCTAACCTTAAATGCAAACTAATTAACTAATTAACGCAAGAAGCATTGTAAATAAAATGCCCGAACTCCTCCTCTTATTAAATACTGCTACATTCGACATTATATTTGTCTGCGAAACATGGCTAAACGTATCCCTACCTGACTCCATTATCACAATAAGAGACTATCATGTTTACCGATCTGATCGTGAAACCTGCAGAGGAGGTGGAATAGCTATCTTCTATAAAAAGTCACTAAATCTAAAAAAACATTCAAGTTACACATGAACTCGCTCTTCCTGAAACCATGGTCTGCGAACTGTCCTTAAATACCACACTTCGCTTCCTACTCTGTTACAGAACTTCTGATTACGACATCGCAAATGCGAACAAATTAACTTCACTACTAACATGGGCAACCTCCTGTTCATACCCTCTCATCTTTCTTGGTGACCTCAATCTACCTCTTATTAATTGGACCCTAAACACATGTACAACTGAACCCATCCATTCAACCCTATACAATGCTGTTACCAACCTGGGAATAGATCAACTAGTAACAAACAACAGTAGACTCAACAACTGCCTCGATCTCATCTTCTGCAACTGCTTAAACTCAATTTATGGACTACAAATAAAAGAACCCTTTTCCAATAGTGACCACAGCATGATTGACTTTTGTCTCAATATACGCCCTTACAAAAATCATCAAAACGATGAGATATCACTAATTAGTACCACTAATAATCATCAAAACCAGGAAAAACAGTTTACCCATATCAATAAGGAAGCTCCAATTTAAAAAAATATCTCTGGAGAAAAAACAAAACTGGCTACTTAGCAAACTTTAAAAGCCACTACAAAAATATATGCCAACAAATAAAGACTGAATGCACCAATTATCACATCAAACAAGAGGAAAACCTTCTACGCACGAAATCCAACCGTGCCTTCTATAATTTTGTGAATAATAAACTTAAAGACTCTAGATCCATCCTATCCCTAAAAGGACCTAACAGTAAAGAATGTAATGATGAAACCGTTAAAGCCAGTGTCTTTAACACATTCTTCGGCTCAGTCTTTGTAACAGAAATGGCTCTTGCCCAACATTCCCTGGTCGTACCACAAATAATTACAACGACCTAACACAAATAGATTTCACAGAAGATAACGTTGAAAAGGCACTACACAACCTAAAACCATCTCTATCTATCGGACCTGGTGGATTATGTGCATACTTCTTAAAAAAGCTTTCCACTCAATTTGGTTTCAGGAAAAAATATATATCCTGTAATCTACAACTTCTACACTGCAAAAACATATGGACTACAAAACTCGATCAGGGCAAAGCAATAGAAGCAAATTACATAGACTTTTGTAAAACCTTTGATTCAGTGGTACATGACAAACTACTTCTAAAACTAAAATCCTATGGCATCTCTGGACCCCTACATAATTGGATAACTGCATTCCTGTCAAACAGACAAGTGGTCAAAATACGGAGCGCCCTATCAAATCCTGTACCTGTTAACAGCGGTGTCCCCAAAGGCAGTGTTCTAGGGCCAACACTCTTTATAATCTACATAAATGACCTTTGTGATCATATTATAAGCAACTGCGTCCTCTTTGCCGATGACGTAAAACTATTTAACACCACCGATAATACTGCTACCCTTCAAAAATACCTTGACTTTCTGTCAGAATAGTCAAACAACTGGCAACTCCAAATCTCAACCAACAAATGCTCTGTTTTACACATTGGCAAAAAAGAATCAGAATACAAAATACAAACTGAGTGGACACAATCTTGTAGACGACCCTCACTCTGTCAAGGACCTTGGAGTACTCATATCTAATGAGCTAAGTGCCAAAGCCCATTGTAACAACATCATGCCAAAAAGGCATTAAGAGTTTTGTAAACCTAATCTTGTGTAGCTTCTTCTCCGGTAATATTACACTACTAACCAGAGCATACAAAACATTTGCTAGACCAATTCTCGAATACAGCTCATCTGTCTGGAACCCAAACTGCATATCGGAGATTAATACAATTGAACGTGTCCAGAGATATTTCACGAGAAGAGTCCTACACTCCTCTGCTCTCAACAGAATACCTTATACCACCAGACTTGAGATTCTGGGTTTAGACAACTTAGAACTACGCCGCCTTCGGTATGACCTAAGCGTAGTTCATAAAATTATCCACTACAATGTCCTACCTGTCAATGACTACTTCAGCTTCAACCACAACAATACACGAGCACACAATACATACAAACTTAAAGTGAACCGCTCCAGACTCGATTGCAGAAAATACAACTTCAGCAACAAAGTGGTCAATGCCTGGAATACACTACCCACTCTATGGTTTCATCCCCAAACCCCCAAAATTTTAACCTTAGACTGTCTACTGTTGACCTCACCCCATTCCTAAGAGGTCTATAAGGGGCGTGCATAAGTGCACCTGCGTGCCTACCATCCCTGTCCTAAACTTCCCTTTTAATTTTATTCATTTCATGTATTCAACTTATGTATATACTTATATGTATT
The DNA here is from genome assembly GCA_023053685.1 of Diadophis punctatus similis. Classification (NCBI taxonomy): domain Eukaryota; kingdom Metazoa; phylum Chordata; class Lepidosauria; order Squamata; family Dipsadidae; genus Diadophis; species Diadophis punctatus. The sequence continues at coordinate 3,954,828 of JALIGW010000023.1, read as the reverse complement.
ATCTAATACAAGATTGACAAAATTAGAAAATAAATTAAAAAATTAAAAAATTTCTAGATTAAAATCTTTTGTCCTTACTGGATTCATGGACATTCCCCCAGCCTGTGACGGTGCATGTCATGCCTTGCGGGAAGTTGACCGAAGAGGCTGGCAGGGAGATCGGCTGAATGGTCCCAGAATACGGAACTGGGGCCTTGAGTTTCACCAGGGCAATGTCTCCTTGAGAGCCTTCGTCTTCATCAAAATCAGGATGCTTAATCACTTGGTCTATTTGCCTCACTTGAATTTCTGGCGAGGGGTTATTCAGCTGGTAGGACCCCAGGGTCACTTCATACAATGGGATCTCATTCCCCCTGTAGAGAAGAAGGGGGTTTGCGTCATTTCTGAGATTTTAAATCTGTAAGATCATCCCAAATGCATCCAGACCCATTCTTCTCTTCCCAGCGAGGGCCAAACAAACTCCCAAGTACCCAAGCATGGCAAGAAGGCAATAATAATTTAACTGAGTTTTCCCCCCCATGTTTAAATATATCCTTAACCGTAAGCCAGCATTACGCTAGTATGACACATAGCCATAAACCGAAGTGTACAGGTAGTCCTCGACTTACAACTGTTCATTTAGTGACCGTTTGAAGTTACAACGGCACTTGGAAAAGTGACTTGTGACCTATTTTCACACTTACGACCACTGCAGCATCCCCATTAGTTGCATGATCGGAATTCTTGGCAACTGGTTCATATTTATGACGGTTGCAGTGACCTATGGTCATGTGATCCCCCTTTGTGACCTTCTGCCAAGCAAAGTCAATGGGGAAGCCAGATTCACTTAACAACCTTGTGAGGTAACTTAACAACTGCAATGATTCCTTTAACAGTTGTGGCAAGAAAGATCATACGACCACAACTGAGCCCCAAATTTATGCTGCTAAGTGAGACGTGGGTTGAGTGAGTTTTGCTCCATGTTACGACTTTTCTTGTTACGTGAAATCCCTGCAGTTGTTGACTTAGTAACCCGGTTGTTAAGTGAATCTGGCTTTCCCCCCTTGACTTTGCTTGTCCGAAGGGACGCAGAAGGAGATCACATGACCCTGGGACACTGCAAGCGTCATAAATATGAACCAGTTGCCAAGCATCTGAATTTTAATCACGTAACCATGGGTATGGTTACGTGATTACGAAAAATGGTCACAAGTCACTCCTTACACTCCACTGTAGTGTTTTTGTAACTGAATGGTCACTAAACAAACTGTTGTAAGTCGAGGACTACCTGTGCTTTCCTACTACTACTTTGCTCACAACTATGCTTTGCGGTGGGATAGGCTGAGAGAGAATGATTGGCCCAAAGTCACCCAGCCAGCTTTCAAAGGTGGGACTAGAAGTTACACTCCAAGAAATTGGCCCATCCAGCCAGCTTTCATGCCTAAAGCGGGACTAGAACTCACAGTCTCCTAGAGATTGGCCTAAAGTCACCCAGCCAACTTTCATGCCTAAGGCGGCACTAGAACTCACTGTCTCCTGGTTTCTAGGGTGGTGCCTTCACCACTAGACCAAACTTTGAAGGATACTTGACTTACTTTGGGAAGCAATGTGCAGCTGATACCAACCACTGGGGAGCAATGAGGGTTGCCCCACAGGCATGATGACCATTGAAGTTCAGGTTGGCCTGCCATGGCCACTGTCCCTTTTGAGCATCAGAACCGCCCACGATCCGTCCCAGGGCAGGCACCCCACGCAACACTGCAGACAGATGACATTTTCATGAGTGGGGGGGAAAAAACCCATTCTAGAATTCATGGTATCGCTTTATTCATTGCTGGCTGCCAAGTACAGCCATGGGATAAACTAGGAGTATGCTTCTGTTCCAGGGGGCAAGAGCCGAGGTGGCGCAGTGGTTAAAAGCAGCACTGCAACCTACTTCAGCTGACTGCTAGTTCAGCAGTTCAGCTGTTCAAATCTCACCGGCTCAAGGTTGACTCAGCCTTCCATCCTTCTGAGGTCGGTAAAATGAGAACCCAGATTGTTGGGGGCAATATGCTGAACTCTGTAAACCGCTTAGAGAGGGCTATAAAGCACCATGAAGCGGTATATAAGTCTAAGTACTATTGCTATAAGAAAGATAATCAACAGCTAGGAAATCTCTTATCTTTATTTTAACGGTGCCTTCCTGTTTCTATTGCTGAAAAGGTAACGTGTGGAAGCAAGTGCACCTTGTCACTTCAATCTGGAAGGCCAAGAATAGATAATCCCATTTTGAAAAAGGTCACAGAATCGAGGAAAGACGTATGATCATTAAACCACAATTGTTAGAAACAGAAGCAAATCGGGATTTGAAGAGGGGAGGACAGAGTTCAATTAGCCAGCGGAAAAACAGGAAGATAGGTAGAATGTGCAACGTTCGTGACTCTCTTACCTTGTGCCCTGGCCTCTTTCGTGACTGCAGAATAGGAACAGGGGAAAAACATGAAAAAGAAGGAGAAAAAAGCAATGTTAGAAAGACATAAAAATAGCTGGTAATGTATTAATTACACTTTTTATTATGAAAAGTGGTTTCCTATTCGCATATAAGTAGTCTTCAGCTTATGGTCGCTTAGCAACCGTTCAGAGTTATGGCGGAGCTACCTGAGGATATTTACGACCCAGATGCAGCGTTCCAGCCTCCCCATTCCGTGGTCACTTCACGGAAGTGAGTTAGGGTCCCACAGTCATCTGTGTTTTATGACCGTTTTGTGGAAAATCAGCTTTTACTTCCGGTTTTCAGCAAAGCTAGGCCCATAACAAACCACCACTTCATTTAACAACCATAGCCTGCACTTAATGACCATCACAAAAAGTTATAAAATTGGATTTGTCATGTGGGTAAGCTAATGGACTACCATCACAAGTTATAACCATGATGGGCAGGCTGCATTATGGTCATAACTCATAACCTATAACCATAATTGAGCCCAAAATTTCTGCTGCTAAGCAAGAGGGTTCCTCAGTTATTTTTGCCCCTTTTTACGACCTTTCTTGCCAGAGTTGTTAAGTGAATCACTGCAATTGTTTTTTTTTAAGTTTTTTATTTATAAAACAGATAAAAAGACAAAACATACAATAAACATAAAAAACAAGTACATGACGAATTGTAATCTAGTATACATGTTTACATTCTGCTAATTTATACATCGTTATTTATCTTAAATTGCAAAAAAGGAGTTATAGTTTCTTTTCATCTCCACCATTTTAATTTTTAATCTTGGTTCTCCTTTCTCCCCACCAATGATATAATTTATTCCAGGTTTCAATGTATTCAATTTCATCTTTTCCCTTCATTTCTGACGTTAACCTATCCATTTCAGCACATGTTAATATTTTACGTAAAATTTCTTCTTCTGTGGGTAGGTTTTGTTTTTTCCAATTTTGAGCGAAACTTAACCTTGCGGCAGTCAATATATGTAACATTAAGTATATTATATTTTTATCATATTTATCTAATGTTATCCCTAATAAAAAGAGTTCTGGTTTGAGGTCCAATTTTATTTTCAATATTTCTTCCAGCCATTGTTTGATTGTTGTCCAGAATTCTCGTGTTTTATGGCACTCCCACCACATATGATAATATGTGCCGGGTTGCATTTTACATTTCCAACATAATGAAGAAAGATGTGTACCCATTTTGGCTAATCTTGTTGGTGGGAAGTGCCACCTGTAAAACATCTTGTATAAGTTCTCCTTATATGAGGTAGCCAATGTCAATTTTCAGTTTCTTTGCCATAGGTCTTGCCCTTTTTCTAGATCTATATTAAACCCAAAATCTCTACACCAAGTTATCATGGTTTCTTTGACCTGCTCTTCAAATAAGGCCCGTTCTAGGAAGTATTGATAAATTTTTTTGATTGTTTTTTCTTCTGGTCCTAAAATTATTTTATCTAAGTCTGTTAGTTCCGTTTCAATGAATCACTGCAATTGTTAAATTAGTAACTCCGTGTAAGTGAAATTCCCCATTGAATTTGCTCGCCAGAAGGTCTCTGGGGCACTGCAAACGTCATAAATTTGAGCCACTTGCCAAGCGGCTGAAATTTGATCACATGACCATGGGGATGCCACAATTGTCGTAAGTGTGAAAAATGGTCGTAAGTCACTTTTTATGGTGCTGTTGTAACCCTGAGTGGTTACAACAGCACTAAACAAACAAATCACTAAACAAATAGCTGAACGTTGAGGACTATCTGTCTACACCTAACGTCCACAGGAAGCCAATTTCCCCTTGATTCTGCTGACCATATGACCTTAGCTCTTTGATTCAAAACTGGCCTTAATTTGGGCCCAATGCTGAGCCACACAACTTTTAGGACAATAGAATGAATGAGCTGGAAGGGACCTTGGAGGTCTTCTAGTCCAGCCCCCTGCTCAAGCAGGAGAACCTATAACATTTCAGACAAGTGATTGTCTAGACTCTTCTTAAAGATATCCAGTGATGGAACGCCCACGACTTCTGGAGGCAAGCTGTTCCACTGGTTAATTGTCCTCACTGTTAGGAAGTTTCTCCTTAATTCCAGGATGCTTCTCTCTTTAATTTCCACCCATTGCTTCTTGTCCTGCCCTCTGGTACTTTGGAGAATAATTTGACCCCCTCGTCTTTGTGGCAGCCCCTCAAGTACTGGAATACTACTATCATGTCACCCCTAATTCTTCTTTTCTTTAGACCAGCCAAACCCAAACCTTGCAGCCGTTCTTCATACGTTTTGGTCTCCAGGCCTTATTTTTATTTAAGAGCATTTTGGAAGAAGTGTATCGAGCACGCTGCACCTAAGAACTCGCTCAGGTTACCTTCCCAAACTCCTTTGCCTTGAACAGCAGAGAAACAGGTGGCAATCCAGCAGAAGCACCCTGGAAGGAAGCTGCCCTTATCTAATGCATTGCGCCTCTTGAGAAAGATGCAGGAAATACTGTAGATCATAAACTATAAAGCCACAGCCCTTTCTAGAGCAAAAGTCCCATGCCAGACTGTACCCAAGCCCGTGTACTTTTCATTTTAGAAATAACCCGGAGGGATATCATCATCCTGACGGAGAGAGAAAGGTGATTTCTCATGGGCTTTTCCAAGGTTTCCTCCTGAGGTTGCGCTAAGGAATCTGAGTCTCTGTCTCTCTCTGTCTCTGTCTCTGTCTCTGTCTCTCTCTGTCTCTCTGTCTCTCTGTCTGTCTGTCTGTCTGTCTCTCTCTCTCTCTATGTCTCTCTGTCTCTGTCTCTGTCTCTGTCTCTCTCTCTGTCTCTCTCTCTCTCTCTCTCTCTCTCTCGTCGCACTGGCCATGCCCACCCTGTCCACGCCCAACTCAACCCCCCAAGGTCAAACAGAACCCTAATGTGGCCCTCAATGAAATCAAGTTTGACACCCATGTCCTAGACCTGTGATGGTGAACCTATGGCACGCGTGGCACGCAGAGCCCTCTCTGCGGGCACGCAAGCCTTCGCCCAGCTCAGCTCCACCTCCTGCCAGCCAGCTGATTTTCGGGTATCTGCCACGCATGTGTGGAGGGCAGGGCTCATCCCCAGGCTCTGGAGGCTTTCCTTGAGCCTCTGGGAGGGCAAAAATGGCCTCCCCCGAGCTCCATAGGGTACATTTCCGGACTTCCGGAACTTCCGGGAGGCCCATTTTTCACCCCTCCCAGGCTCCAAAGGCTTTCCTTGAGCCTCCTGGAGGGTGAGAACGGCCTCCCGCAGGCTCCAGAGGCCATCTGGAGGCCGGAAACAGGCCCGATTCTGGACTTCCGGAACTTCCGGGAGGACCATTTTTCGCCCTCCCGAGTCTCCAGAGGTTGTCCTCGAGCCTCCGGGAGGGCGAAAATGGCCTCCCCAGGCTACGGAGGCCCTCCGGATGGGGGAGAGCGTGGGGGAGTCGTGCATACATGCGCTGGGGGTGGGGGGAGCCTGGGGGGTCATGCACGCATGCGCAGGGGCAGGGGAGTGCGGGGTGGTGTCACACACACATTGCAGACAGGAAACCCTATACCATTTCAGACAAATGGTTGCCCAATCTCTTCTTTAAAACTTCCAGTATTGGAACATCCACGACTTCTGGAAGTAAGTCATTCCCTGATTCATTGTTCTGATTGTCAAGAAATTTCCTCTTAGTTCTAGGTTGCTTCTCTTCTTGATTAGTTTCCATCCATTGCTTCTTGTCCTGCCTTCAGGTGCTTTGGAGAATAGATTGACCCCTCTCTTTTTTGTGACAACCCCTGAGATATTGGAACACTGCTATCGTCACCCCTAGTCCTTCTTTTCATTAAATTAGACATACTCAATTCCAGCAACCGTTCTTCGTATGTTTTAGCCTCCATATCATCTTTGTTGCTCTTCTCTGCACTCTTTCTAGAGTCTCAACATTGTTTTTACATTGTGGAGACCAAAGTGGGTTGCAGTATTCCAAGTGTGGTCTTACCAAGTCATTATAAAGTGCTTTTAACTCTTCACATGATCATTGAATCATTATCCTGTCCCAATCCTGCAGTGTCAAAATATCCCCCCCGTTTCACTCCACGCAAAATATATTACTTAGACACACACACATCCACATCCAGTATTGTTGTTATATATGTTTATTTTGTTTAACAACAAGAATAAAATGCAAAACAGAAAAGCATACATACAGTAATAAGAAAAAAAGAGGGGGGAATCGTGGACCAAAAGGAGAAAATTTGACCCAAATATCAAATAAATCTAACATCAAACATAAAGAATCCACCCTGGCTGGATGCTGAAAATAAAATAATAATAAAAAAGAGATTCTCCTCCCCTTACATAATGGGTCTACAGATAAGATTTTCCATTCTTATTTAATAAAAATATTAAATAAACAACTATGAAAATCAAATCAACCGCACCCATCCATGTTCTTATTTCATATAGCAATAGCAATAGCAATAGCACTTAGACTTATACACTGCTTCCTAGTGCTTTACAGCCCTCTTTAAGCGATTTACAGAGTTAGCATATTGGCCCCCAACAATCTGGGTCCTCATTTTACCGACCTCGGAAGGATGAAAGGCTGAGTCAACCCTGAGCCTGGTGAGATTCGATCTGCCAAACTGCTGGCAGCCAGTGATCAGCAGAAGTAGCCTGCAGTACTGCACTCCAACCACTGCAGCTCATATTACATGTGTCTGATTGGTTTTTCTGCATGTGCAATAGAACATTCCAGAGAATTCCAGAACATCTGTTCCTCCTCAGAGGGGATCTTCCAAATTACTCTGTGGGTGGTTCAGTCCTTTTCCAAAATATTATGTTCTCTACCTAGAGACAGTTTGTGGTGACCGGGATAGGGGATAGGTTTTGCATTAACTAGTTTGGTTCTATGTGCAATACACGCCTTACAGCAAAATGGGCGGCAAACAAATGGAATGAATAAATAAATAACATTTCTAAGCAATTCTTATGAAGGGGAGCTGCAAAGTCATCAAGCCACCTTATCCTCTGCAAGCCCTGCAAAAGTGGCTGAACTCAGAACATGGGAGGTGAAGTGAGGCAAAATTCTTATAAACCCCCCACCCTTCATAGAGGCATGATGTTTCAAAAAAAAAAATGTTATTTTTTTCTGTTGTTTCAACTATTCCATTGCTAAACCACAAATAAGTCTCAGGGGGTCCTTGTTGCTCCCTGGGCTTGGTTGTCCCAAAGGTGCTTTTTCAAGAGGCATCTGGACTTTCTGATTTTTCTTTGAAGACATTTCGCTTCTCATCCAAAAGGTCTTCAAAGAAAAAACATAAAGTCTGGTTGCCTCTTAAAAAAAGCACCTTTGGGACAACCATGACCTGGTTGACTGAGAGTCTCCACAGACACTTTGAGCTTGGTTATTTTCTTGAAGACATTTCATTACCCAACTAGGTAACACCATCAGTGCTAGCGCTGAATATCATCAACCTAGCACCACTGAGGCTGGGTTAATGAAACATCTGCAAGAAAACAACCAAGCTCAGAGAGCACCAGGGATCCCACAGTTCAACCCTGAGCCACAAATATTTCTTCTATTGCTACAAATATGCCTGTTCAGTTCTTGAACATTTCTAATATTATGGGACTACAGAAGTTTGGAGCCGTTTTTGAACGGGACGAGGATCCTTGCGCAGATTTGGACTCTTAAGTTCAATAATCATCTAAAAACTAGAGGTGACAGTTTTGTATAAGAATTGCACACCTATCCTAATCCCAGACTCTTGACCAACTCATGCCAAGTATTCATGACACAGCTCATGTGACCAGATCAATTGCATTAGTCATTATGCTCGGCTGCAGGCAATGCAGATCCTGGTACTTTGGCATCTACTTCCTGCATGCCTTCTGGAGAATTCTACCTGTAGATGTTAATGTTCATAAGCAACTGCTTGGCAATCTGTTAAAATTTTCCCTAGCTCCACCTTGACGTTTCTTGGGAGATTAAAGTCCACGAAGCTTTTCTTTGGTAATAAATAAAAGCCGTATTGGTGTAGAATTACTCTTTACTTTATTTAAAACCCTTCATTTCAAAAAAACAGGAACTGATTCCTTAAAAGAGGATCCGTACATTATTATTTTTTTAAAGTGTGTACAAATATAAATTATCTAAATACAATCGCAATTCTCTTTCCCCCAAAGAGGGCAATTTCAATCATCATTGAATTTCAATCATCAGTCCCACTCCTTTTAATTCTGTGTTCCGTGCTGGCAGCTATTTCTGTCCAAGAATACTTGGGAACAAGCGGTGGTGTTCATCTCCTTCACATCATGGTCCGTGATGCTCCATAAATCTGTCAGGCTGGCAATTGGTGACACAGAACGAAAACTGCTGGTATCTCTGACCTGAGGTGTCCACAGACATAAGAACATCCCAGAATCTCTGCCCTCATCCCATCTTGGAGGGATTCATAAATTACACAGTGGAAACACCCAGAGGCTGCATTTCCACCCCCGCACTATTCCGGCTTAAATCAGGCAAAACTGCAAGGCTAGCAGCACACACAAGTGGGCCTAATCACCCAGCCAAAGATCAAAAGGCAACAGGTTGGTTTCAAAGTCCCAGCACCTCTGCCGAGCCCCCTTTTATTCAATCTGTGAACCAGAAGGAGGGGTGGGTAAATACCAAGTCACACAGGGAACCCAGAAGAGAGAGAAACGAGGGTCAAGTAAACCAAACATGGCCGGAAGTGGTCCTATACAGTGGTCCCCAACCCCCGGTCCGCGGCCCAGTACCGGTCCGCAGAACAAATGGTACCGGGCTGCCCTGCTATGTTTAAATACAATTAAATTAAAATTGTTTATATTTGAGATTGTTTTGATTTAATAATCAACGCGACGCCGCAACCCCCCCCCCCAGTGGGCCGCGGAAAAATTATCAAATGTTGACCGGTCCATGGCAATAAAAAGGTTGGGGACCACTGCTATAGAATATATCCCTTTTTTCAGAGCTCGGTGATTACATTCTACTTCTCTAACAACGTTCTTGACCTGTTTCACATAAGCTGAGACCATGACAGCCTAAGACAGTAGAACTGTTAACCCTGTAAAAATCCTCCCATCACCCAAGTTAACTAATGCCATTGTCTACTTGGCAAGGCCCCTCTTTAAGAGGGAGAAATTACATTAGGGCACATTATGCTTAATTATTCAGTCGGGTAAGATATCAGACGGCGATCTCAATTAAATCCCAAGGAAAGGATTCAGCTGACCGATTCTCTTCAAAGGGCTCAACTTTGGTCCTTGAATAAGGTCCAACTATTGTGGAGGACCTTGTCGTCACAGGAACTGTTAGGAAGGCTACAAGAGAATTCACATTATGAGCAGGAAACAAGGAACTGGACAGAGAGGAACCTGTCTTGACACCGATCACGTTTCGAAACCTATGCGAGGAATGCAATCGGAGAAGGGTGCCAACTACTCAACAGAGAGATTAGTTATATCCAAACGCAGTTCAGGAATTTGCCTAAAAAGGAGGCTAGGCTCCCACTCTGAAATTATGTCCGCAGCAAAAAAACAGGTTTATTACAGATTTGTATCCAACAATGATTTTTTAAAAAGGCCAAGCAAGTTGCAGGGAAATGGGAAAGAGGCAAAAAGTAGACACTCCCGGAAAATTATGAAATAGATCCTCCCAGTAAAAGCCAGGAATAGGAGTGAAGTAGTGAACTTTTAAAAAAGATGCATGCTAGGCCAAGACTGCAGGTTGATTTACAAAATACACACTCGATGACCACCCGAGAGACAGTTTGGGCTTCGGAGGAACAGTACCACGTCCTAATCGAATCACGCTGCCTTCTCTGCATCCAGCGTGCAAAGAGAAAGCTTGAAGCACAGCAGGCTATGAAATAGGGAGACCATCACCAGGAGGTTAAAAAACAGGAAGACAACCACGTTCCCTGCGCAACCTGGGGTGGGAGTGGAAAGTTACCATAGGCAGGTCTGGAGGAGGAGGAGAAGAAGTGGTAGACCAACCCAGCAGGCTAGGGAAACAGAACTGCTGGGAGGGCTCTTGCCTGGATCGAGGGGCTGGTTCCAGCCAGGTAAGGGTTGGATGTCATCATAGGGGCCTCCCCCTCCTGTAGAATTGGAACACAAAGCCTCTTCCGGGACCGGCTTTGTAGGGACTATCACTTGCTGAAGCTGTACATCTGGAACTTTTTCCTTAATCCAGTCGGCGTAGACAGGAAGGCGGATGTAAACACCAGGTCTGTTGGCAGCCCCACAGCTGGATCCCCAGCTCACAACGCCAGCCAGGAACCAGGCATTGTCCACGTAACAGGAAAGGGGGCCTCCGGAATCACCCTAAAAAAAATAATAAAAGAAATTTAAGACATTTAATGGGGTCATTTTTTTTAGAGGGTGGGGGGTTTGCTAAGGAAAAGAAGTTGAGAATCCGTAAACATACTGTCTGATTACGTGAAGAGGAGTCAGAAACGGGGAGAGGTCACAGCTATGCTTTTCAAACCTGGTAACTTTAAGATGCGTGGACTTCAACTCCCAGAATTCCTATGCTGGCTGGGGAACTCTGGGAGTTGAAGTCCACCCATCTTAAAGTTGCTAAGGTTGAGAAACTCTGCTCTAGAGCACAAGCACTGGAAAACCCAACGGTTTATTAGCCTCCTCTAATAACGGAATGCTTTCTTGCACAATCCTCATAAAATCAGTGGTGGGTTCCTACCGGTGCGGTTCACTCTATAGCATCGGTAGCGGCCCACTGGTGACGTCACAGTACTGGTGCAGTCGGTTGCCAGTGCCTGGGCGCCGCCATTTTTTAAAAAAAAAATTATTAAAAAAAAAATTCTTCTGCGCATGCCCAGAAACCGAGCTTCCAGCACTGTGCATGTGCTGTCTTTCTATCCCACAGTGAGTCCAAGCAGGGGAGGATGGCTGAGGGAGCACGTGAGACGCTGAAAGAACGGGCGGCAGGAGCTATCTCCATTCCCCTCCCTTCAGCAGTCCGAGAAGCCACGCCCACCCGGTCACATGGCTGGCAAGCCACGCCCACCCGGTCACATGGCTGGCAAGCCACACCCACAAAATAAACCACGCCCACAGAGTGGTAGTAAAAAAATTAGGAACCCGCCCCTGCATAAAATGCCTGAGAACTATAAAACCTGGGATAGATGGTATAATTGGCTTGGACAAAAAAAATACAGAAATCTATTATAGTATAACTGCTTGCAATGATATAACAAACTGTAGTTTATTTCATATACTATGATACTTTACCTCACTTTCTGACTGAAGTAATGTTTGCAAACAGCAGGATGAATTGGGTAAATTAGCTGTAGAAATATTTATAATGTATAAATACAGATATAATATATAATCAAGTGTATAAATAGTAGTAATAGCTAATAGGCTGTCAAAGAAGCATGATTCCACTTTTATGGTTTGTACTAGTCGGTGTTATGTTTGTAGTTTACTGCGTATATTATTTGCTTACTGTAGTGTTCTCTACAGTTTTTGTATTTGTTTTTTTTATGTTGTGTTTATTTTTGTTGTTGTGTGTATTTAATTGTTATGTTTTTAAAGGAAAACTCAATAAATATTATTCTTAAAAAAAAATGCCTGAGAACTCCTGCAGAGGATGGTTTTCAGGGCCTCGCGTCCTACCATCATCACTACCACCACACTTGGCCAATTAATGGCACCCCTAATCTCCTCCCAGTGGCCTCACCTGACAGGCATCCTTCTTGCCTTCTACAAAGCCGGCACACATCATGTCACGGTGGAGGGTGTGGGACTCCTCGGGATCTGGGTTTCTTCTGTACAAGCACCTGCAGGTTTCCAGACCAATGATGGGCACTTCAAGTTGTTGTAGCGTCATGGGCGAGGGCAGGCTCGCTATAGGGAAGGATATAGAGTCAGTATGGAGGCAAGAAATCCTGAAGGATCTTATTTGTAAGTGTTAAGCAGGAGGGATAGTCTTTCCTTGAGTGTGGAACCCAAACTAAGAAATGCTAGATTTCATAATTTCCTGGAAGCCAAGCGGTCTCCTCTACAACCTCAGGTAACCAAAAGAGTATCTCCTCCTGGATCAGTCCAACATGTTTCTTAGCCCAGCACTTTCTCTCTCCCAATCAGATGTCTCTGGAATGAATGTGTACGGAGCCTGCCTTACTCCTACTGTCATTACGTCGCTGCTACCCTTTGTAGACCCCCTGTCCGATGCGGTCTTGCCTGTTCGTCATGCCGAGCCGAAGAAGCTGGCGGGGTTCGCGGTGCGGGGCTTCCCCACCCGCTTTCCCGGGATGCCGGGACGCCGCCATTTGCGTTCTTTTGCCCTCTGCGCAAGCGCTGCGCAGAGGGCAAAAGAACGCAAATGGCGGCGTCTTGGCATCCCGGGAAAGTGGGCGGGGGAAGTCCCGCGCCGCAAACGCCGCCAGCTTCTTCGGCTCGGCGGCGACGAACAGGCAAGACCGCACCGGTAGGAACCCACCACTGCCCCTGTCCCAGTGGTGGATTAATACTGGTGTGGTGCACTCTATCGCACCAGTAGCGGCGGGCTGGTGACGTCACCAAGAGGTTACCGACCTGGTGCGGTCGGGTGCCGGTCCCTAGGAGCCGTCATCTTTTTTCACGAATTTTTTGGCGATTTTTTGCTTCCATGCATGTGCGGAAGCAAAAGAACGCCAAAATCTTGCGAGAGTACACACGCGCAAGAGAGATTTCAGTGAGATTTCGCTTCTGCACATGCTAAAAAGCAAAAAATCCCCAAAATCATGTGTACGTGCGCATCCCCTTGCGAGATTTCACTGTGATTTTGCTTCCACGCATGCACAGAAACAAAATCGCACGAGGGGGCACATGCGCGTAGAGAGCGCGTGCATGCACAAAAGTGCTGATGCATGCACAGCGCACCGGTAGCAAGGTAAGAGAGCAACCCGCCTCTGCCCTATTCCCAACCCAGAAATAACATTAAGTCTTCAAGACCACTAGTTCTTGACTGAGCAATTCTTCATGAATGTGTCCAGTCCCCATAAAGTCAGTAGCCATCCCCATTCTTGTGGTAATAAACTCGAGAGATCAATTATGTGCAGTGTAAAGATTTTCTTTTGTCTATTCTAGATCTCTTCACAGCTTCATTAGATGCTCCCTGATCCGAACTGTTTTCAGAGAAGAAGAAAATCTCCCTGGCCACATTCTCCATTTCATCCATGTATGATTTTATATACCTTGATCAGTCACTATATTCCCAGGCTAAATCCTCCCAAACCATTTCTTCTTGTAAAGGAAGCACTCAAACATTCTGAATCTTGGCTTACATTCTTCAGCATTTTCCCATTAATGGCTTTAAACTATTGTCTATGAGATGGCACTATAATTTCTGGCAACCAGGGCTGTTTACAGTTCCTCAAAAACTTGACTTCTCTAGTTTTCCAATTGCTATTCTGTTTTTATTATCCATGTACTATTAAAACTCTCCTGTTCATCTGTTTGTAACCTTTAATTGGGCAAAAAACAGTGCATCACAGGGCAACCATTTTTGAATCGGCCTACCTCAAATGAGCTAACTTAAAGAATGTGTCCAAATCCAGGACCCATTGTTCCTATGGGATTGAGATTTGACAAAGTTGTAGCTACTTCAGTGCTGCCACTATCAGACATGGTCACATGATTGCCATTTCCAGCGCTTCCTGCCGGCTTCCCACAAGTCAATGGGAAAGCCAGCAGGAAGTCGGACTTTGCTCCCACTGTTTTTCTGCCTTTCTATGGTCCTTCTGTTTCTCAGTTTAGTTAATATCTCTCAAACAATAAGAGGTTCATGGATTGTCAATGGTTATTATTACTATGGAATGTGTTCTTTTATTGTTTTCTTTTAGATATTTATATCCTTGCAAGCTCTTGTTTTTGATTTTTAAAAAACTGATGTCATAGAAATACAGGTAGTTCTTGACCTACGACAACAATGGAGCCCCAAACTTTCTGTTGCAAAGCGAGCAATTTGTTAAGTGAGTTTTGCCCCATTTTACGACCTTTCTTGCCACAATTGTTAAGTGAATCACTGCAGTGGATAAATTAGTACCACGGTTGTTAAGTGAACCTGGCTTCCCCATTGATTTTGCTCATCAAAAGGTGATCACATGACCTTGGGGCACAGCAATGGTCATAAGCATCTGAATTTTGATCACATGATCATGGGGCTCCTGCAGAGGTCATAAATGAGAAAAAGGTCATAAGTCACTTTTTTCAATGCCGTTGTTAACTCTGAACAGTCACTGAATGAGCTGTTGTAAGTTGAGGACTACCTGTACAAAAATGGTTTACCATTTCAGGTATATCAGCATCCTTGCATACTTTACATCAGGAAATTTTAAAAAGCATGCCATCCTTTGAGTACAACTGAAGCCACAAGTGCCACATTTATCCAGCTAGCTGATGAGAAATTCTGGGATTTATAATACCGCCACCATCCGCTAAAGGTCTGAAATTTCTAGATGAAAATCTTTTGTCCTTACTGGATTCATGGACATTCCCCCAGCCTGTGACGGTGCATGTCATGCCTTGCGGGAAGTTGACCGAAGAGGCTGGCAGACAGATCGGCCGAACGGTCCGAGAATACGGAACTGGGACCTTGAGTTTCACCAGGGCAATGTCTCCTTGAGAGCCTTCGTCTTCATTGAAATCAGGATGCTTAATCACTTGGTCTATTTGCGTCACTTTGATGTCTGGTGAGGGGTTATTCAGCTGGTAGGACCCCAGGGTCACTTCATACAATGGGATCTCATTCCCCCTGTAGAGAGGAAGGGGGTTTGCGTCATTTCTGAGATTCTAAGTCTAAGATCATCCCAAATGCATCCAGACCCAAACAGATTCCCAAGTTCTCAAGCATGGCAAGAAGGCAATAATAATTCACCTGAGTTCCCCTCCCCCAATGCTTCTCAACCGTAAGCCAGCATTAAGCTAGTATGATACATAGCCATAAACTGAACTGTACAGGTAGTACTCGACTTACAACTATTCCAGTGGTGGGTTGCTCCCGGTTAGGACTGGTTCCTAGAACCAGTAGTTCCGGCAGCGGGAGCCTCTGCCCACCCACCTGGGACGCATCTGCGCATACACAGAAACTTCTGTGCATGTGCAGAAGTGGAGCGCGCACTTGCATGCGCGCAAACCAGCAGCAAAATTATTTACAACGCACCACTGAACTGTTCATTTAGTGACCATTTGAAGTTATAACAGCATTTAAAAAAGCGACTTGCGACCATTTTTCACACTTACGACCACTGCAGCATCCCCATTTGTCGCATGATCAGAATTCTTGGCAACTGTTTCATATTTATGACGGTTGCAGTGCCCTATGGTCATGTGATCCCCTTTTGCGACCTTTTGCCGAGCAAAGTCAATGGGGAAGCCAGATTCACTTAACAACCTTGTGAGCTAACTTAACAACTGCAGTGCTTCCCTTAACAGTTGTGGCAAGAAAGATCATAAAAGGGGTAAAAAAAAATCACTTAAGAAATGTCTCACTTAGTAACAGAAAGTTTGGAGCTCCGCTGTGGTCATAACTTGAGGACCAATCCAAAGAGTTTTGAAACTCTCAATGGATAACAGCAGGAGTGGTAATGACCAAGCTGTCACACACTGTAAGGAGAAAGTTGAAATCTCCTATTGATTGCATTTTACAAACTCCACAATGCCACATCCGTTTGTTATTATCAAGGCCTGGGATTCTGAATCCTGCAGCCTTGAAACTTTCTCTGTACCGAAGCTAACAGCATGGGGCTCTGTTTCCTAATACCCACATCTTTTTTTAGTTTTTTTTTTAATCCCAGCTTTATTATTTTTACAAATAGCTCAAGGTGGTGAACATGAGTTTGACTTTGCTTGTCCGAAAGGACGCAAATGGGGATCACATGACCCTGGGACACTGCAACCATCATAAATATGAACCAGTTGCCAAGCATCTGAATTTTAACCACGTAACCATGGGTATGGTTACGTGATTACGAAAAATGGTCACAAGTCACTCCTTACACTCCACTACAGTGCTGTTGTAACTTTGAATGGTCACTAAATGAATTGTTTTAAGTCGAGGACTACCTGTGCTTTCCTACTACTACTTTGCTCACAACTATGCTTTGAGGAGGGTTAGGCTGAGAGAGAATGATTGGCCCAAAGTCACCCAGCCAGCTTTCAAAGGTGGGACTAGAAGTTACACTCCGAGAAATTGGCCCATCCAGCCAGCTTTCATGCCTAAGGCGGGACTAGAACTTATGGTCTCCTGGTGATTGGGCCAAAGTCACCCAGCCAGCTTTCAAAGGTGGGACTAGAAGTTACATTCCGAGAAATTGGCCCATCCAGCCAGCTTTCATGCCTAAGGCGGGACTAGAATTTATGGTCTCCTGGTGATTGGGCCAAAGTCACCCAGCTGCCTTTCATGCCTAAGGCAGGACTAGAACTCTCCTAGAGATTGGCCCAAAGCCACCCAGCCAGCTTTCAAGCCTAAAGTGGGACTAGATTGGCCCATCCAGGCATTTCCCGCCCACGCAGTTAGCAAAAATGGGCCCAAATCTTTTACCGATGTGCTGGAAATGCAAAATAATACCTGGGACCTATTATCACATGTGGTGGGAATGCCCGAAAGCCCATGAATTTTGGAATAGAATAAAATAATGGTTAGAAGAAATATTAATGTTGAAGATAGAGCTAAAACCCGAACTTTTCCTATTGGGTATTACTATAGATAAATATGATAAGGGAACATTATACTTAATGTTACATATTCTGACTGCTGCTAGATTGGCCTTTGCACAAAAATGGAAAAACAAAGAAACCCGCTCAGAGGAAGAGGTATGGCATAAAATACTGTCTTGTGCTGAAATGGACAGACTTTACCATGGAATTGAAAGATAAGAATGAATCAGAATACTTTGAAATCTGGGATAAATTGTACTACTGGCGGGAATCGAGGACGACTGTTGGGATTATGAATTAGCGATCAATTGGAAATGTATATACTCTTGTTAGTGAATAGGAAAAAATGGATTTAGTATTGTATATAAAGTTGAGATATATTTATATAGAGATAAAGAACTGTATTTAGGAGGAGAAACAATTCGATGGAAATGTTTAAACTGGAATGTTACGTCATGTCCATGTTTTTAATTGCATTATAAATAAAAAAATATTTTAAAAAAAGAGAGAGAGATTGGCCCATCCACCCAGCTTTCATGCCTAAGGCAGGACTAGAACTCACTGTCTCCTAGAGATTGGCCTAAAGCCACCCAACTAACTTTCATGCCTAAGGCGGCACTAGAACTCACAGTCTCCTGGTTTCTAGCCTGGTGCCTTCACCACTAGACCAAACTTTGGAGGATACTTGACTTACTTTGGGAAGCAATGTGCAGCTGAAACCAACCACTGGGGAGCAATGAGGGTTGCCCCACAGGCATGATGACCATTGAAGTTCAGGTTGGCCTGCCATGGCCACTGTCCATTTTGAGCATTAGAACCGCCCACGATCCGTCCCAGGGCAGGCACCCCACACAACACTGCAGACAGATGACATTTTCATGAGTGGGGGAAAAAAGAACCCATTCTAGAATTCATGGTATCGCTTCGTTCATTGCTGGCTGCCAAATACAGCCTTGGAATAAATTAGGAATATGCTTCTGTTCCAAGGGACATTAATAGGAAAGATAATCAACAGCTAGGAAATCTCTGATCTTTATTTTAACGGTGCCTTCCTGTTTCTATTGCTGAAAAGGTAACGTGTGGAAGCAGGTGCACCTTGTCACTTCAATCTGGAAGGCCAAGAATAGATAATCCCATTTTGAAAAAGGTCACAGAATCGAGGAAAGACGTATGATCTTTAAACCACGATTGTTAGAAACAAAAGCAAATCGAGATTTGAAGAGGGGAGGGCAGAGTTCAATTAGCCAGCGGAAAAACAGGAAGATACCGTATTTTTCAGAGTATAAGATGCACCTTTTTACCCTCAAAAAGAGGATGAAAATTTGGGTGCGTCTTATACACCAAATGTAGCCTCACCCAGCCACCCCCACCCTTTGGCCTCTGCCTGCCAGCAATTTACCTCTTTGCAGCAAACAGGGCAAAGCACAAGAAGAGCACAAGAAGAGATGATCTGCCTCCCGACCTACAGCTGACAGGCTTGCAAGCCACTTGGTAAAATGAAACCAACTATCGTGGCTGTAATAAGACAAAATGCTGGGAAATAAACTGGTGGCAATGTTATACCGCTAAAATTGCAAGAAAGTAAGCTACAGCTACTGTAGCCTAGAGGTAGAGCTCTTGCCTCACAGTCAGGAGGTTGTGAGTCCTATCCTAGGTAGAGGCAGATTCTGTTAATATGTTATTTTGTTAAATGTTTGTAGAGTGTTCAAATTATAAGACTTATTTTTTTGAAGACTGCTTTATTATTGTTCGAGACAACTAAACAAAATGAAGAAGCTTTTTAAAATAAATTCTTGCTCTGAAGAGGCCCAGTGCTATTGTATCTTCTTTTAAATAGCAGAAAGCCTTCCAGAAAGCCACATCAATTTTAAACATCTGTAAAAGTATAATCTGAAATGTCCTGTTTTAGTATTAAGTATTAGTATTAAAATAAGGCAGCTGAATTAAACCCTGACTTAGTCATGTTTGGAGTAGATCTATTTAAATAATTGGGAGGAGTTAGTGTGATTACATTTAAGAAAACTTTCTGGGATTAATATACTGCCAATTCTTTGCTATTTCTATGGGTCAAGCACACATGCACAGAAATACACAGCAAACAGTGTATATCATCTGTGCTGTTTGCTGTTTGCTGTTTGGCAAATTGCTGGAGGCAGAGGCCTTTTTTCTTTGTTTTCCTCCCCCAAAACTAAGGTGCGTCTTATACTTCGGTGCGTCTTATACTCCGAAAAATACGGTAGGTAGAATGTGCAACATTCGTGAATCTCTTACCTTGTGCCCTGGCCTCTTTCGTGACTGCAGAATAGGAACAGGGGAAAAACATGAAAAAGAAGGAGAAAAAAGCAATGTTAGAAAGACATAAAAATAGCTGGTAATGTATTAATAACACTTTTTATTATGAAAAGTGGTTTCTAGGACACTCTTTTTCCTATTCGCATATAAGTAGTCTTCAGCTTATGGTCGCTTAGCAACCGTTCAGAGTTATGGCGGAGCTACCTGAGGATATTTACGGCCCAGATGCAGCGTTCCAGCACCCCCCCTTCCGTGGTCACTTCACGGAAGTGAGCTAGGGTCCCACAGTCACAGCTTTTACTTCCGGTTTTCAGCAAAGCTAGGCCCATAGCAAACCATCGCTTCATTTAACAACCATAGCCTGCACTTAATGACCCTCACAAAAAGTTATAAAATTGGATTTGTCATGTGGGTAAGCTAATGGACTGCTATCACAAGTTATAACCCTGACAGGCAGACTGCATTGTGGTCATAACTCACAACCTATGACCATAATTGAGCCCAAAATTTCTGCTCCTAAGCAAGAGGGTTCCTCAGTGATTTTTGCCCCTTTTTACAACCTTTCACGGCCAGATTTGTTAAGTGAATCACTGCAATTGTTAAATTAGTAACTCGGTGTAAGTGAAATTCCCCATTGAATTTGCTCGCCAGAAGGTCTCTGGGGCACTGCAAACGTCATAAATTTGAGCCAGTTGCCAAGCGGCTGAAATTTGATCACATGACCATGGGGATGCCACAACTGTCGTAAGTGTGAAAAACGGTAAGTCAATTTTTCCGGTGCTGTTGTAACCTTGAGTGGTTACAACAGCACTAAACAAACAAATCACTAAACAAATAGCTGAACGTTGAGGACTATCTGTCTACACCTAACGTCCACAGGAAGCCAATTTCCCCTTGATTCTGCTGACCATATGACCTTAACTCTTTGATCCAAAACTGGCCTTAATTTGGGCCCAATGCTGAGCCACACAACTTTTAGGACAATAGAATGAATGAGCTGGAAGGGACCTTGGAGGTCTTCTAGTCCAGCCCCCTGCTCAAGCAGGAGAACCTATAACATTTCAGACAAGTGATTGTCTAGACTCTTCTTAAAGACATCCAGTGATGGAGCGCCCACGACTTCTGGAGGCAAGCTGTTCCACTGGTTAATTGTCCTCACTGTTTGGAAGTTTCTCTTTAATTCCAGCTTGCTTCTCTTTTTTTTTAAAAAAAGTTTTTTTTCTTTCAAAATACAAACATTCCATCTTTTGTTAAACAATGTGTCATCTGAGTTCACATATCTCTGTGCACCAATTTTCTACATTTACAACATCATTCACTTTAATATATTTCTCTAATCTTAAAATAATAGTATGTTAAAATAGTTAAACATTATAATCCTATTCATTTTTCCTCTTAACATGTCTTCTACGGGTAGTAAAAATACAGTAATAACATTAATTATCCTCATCATTATAATTCTGACAATTATCATCTTATTTATATCTTATCTTAATGTATTTTCTATCTCCTTTAGTCTTCTCCTTTTATTTCCAGTTCCCCTTTTTACTCTCTAAGCATTGATAAAATACTTCCCATATCATAGAATATTCAGTGTTTTAATTTAATTAAATTGCTAGTATTAATCTGTTCATTTCTGCTCATTCTAATATTTTCCTAATCACCTTCTTCAGGTTGCTTCTCTCTTTGATTAGTTTCCACCCATTGTTTCTTGTCCTGCCCTCTGGTACTTTGGAGAATAATTTGACCCCCTCCTCTTTGTGGCAGCCCCTCAAGTACTGGAATACTACTATCATGTCACCCCTAATTCTTCTTTTCTTTAGACCAGCCAAACCCAAACCTTGCAGCCATTCTTCATACGTTTTAGTCAGGGGCGGGTTCCTAATTTTTTTACTACCACTCTGTGGGCATGGCTTATTTTGTGGGTGTGGCTTGCCAGCCATGTGACTGGGTAGGCGTGACTTGCTGGCCATGTGACCAGGTGGGCGTGGCTTCTTGGACTGCTGAAGGGAGTGGAACTGAGATAGGTCCTGCCGCCTGTTCTTTCAGCGTCTCACGCACTCCCTCAGCCATCCTCTCCTGCTTGGACTCACTGTGAGGTAGGAAGCCAGCACATGCGCAGTGCCGGAAGCTCGGCTTCTGGGCATGCGCAGAAGAAATATTTTTTTAAATTTTACATTTTTTAAAAAAAAAATGGCGGCGCCCAGGCACCGGCAACTGACTGCACCGGTACTGTGACGTCACCAGCGGGCTGCTACCGGTGCTATAGAGTGGACCGCACTGGTAGGAACCCACCACTGGTTTTAGTCTCCAGGCCTTATTTTTATTTAAGAGCATTTTGGAAGAAGTGTATCGAACACGCTGCACCTAAGAACTCGCTCAGGTTACCTTCCCAAACTCCTTTGCCTTGAACAGCAGAGAAACAGGTGGCAATCCAGCAGAAGCACCCTGGAAGGAATCTAATGCATTGCGCCTCTTGAGAAAGATGCAGGAAATACTGTAGATCATAAACTATAAAGCCACAGCCCTTTCTAGAGCAAAAGTCCCATGCCACACTGTACCCAAGCCCGTGTACTTTTAATTTTAGAAATAACCCCGAGGGATATCATCATCCTGACGGAGAGAGAAAGGTGATTTCTCATGGGCTTTTCCAAGGTTTCCTCCTGAGGTTGCGCTAAGGAATCTGAGTCTCTCTCTCTCTCTCTCTCTCTCTCTCTCTCTCTCTCTCTCTCTCTCTCTCTCTCTCTCTCTCTCTCTCTCTCTCTCTCTCTCTCTCCCCTCCCCCCCGTGGGACAATTCAATAATTCAATTTAATTATTTCAAATAATTAAACATTTATTTTAACTTTTGTCATTCGCATTTCATTTTGTTCCTCCTTTCTTTAATGATTCTATTCCACCATTCCTTAAATATTAGTTTAACTGTTGTCCCGCGGTGAGTTAGCCATGACGAGTTGTCCTAGACCAGGGGTATCAAACTCAAGGCCTGGGGGCCGGATCCGACCTGCGGGGTACTTGGATCTGGCCCGCGGGGCAGCCCTGGAAAGGACAAGCCCGCAGTGCTTTTGCCAGCGAAAACAGGCTCTCGAGCTCCGTTTTCGGTTCTATGGCCTCCTGCAACCCTCTGCCAGTGAAAGCGGAGCTCGGGAGGGCTGCATGCCACCACAGGCGCCCCCGACAGGAGTGACATCAGCTGCCCCCCCCTGCCACCCCTGAGGTCAAACACAATCCTGATGTTGCCCTCAATGAAATCAAGTTTGACACCCATGTCCTAGACCCACACCAAACCATTCCAACTGCAGAGGCATCAGGAACATAGGAAATATGACCAAATCTTCTTCTTCATTGTTCATTTCATCACTAACCCTCTCATGCCCCACTAGCTGAAGGCTGCACCGTCATAAGCAAAATTAAAATCAAACAGGGAGAATAAAGACCCAAGCAAGAAGATCCATCAGCAAAGAACAAGGGCACTTCTGAAGCCTTTTCAATATTCAATCCTTCAAAAGAAGTTTAACAGAATAGCAGAGTTGGAAGGGACCTTGGAGGTCTTCTAGTCCAACCCCCTGCTCAGACAGGAAACCCTAAACCATTTCAGACAAATGGTTGCCCAATCTCTTCTTTAAAACTTCCAGTATTGGAACATCCATGACTTCTGGAAGTAAGTCATTCAACTGATTCATTGTTCTGTCTGTCAGGAAATTTCCCCTTAATTCTAAGTTGCTTCTCTCCTTGATTAGTTTCCATCCATTCCTTCTTGTTCTACCTTCAGGTGGTTTGGAGAATAGCTTGACTCCCTCTTCTTTGTGGCAGCCCCTGAGATATTGGAACACTGCTATCATGTCACCCCTAGTCCTTCTTTTCATTGCACTAAACCAGTAGTGGGTTTCACTGCATACGCAACACTTCTATGTATGTGCTGAACCTTCTGAGCATGTGCAGAGCGTTTTTGATACAGCCGGGTGAGTGGGCGGAGCCTCCTGCCGCTGCTGCTACCGGTTCGCCCGATACGGGGCAAACCGGTAGCAATCCACCACTAAACATACCCAATTCCAGCAACCGTTCTTCATATGCTTTAGCCTCCAGTCCTCTAATCATCTTTGTTGCTCTTCTCTGCACTCTTTCTAGAGTCTCAACATCTTTTTTACATTGTGGAGACCAAAGTGGGTTGCAGTATTCCAAGTGTGGTCTTACCAAGACATTACAAAATGCTATTAACTCTTCACATGATCATTGAATCACTGTCCTGTCCCGATCCTGCAGTGTCAAAATATCCCCTCAGTTCCGCTCCACGAAAAAGTGAAAATATATTACTTACACGCACACACCCATCCACATCCTCTTTTAGTTATATTTATTTTGTTTATCAACAAGAATAAAATGCAAAACAAAAAAACATACATCCAACACTAATAAGAAAAAAAAGGGGGGGGGGAATCGTGGACCAAAAGGGGAAAAAATGACAAAAATATCAAATAAATCAAACATCAAGAATCCATCCCGTCTGGATGCTGAAAATAAAATAAAATAAAAAAAGACAGATTCTCCTCCCATTACATAATGGGTCTACAGATAAGCTTTCCCATTATTTAATAAAAATATTAAATAAACAACTATTCCAGATAAGCGGATCTCTGATAATCAAATCAACCGCACCCATCCATGTCACTTCATATCACGTGTATTTGATTGTCCATGACTTTGTGTATCTTGGCTCAACCATCACCGACACTCTCTCCCTAGATACTGACTTGAATAAACGTATTGGTAAAGCGGCCACTACATTCTCTAGACTCACAAAGGCTTAATAAGAAGCTGACAGACCATACAAAGATCCAGGTTTATAGAGCCTGTGTCCTGAGCACACTCTTGTATTGCAGTGAGTCTTGGACCCTTTACGCACGGCAAGAGAGAAAGTTGAATACTTTTCATATGCGTTGTCTCCGAAGTATCCTTGGCATCACCTGGCAGGACAGTTCCAAATAGCGCAGTCTTGGAACATGCTGGAATTTCTAGCATGTATACACTACTGAAACAGTGACGACTTCGCTGGTTTGGGCATGTTGTGAGAATGGATGATGGGCGGATTCCGAAAGATCTCCTGTATGGTGAACTAGTGCAGGGAAAGCGCCCTAGAGGGAGACCACAGCTGCGATATAAGGATATCTGTAAAAGGGATTTAAAGGCCTTGGGAATGGACATTAACAGCTGGGAAACCTTGACCTCTGATTGTTCCGCTTGGAGGCTAAAGACACAGTATGGCCTTCTCCATTTCGAGGAGACACTCGTTCGGCAGGCTGAGGCAGTGAGGCAGTCCCGGAACCAGAGAATTCTGGGGGCCAGGCAGGGGACAGAATGGATCTGCCCTCAGTGTGGAAGGGATTGCCACTCTCGGATTGGCCTTTTTAGCCACACTAGATGCTGTTCTAGGAACTCTTTCTAGAAACTCTTTCCAGAGCACGATACCATAGTCTCTCGAGACTGAAGGTTGCCAAGAAGATTGGTTTGTGAATGTGCAATAGAACATTCCAGAGAATTCCAGAACATCCGTTCCTCCTCAGAGGGGATCTCCCAAATTACTCTGAACCGGTAGCAACCCGCTGGTGGTGTCATGATGACATCACCGAACCGGATCAGTAGGTGCCGGTCCCTGGGCGCCGCCATATTTTTTTTGAATTTTTTTTTCCTTCTGAGCATGCGGAGAGGCTGAGTTCTGGCACTGTGCATGCGGTTGCCATCTTTTTTTTTGAGCTTTTTTTGGATTTTTTGTTGCACCACAAGGCGCGCCCACGAGGCGCAGGAGGGACCGAACCAGCAGCGAGGTAAGTTGGAACCCACCCCTGTAGGGGATAGGTTTTGCATTAACTAGCTTGGTTCTATGTGCAATACATGCCTTACAGCAAAATGGGCAGCAAACAAATTGAATAAATAAATAAATAACATTTCTAAGCAATTCTTATGAAGGGGAGCTGCAAAGTCATCAAGCCACCTTATCCTCTGCAAGCCCTGCAAAAGTGTCTGAACTCAGAACATGGGAGGTGAAGTGAGGCAAAATTCTTATAAACCCCCCACCCTTCATAGAGGCATGATGTTTCAAAGAAAAAAAATGTTATTTTTTTCTGTTGTTTCAACTATTCCATTGCTAAACCACAAATACGTCTGAGGGGGTCCTTGTTGCTCCCTGAGCTAGGTTGTCCCAAAGGTGCTTTTTCAAGAGACATCTGGACTTTCTGATTTTTCTTTGAAGACATTTCGCTTCTCATCCAAAAGGTCTTCAAAGAAAAAACATAAAGTCCGGTTGCCTCTTTAAAAAAGCACTTTTGGGACAACCATGACCTGGTTGACTGAGAGTCTCCACAGACACTTTGAGCTTGGTTGTTTTCTTGAAGACATTTCATTACCCAACTAGGTAACACCATCAGTGCTAGCGCTGAATATCATCAGACCTAGCACCACTGAGGTTGGGTTAATGAAACATCTGCAAGAAAACCACCAAGCTCAGAGAGCACCAGGGATCCCACAGTTCAACCCCGAGCCACAAATATTTTCTTCTATTGCTACAAATATGCCTGTTCAGTTCTTGAACACTTCT
Organism: Diadophis punctatus similis; assembly: GCA_023053685.1. NCBI lineage: Eukaryota > Metazoa > Chordata > Lepidosauria > Squamata > Dipsadidae > Diadophis > Diadophis punctatus. The sequence goes on along the minus strand of JALIGW010000023.1, from coordinate 3,928,833 downwards.
AATATTATGGGACTACAGAAGTTTGGAGCTGTTTTTGAACGGGACGAGGATCCTTGAGCAGATTTGGACTCTAAGTTCAATAATCATCTAAAAATTAGAGGTGAACAACTTAGGGCAGATGATGAGGCTAAATTATTCCATAATGTCAGTATCTATGTTGAAAAGATTGAGAGCTGAGTACCTTGAGACAGGTAGATTAACCTTTCTTAATCAAATGCTGGTTGGGGATAATGGAAAACAGAGACCGACACATCCGGAGGCCACTAAACTGAGATAATCAAAATGGGTTTAAATAAGCCCTCTCATCTTGCATTTTCCAGATTGTCAAAGACTGAGTCATGCCATCAATGCTGAGTCATGCCCTTCCCATTATCCCTGATTGTTGTCTCTTGGTGGGACTTTGGGAATAAGTCCTTCCATTGAAGCCTGCGTCAAATTAATCTTTCTGACCAGCTATTGTTCATCCTTTTCTATCCAGCAGGATATCTATACGGTTGATGTGATGTCAATGTCCGTCCATCAATGCCACTTAGCATTTGGGGATCTCTGCTTTACTGCAACATAAAAAATATTTGACCCCAACCATACCTGATCTATTATGGTAAGATTGTGAAACAAGGACCCATAACATCCTTGTGGGGATACCTCATTTACTGGTATGTCTGCAGCACAACCAGCAGCAGGTTGCTCCCGGTTCAGCCCGGTTCTATGAACCGGTAACGCCGGTGGAAGGAGGCTCCGCCAACCCGCCTGGGATGCTTCTGTGCATGCGCAGAAGTGTCGCATGAGCGCGCATTCGAACCGCTAGCAAAGGGTTTTAGAACCCACTACTGAGCACAACCTAAGCAGGGACTCGGGTTTGTTGTCACACAAATCTGCTCCCACTTAGAACAGAGTCCTCAGCACAACGTACCACCCGTGAAAAGCCCCCTTTAGATATCACAGCTGACATCCAGCAGCTACTTCTAGGGCTCCAAGCCAATCCTGCTATCTGATCTTTCATGACAAAACTGTGGTTGAATGAGCAACACGGATGTCTAAAAACAGATCCAGGCTGACTTGTTAGGTTACCTGTTCATGACGTTCGAGCCAGCCACACCCTGAAGGAGGAAAAGTCATTGAAAGAAACTTGCCTGACCTATCCATGCCCTCTTACACATCAACCCATCTCCCAGGGCTCAACCCTAGCAAGAACTGAACACCTGAGGGACACATTCACATTACAAGGCTTTTTCATTATTATTATTATTATTATTCTAAGAGCCATCAGCTTTAGTTGTGAGCAAATGACACCCAACTTTACTCCTCAGGGTGTTAAAATGCTGACATGGCTGGTTTCAAATACAGGTAATCCTCGACTTACGATCACAATTGAGCCCAAGATTTTTGTTGTGAAGTGAGACATTTGTTAAGTGAGTTTTGCCCAGCGGTGAAATCTACTTACCTTCCCTACCGGTTCGGAAGCACGCACTTTGTGCGCACGCGTACCACATACGCTTTTTCACCCTCTGTGCATGCGCAGAAGGATTTGCGCATGCGCAGAGTTAAAAAGAAGAAAATGGCGATGTCCAGGCAGGTGGGCGGAGCTTCACACTGCCTCCGCTACCAGTTCTCCAAATCACCGGCAGCCGCCGCTACCGGTACACCCGAACCGGGCCGAACCGTTAGCATTTCACGCCTGATTTTGCCCCATTTTATGACCTTTCTTGCCTCTGTTCTTAAGTGAATCACTGCAGTCGATAAGTTGTTAAGTGAAATCTGGCTTCCCCATCGATTTTGCTTGACACAGCGACGGTCATAAATATGAACCAGTTGCCAAGCATCCAAATTTTGATCACAGGATCATGCGGATGTGCAAAGGTCATAGCTCGAAAAAATGGTCTTAAGTCACTTTTTTGAGTGTCGTGGTAACGTTGAACGGTCACTAAATGAACTATTGTAATTCGAGGACTACCTGTAAACCATTTTTTTTACTCAAGAAATAAAAAGGCCAAGAAACGTCCACAGTTTTCTGCTTTCACTTTTAACCTGAGAGGCAGAATTTCAACGAATGTTCTTTTTCTCAGCAAGAACAGGTACAATTGTCCTATAGTTTTGCATCTCTGTTAGTAACAAAAACACAAGAAAAAACTGAAAATTCAAAATTCTCTGAGCATATTCAGAATAGTGGCATCCATATCTAAGATGTTTTTTTTTCAGATTCAAAATTTGTAAAATTAACTACTGCACCTGTTTTGGATATAATCTTGGAAGAAAATAGCCCAACGAGGACCACATTTACTAAGTGCCAGACATCACAATCCACCAAAAAGTGACAGGGGAAAATTAAAAATCAACAATGCATGCAGAATAACTTGAGTTCAATCCTTGGCATCTCCAAATTAGATAGGAATCCAGGAGAACCCCTATCAATCAGGTGCTAGCTTCAACATTGTGCTAAATCACTATTACCATAGTTTTAACTATGGTTTGACCAACCCATTATATCCTTGTTTCAACTTTAACAATAAACTATAAATATTGATCTACGTGACATGATGGATGGGCTCATGGATCTCACAAAGCTGAAACTAAGCAAGTCACATCATGTTTGAACCAACCTGATATAACTTGACTTCTTATTTAGTAATAATTTTTTTGCGGATCTCAGTTGCTAGAAGTAATTTAAATTTGCATTTTATGCTTTATAAAATTATTTTTCCCCCTTTGCCAGCCTAAAATACAAGGAAGCATCAAACCCCAGAAAATTATAACCCATTATTTTTGAATGCAGAATTTGGAGGTCATGGGTCAAGGTGAAGAAAAGGATGCTGTTTATGGGTTGTCCTCAACTTATGACCACAATCGAGCCCAAAATTTCTGCTGCTAAGTGAAACCGTTGTAAACTGAATTTTGTCCCATTTTACGAACTTTCTTGCCACAGTTGTTAAGTGAATCTCTGCAGTTGTTAAGCTAATAATGCGATTGTTAAGTGAATCTGGCTTCCCCATTGACTTTGCTTGTAAGACGGTCACAAAAGGGGATCACACGACTCCAGGAAACTGCAACCGCCATAAATATGAGCCAGTTGCCAAGCATTTGAATTTTGATCATGTGACTTCAGGGATGCGACAACGGTCATAAGTGTGAAAAATGGCCGTAAGGCACGTTTTTCAGTGCCATTGTAACTTTGAACTAAATGAATTGTTTTAAGTCAAGAACAGTCTGTACTTTATTCCTATGTTCCAGGACTAGTGCTGCTACTGCTGACTGGATGAGCCCTGAGGGCAAAGCATCTTATATCGTCTTATTTTGTTTGATTACAGACATCCTGCCCAACTGCAGGCTTGAAAGGATAGACAAATGTAAACACACGTGCAGAACATTCCAGGAACCGCTATTCCCAAGTGCTTGGATTTTAATGCCTCTTCTATGAAGTATATTTGAGTTTCAGCTTTCATGGAAGAAGATAATGGAAGTTTCAGAAGCAACCCAAAGACTGGGTGCAGTTACCAAAAAGGAGATAATGTTTTTTCTTCTTCTTCTTTTGGCTCCAAGAACACATTTTCCTTCCAGAAGAGAAGGGGAAAAAAATCTCACTTCCGACAGATACTATTATATTTCTACTTCTGTCAGAAAGGATGTTGCAGGCCTGAAGGTTGCACATAAACGGTTAAATCTTTTTCAAAGATTAACTAAAAAGGATCTTAACACATCAGAGCAGGTTCCTATTCTGACAAGCCCTTCCTTTAAAATACTTAGCGCATTCTAGTGTTGCAGCTTTCCTTCTAAAATTCCAGCAGGCAAAAATACGGTCAGTGTGGTTTTTCCAGGCCTAGAGATGTAACCACAGTTAAGCATGAAAACTCCAATGAGTGGGTGGGAGAAAATACCATGTTTCCCCCAAAATAAGACATCCCCTGATAATAAGCCCAATCGGGCCTTTGAGTGTATGGCAATGAGGCCAAGCGCTTATTTCGGGGTTCAAAAAAATATAAGACAGGGTCTTATTTTCGGAGAAACACGGTAAGATGGCAAGTCTTCCTCAAGGAACATTTCCACCCCTTTCTCTTTCTATCTGTGTTTTCCCAATGCACAGACCTTTGCCCTCTCGTAAGCTAACAAGACCAGGCAACCTTTGCTAGTCATGCTCCTAAAGCTAGTTTCAGGAAGAAGGGTGGGAAACCAGGATCTAAGATAAAACTGAAAAGGGGATAGGGCTCTCCAACCAAGCATTCAGCAAGAAGAACTGTCATCTCACCCCTCTAGCAGAGGAGTGCAATAAAAGCACAATTAAAATATAAGACTCAAAACAGGAAGGGAGAATACAGCGGTAGTGGTGGTGGTCTCCTTTAATCATTACAATCATCATTAAGACTTCAATTTGAGGTCTCGCTTCCAGAAGTTGTGAATGCTCCAACACTGAAAGATTTTAAGAGATTGGGCAACCATTTGTCTGAAATGGTACGGGACTTCCTGCCTGAGCAAGGGGGTTGGACTAGAAGACCTCCAAGTTCCCTTCCAGCTCTTATTATTCTGTATTCTATCCTGATCGTGCCACCTTGAGAAAACATTTCAAAAGAGAGATCCAGATTAAGCCTGGAACGGTGAGAAACAGTTATTCTGCAATTCTGCCGACGTCCCCCACCCAACTCCTGATGGAGCCCACCTCCCTTCCCTCCGATCCAAGTTCTTCACTGCCCCAAGCATGGAGCTCCACTTAGATTTTCCGCCCTCCCCCTCCCTCTGCAAAACCATATTGGCTCCTAAAGCCTTAAGGACTAGAAACTTGAAAGATCCACCCCCCCACCCCCACCCAAGGAAACCAGCAGGGTGTTATTACCACTCAGCCCGAAGCCTCGCCTGCTGCCAAAGCAGCCTCGGCTCCAAACCGGGGCGGGATTGCGAGAAGTAGCCCGCGGCCAAACTGCAAGGTGCGCGGGACGCAACCAGCAGAAGAACTGCCCGCTGCCTTTCCAGGCGCCCCGGACGGCTGTCGCCTGTCCTCCTCCTCTACTCACCGCCGGCGACGAGCAGCAACGACAAGAGCCCAGCGAGGCTCAGGCCACCCCGCAGCCCCTCCATGGCGGGACCCAGGTGGATCGACGGCAACGATGCTGGCCCGCTGAAGAGAAGCGCCGAAGGGAGCCCAGGTGGAAGATCCTCCGAGCAGCCCGGCAGACAGGTGCACTGAAGCGGGAAGCGGCGTCGGCGGCTCTACCTTCGCCGATGACGGACAAGCCGTCTAACCTGTCGGGCAAGGGCTGGGCGTCGGGCCAGAGCCAGTCAGAGGCTGCAGACAACGCTCTCATTTGCATAGGGCGGTCTCGCTCACCTGTTGGCTTTGAGGGTCAAAGCAGAGCCCGCCAGCCCTGACTTTTTCAGTCAATGGTGGGGTGGGTTTCAGGACACAGCACCCCCAAATTGAGTTTTCCAGGCCGGGATTATTGCAAAGAGGCGTGTGAAGGGACTGAAGCCCACCCTGCTAGCTGCCCTTTGAGTCTTCTCTAAGGTTTGTGGAAATGGTAATAGTTTGTCAAAAAGCAATCAAGTTCTAAAACTGTTTCTCAGTCTTGGCCATTTTAAGATGGGTGGACTTCAACTCCCAGAATTCTCCAGCCAGGATGGGCTGGCTGGGGAATTCTGGGAGTTGAAGTCCACCCATCTGGCCAAGATTGAGAAACACAGTTTTAGAAGGTTACACTAGTAAAGAAACGTAACACTTTCAAAGAGGGCGAGCTTTCAGGTTTTGTTATACAATTCAGATATGGAATCTCTGATATTTCATCATTCAGATGCAAAGCCAAGAAACTGGGCCAGCCTTAAAGTCATGCTCTATATAAGAATATTGCTTATACTTTCTTATCGGCTTAAGCGACAAAGAGAATAGAGCCATATGTCAGCTAAATAGCAAACATATTCAAACTGTTGAATAAGAAAAACCTACTTTTCTGATAATGGTAAATATCCACTTTAAGGGGAAACGGCTTCAAACAGCTTTGCCTGTTGTTTGATGTGAATTCCATTCTTGCCTGAAATGTATAGAAAACTCAGATCCATCAGATTTTTATCGATTTAATTTGAAGGGCACCAAAGTAAAGGTTTTTAAATTAAGTCCTAATTGTATTTTCCTTAATTGATTTGTCTCGAGGAATTAAGTGAAGAGATGTATTTGTTGTCCTCTAATTTTCTCTACCATGGCAGGCTTGTGAGAAAAGTAACCAGATAGTTACAACCTCCTATTTCTCTAAGAATAACCTTCCACAAACAGGAATCTGGCAGCACTTTTTCTGACTAGCAACTTTTTTTAAGGTATAACTTTTCATGAGCTGCCTTCTAATAACATTTGTTAGTTAAAAAATGCTACCAGATTTCTGAGATAGATGGATGGATGGATAGGTAGGTAGGTGATAGATAGGTGATAGACAGACAAACAGACATTTTTGTCACTGTAGACTACCACACTTCTCATCTTACAATATCTTCCCATATTGGATTCCTTACAGAGTAACAGAATGAGAGACTTGGAAGGGACCTTGGAGGTCTTCTACTCCAACCCCTTGCTCAGGCAGGAAATCCTCAAATGGTGTAGGAACTCCTGCTTGAGCAGGGGGTTGGACTAGATGACCTTCAAGGTCCCTTCCAACTCTAATAATAAATCTAAATCTAAAATCTAAATCCTTGAGTAGACTAGGACTATAGCTCCCATAATCACTTGCTTCAACCATGCTGTTTTGTGTTCATAAATTGTTCAACACATCTGGAATGTGCCAGCCTAACAGCTTGGAAGTTAAATGTGAAATAGATCAGCTTATAATGTCCAACTTAGTGCCTTCCAAATATGTTTTTGGTGACAGTTCCCAGGTGAGGTCTTCGGTGATAACAATAAAGTTAAGGTTGGTGCAGATTTTAAGAATCATTATATTAGAAGTGCCATTTTGAGAATATGGAACAGATATAAACCCAGACTGCACCTGAAAATGCCTCTATGGATCTCAGCACAGGAAGCATTTTACAGGAAAGAAACAATAGGTAAAGAAAAATGAGTAACTTATCAAGAGTTGCTAGAACAGGAACATAGAGAATATGAGATGAAAACAAGAGAAAACCGGCTGCAGAGAGATTTAACTTTCAATGGTTTTCGTATGCCTAACTAAGAGAAAGATTTAGGGTAGATAACAAGACATTTGGAATTGAGCAGCAGGAGACAGAATTCTAATTCAGACTATGTACATTATTTATTTATTTATTTATTTATTTATTTATTTATTTGTTTGTTTGTTTGTTTGTTTGTTTGTTTGTTTGTTTATTTATTTGTGATATTTATATACCGCCTCATAGTGCAAGCACTCTCTAAGCGGTTTACACCATTAAGCAATGTATATATATTTACATTGCCCCCAACAATCTGGGTCCTCATGATGAACATATAATTGGTATAATGATAAATTTTTAATGGAAATTTGAAATGGAAGGACAAGTGAATGATTATATGATAAAATGGGCTCCAACATACTGATGGAACAGTGGGAAAATATGTAGTTAAAAGGACTAAAACATAGATTATAACTGAAAAGAGAATATTTATAAAATGTTGGTATGTGACTCAGGAAGAATTATCTAGAATGTATGAAAGTTCTTCAAATTTCTTTTGGAAATGTGGACTACATGATCATATCTAAAGGATTTGAGAAGAGGCCAAAAATTGCTGGGTTCAGATACATATAATGATGCAAAAGAATTTAAAGATCAGCATTCAACTGAAACCAGGATTTTTCTTATTGGGATTAATGGATATTCGATTAGAAAAGACCTATGGAAGATTATTTTTATAATTACTGCTGCAAACTTATTGTATGAGCAAAAATGGAAATACTCTGAACTACTCAGAACTGTACATGGTTGATGAAGATGATAGAACTAGCAAATTAACCTGTTGGATTAGAGAACGAACAGCAGCAGCCAAAAATGTCACGATGTGAATATTGTCAGTTTGTGCATCTCTGTGTTATTATATCTATGGTCAGACAGACGTATGATATATTCTTCTACGCATGTCTACATTCCTGAGGTCAACTCCTTTTTTCTTTCTCATCGCCATTTCTACCAAGGTAGAACTGTTTTATTTTCTTAGCCGATACAATGTAGTCCTAATAAGAATTCTTTATTATTTTTCTACTGAAATAAATATTTTGTTTATTAGTATTTGAATCTCGCGGTTTATTTTCTAAGTAACAATGTCTTCAAAAGGGAAGCCCGATCCATCGCCTCTGAGGAGAGTAATTCTCTTCCTAACAAAAAAGGCCAACGCAGTCCTGAGCTGCATAAATAGAGGGATACAAACAAGGACCAAAGAGGTACTAGTACCACTCTATAAAGCCTTGGTCAGACCACACCTAGAGTACTGCATCCAGTTTTGGTCACCACACTACAAAAAAGACATTTAAACTCTAGAGAAAATACAGAAGAGAGCAACCAAGATGATAAAGGGTCTAGAAAATAAAACATACGAAGAGCGGTTGCAGGAACTGAGCTTGGCCAGTCTAGCGAAGAGAAGGACCAGGGGTGACATGATAGCAATGTTCCAATACTTGAGGGGATGCCACAGAGAGGAGGGAGTCAGGCTGTTCTCTATGGCACCAGAAAGCCAAACAAGGAATAACGGATGGAAGCTGACCAAGGAGAGATTCAATCTGGAAGTGAGGAGAAACTTTCTGACGGTGAGAGCGATCAACCAGTGGAACAGCTTGCCAGCGGAGGTTGTGAGAGCCCCAACACTTGCGACCTTCAAGGGGAGACTGGACTGCCATCTGTCTCAAATGTTGTAGGAACTCCTGCTTGAGCAGGGGGTTGGACTAGATGACCTACAAGTTCCCTTCCAACTCTAATAATAAATCTAAACAACTATGTTTATTAGTGATTGGAAACCCCTTATAGATTTTTGCTGGGGGGGAAAGAGAAATTAACTTGTAATTTATGGATTTTAAAATTAGAAAGGGGAGTTTATGGAAAGAAGGAAGTGATAATGTAATCTGAGAAAGGAGGCAAAGTAAAAACTTTATCTAAACTACTATCAAGATCGGAAGTATCTTTTTTATAATCTTTCTTTTCCTTTTCTTTCTTTTTCTATTTTCTTTATTATGATTTATTCTTTATTAACTGTATTTGCTCCTATGGTTTTTACTTTGTTAAAAATGCATTTAATTAAAAATTATGGATAACAATTCCCAAACAGATTGGAGACAATGGGAATTGTAAACTGTTCTTGCTGGCAAAAAAAACCACGTTGGATTGCAGACTATTGGGTGTCCTACCTTAATCCTCAAAGTTGCATTAATTTAATTGACACAATAGTCCTCTGAGATCAATTTTAGACCCAGGCTTACAAATGGAAACTGAAGCAAAAATATACTAAAGTTCCATAGCTCCATTCGAGAACGAGAACAGAGCTGAATTCAAAATGATGGGGCTCTATTTTCGACTTGTTGCATCAGCCTGATTGTCAGAAGGTATTTTTGATATATTCTTTTAAAGAGCAGAAAAATAAACATTTATCACCATGGATAATAAGCACATATCATGTTTGACAAGAGAGATGATATGGGAGGGAAAGCTGCCGTATACCGTATTATTTTGTGTTCCTTTTATTACATTACATGTAGTCCTTAACTTACAACCACATTTGAGCCCAAAATTTCTGTTTCTAAACTAAGTGATTTTTGCCCCATTTTATGACCTTTCTTGCTACAGTTGCTAAATGAATCACTGTAATTGTTAAGTTAGTAAAATGGTTATTAAGTGAATCTGGCTTCTCTGTTGCTTGTCAGAAGGTCGCAAAAGGTGATCAGATTACAGATTACAGATTATTAGAGTTGGAAGGGACCTTGTAGGTCATCTAGTCCAACCCCCCGCTGAAGCAGGAGTCCCTACACCAATTTGGACAAATGGCAGTCCAATCTCCCTTTGAAAGTCTCAAATGTTGGAGCTCTCACACCCTCCGCAGGCAAGCTGTTCCACTGGTTGATCGCTCTCACTGTCAGAAAGTTTCCCCTTATTTCCAGATTGAATCTCTCCTTGGTCAGTTTCCATCCATTATTCCTTGTCTGGCTTTGGAAAACAGCCTAATCCTCTCTGTGGCATCCCCTCAAGTATTGGAACACTGCTATCATGTCCCCCCTGGTCCTTCTCTTTGCTAGACTGGCCATGCCCAGTTCCTGCAACCACTCTTCGTATGTTATAGTTTCCAGTCCCCTAATCATCCTGGTTGCTCTCCTCTGCATTTTCTCTAGAGTTTCAATGTCTTTTTTGTAGTGGTGACCGAAACTGGATGCAGTACTCTAGATGTGATCATATGACCCTGGGACACTGCAACCATCATAAATGCATGCCAGTTACCAAGCATCTGAATTTTGATCACGTGACCATGGGGGTGCTGCAACACTCGGATGTGTAAACACAGTTATGAGTCACTTTTTTTCCGTGCCATTGTAACTTCAAATGGTTACTAAACAAATGATTGTATGTAGCTCCCATGATTTTATTATATATATATATCTGTCCAATGCTAACCTTCATCCATCTCTCTCCATTCCGTTACATTGACCGAGTTCATATGTACATTGTCATGATTAACTTCTAACCAAGGTTTCATGAAAGCCACCAGATCTGGCTTCAAACATGCTAAGCCCTAAATGGTCCTTTACAAATCACAGTGGTGGCTTCACCCAATGCCAAACAATTACATGCAGATTTTGCATGATAGGTGAACTCAAATAGCAATAGCACTTTACTTATATACCGCTTCATAGTGCTTTACAGCCCTCTCTAAGCGGTTTACAGAGTTCAGCATATTGCTGGTTTTAATGGTCTTTGATTCCCCAGTTACAACTCTTTAAGATTTTGTTATTACATCATCCATTTGTTTTAAGGCCTGCATCACATCCATGTAAATAAGATAAACATTGAGAATTAATTATGCCATCTAAAGGAATTATTACCTCTGGCAGCTAAATAAATGACTAAGAGTCATGATGGTTTATACAACTGCCCCAAATTGAATACTAGTCCTTTAAAAACATGGAATACCAGTCCTTTAAAAACATTGAATACCAGTCCTTTAAAAACAAGAGATAGGGACACGATTGTCCTTAGGTAGGGGTCTCCAAGCTTGATAACTTTACGATTTGTGGACTTCAACTCCCAGAATTCCTCAGCAGCCATGGCTGAGGAATTCTGGGAGTTGAACTCCACAAGTCATAAAGTTGGATACCCCCTGTCCTTAGAATCCTTTATTTTGGTTTCAAAGATCTCCTGGTTGTCTACTATGGGCATGAAGAGGTAGATTTTGGGTCTGGTCCAACAGGGCAATTCTTATCTTGAATATTTATGGCCTATCAATGACTCTTGTTCTGATGCAGAAGAATGTTCGCAAATCTGATTTATAAAAACCAATATACAGTAAATGTTGACAAAATGGGGAGTTCCCAAGCAGGAAGCGGAAACCTGGCTGAAATAAATGTATAAGGTCCAGAGAACAAATAGTGTGTTTGGATAAGAGAAGGAAACACAAAAGCGGTGTTTGCACAAAATTACTAAGTACGGGTTGGTTTAACCTTGGTTGGTAGTTTCGGCAATTTGATGGGCCAATCCATCCTTTGTGGTTAGTTTATGGATCTGTTTTTTCATTCCAACCCCGAAAATTGAGAAAACCGAATAAACCATGGTAAATTTACTTTTGGGACAGGCAATTATGACCCCTTTACGACCTGTGGGCTTCAACTCCCAACATGGCTGGCTTAGGAATTCTGGGAGTTGAAGTCCACAAATTGTAAAGGGGCCATAGTTACTCACCCCTGCCTTGGGAGAATCCTGCAAATTGTAATTGACAGTACAAAAACAAGGAAGGTAAAATTATTGTTGGATTCAGGAATAAGACTGGGATGGTTAGGTACTCGGGTGGGGAATCGAGAATCTAAAGAAGGAATGGGTGCCAGAGATAAAATATTTGAGAAGAGGGACGGAAAGTGCAAAAAGCTTTGGTAAATGGAAAGGCCAGATTAGTGGAATCCATATTCAACCTGTGGTTGAAAGAGAACAATGCTTTCATTGATGATGGCAACCGAACCATGAGGCAAACAAGAAGGAAGACTGAGACACAGACAGAATTAAAGGAAGAAGATATTTTTGGACTTCAGATCCCATTTCCCTTACTTTAACCCTCTCTCCTCTTCTGTATCTTGGCCCACAGAGCTGCTGGTGTCATCTGTTCCAATCCCAGAGAGGCTGTTTCAATCCTTAAAACATTCCAGGAGTTCCCAACATTTGTGTTGCCAGTCAGATGATACTCACGAAGGAGTGACTCAAAGTCTGTCAGGAAGCAAGAGGAAAATTAAAGTTTTCCTGTCCCCGTGACATGTGAGTGAGGTTTCTTGGCGGCCACAGCAGGTAAGCCTCAGGGGACAAGAAGCATTCCTGGCTACTAACATTCCCAGGCAAGCTTACCAGCACATCTGGATGAAGCTGTAGCCTTCAGAAAGTGTCTGCTATGTTTTGTAAGATGGGTTCGGAGGAGATTTGAGTTTAAGAGCTGGGAGATGTGGGTGGCTCAGGTGTTGCCTTATGGAGAAAGTGCATAATCAGTTCGGAACGCAGGTCTTGGGCAATTCACTATCGGCCTAAACTTGCATACAAGGTTGTTGTGATGAGCATGTCCATTGTGGTGACTTCCCTTCTCAACATCTACTGTCCTATTGTCAGCTACTATCAATGGAATGGCTTGCCTTCAGAGGTTGTGGGTGATCCATCCCTGGAGATTTTTAAGACAAGATTGGACAGCCATTTGCCTGAAATGGTGTAGGGACGTCTCCTGCTTGAACAGAAGGTTGCATTGGAAGACCTCCAAGGTCTCTTCGAACTCTTTATCCTGTTATTTGGAGGATACCACGGGTGGGCTGCTGGGGGTTCGCAGGGGTTCGGGAGAACCTCTAGCTAAGATTCTGTGCAGTTCGGAGAACCCCCAAATCCCACTCCTGGCTGGCCCCGCCCACCCATCCCCTCCCAGGAGTCCCCATGTGGCCCGTTTTGGATGCAGGTAAGTGCAGGGCGCATGCAGAGGCTCGGGGAGGGCGAAAAATGGGCCTACTTGAAGTTCTGTTTCCAGCCTCCAGAGGGCCTACGGAGCCTGGGGAGGCTGTTTTCGCCCTCCCGGAGGCTCGAGAAAAGCCTCCAAAGCCCAGAGGGCAAACCTCCCCCCCCCCCACTGTGGTGCAGGAGGCTGACTAGGCCACGCCCACCATTGCCACGCCCATCCAGCAACCGGGGGGGGGGGAGAACCCTTTGCTAAAAAAATTTAAGCCCACCCCAGGAGGACACCTTACTCCTTGAACATCTGTTGCTCTGAAGGGGAGAAAATAAGAGGGTTTGCCCAAAATTATTTTAAAATCCATTCTCCGTGTATGGATGAAATGTGTCGGTTCTGTCTTTTGGAATAACAGAGAAGCCATAATGGGAAGTTTGCAGATTCATCATGTTTTCTGAATATTCTAACCTGCAAAAGAGAAAGTTCAGTTCCCTGCTTCACTGTGAAAAGGTGATCTTCGACTGCCCATCTGCTGCACCAAATCGTTCTCATAGGATTTTGGGGGAAATAAAAGTAGGCAGGGGAAATTATTTGTATATCAGTTCAAGCTTTTGCTAAGAAGAGAGAGAGGTAGAAATATAATAAAATTGGGGAAATGTAGATAAATGTTTCTCAATGTTTTCCCCTCTGGCTCCCTTCCAATAGGCCGTATCACTAAATATGGCAGGGGTGGGTTCTAACTAACCTCGCTGCCGGTTTCCTTCCTCCCGCGCCGCGGGAAATATAATAAATAAATAAAAAATAACCCACCCCCCAAAAAAAGCTGAAAACAAGATGGCGACACATGTACAGTGCCAGAAACTTGGCTTCTGCGCATGCACAGAAGAAAAAAAACCCCAAATATTTTTTTAAAAAAGATGATGGTGCCCACAGACCAGCACCAACCGAACCGGTTCCGTGATGTCATCGTGACACCACCAGTGGGTTGCTACCGGTTCAGGCGAACCGGTCCGAACCGGGAGGAACCCACCTTTGAAATATGGGCATGAGTCAATAGCTAGTGCAGTTTTGGGGTCAATGAGACCACATTTGCAATATAATACACTTTGCTCTTATGTTCTATCCTCCTTACATCAGAGGTGGGATGCAGCAGGTTCTGACCAGTGCTAGAGAACCGGTAGCAGAAATTTTGAATAGTTCGGAGAACCGGTAAATACCACCTCTGACTGGCCCCACCCCATCTACTCTCTGCCACCTGAGTCCCAGCTGATTGGGAGGAAATGGGGATTTTGCAGTAACCTTCCCCTGGAGTGGGGAGGGAATGGAGATTTTGCAGTATCCTTCCCCTGCCAAGCCCACCAAGACACGACACGCCCTCCAAGCCATGCCCACAGAACCGGCAGTAAAAAAAATTGAATCCCACCACTGCCTTACATGTTTTTCACCTGTAGCCCCCGGAGGACCATATAATCCCTGGTTGAGAACCACTGAGTTAGTTGACATCTTATTAGAAGCAAAGATTTGTCTTTTTAAAAGTAGATGTTGGAGGTTGCTCATTTCTGGATAGACAAAACATCTTACTACTTAAGAGTTGTTCCACATTATAGTAGATTTCCCATGTTTTGCTGGAGGAATTTAAGCAGAGGCCAGAAACCTGTCTGCGATCAGTTAAGCTATATTAAATCATGGTTTATTGGACAATCTACCATTGGATAGGCCCACATATTGCATTAAGCAACAAACTGCAGTTTACAGACCACAAACAGCTGAGCTCACAGATCACAGCAAACTAAAACCAACCAGCCAGCCAATCCCTTCCTAGTTTTCGCATGAATCCAACATACAATTTTTTGGCACTTGTCAATTTATTTTTGGAGGTCACAGAGGCCGCACAAGAAAAGGGCACTCTTTTGTGATTACCAGAGGGATCTAGGACAACTCGCCAAGCCCACTCTCCACGGGGCAACTCTCCTCAATTCAACGTTGTACTAATCATTTCATTCAATTGTCCCAAAGGTGCTTTTTCAAGAGGCAACTGGACTCTTGAAACCCAAAATATCTTCAAAGAAAAACCAGAAAGTCCAGTTGCCTCTTGAAAAAACATCTTTGGGACAACCAAGACTTGGGTGACTGAGAATCTCCATAGACATTTCATTCGATTACTTTTAATATTGGTGCCCACACTTTCATCAAAATTATTGTAACTGTTGTATTTCTGGATTGACTTTATTTTATTATTATTGGCCACCGTTCCGTTGAAATTAACTTTTGTATTTGTTGTGTGATTGTCCTGCGATGAGTTGTCCCAACAAGACAGACACAGACTTCAGAGGATAATCAGAACTGCAGAAAAAACAATTACTGCCAACCTGCCTTCCATTGAGGACCTGTATACTGCACGAGTCAAAAAGAAAATTATTTCTTTCCATGAAAATATTTACTGATCCCTCGCATCCTGGACATAAATTGTTTCAACTCCTACCCTCAAAATGACGCTATAGAGCACTGCACACCAAGACAACTAGACACAAGAACAGTTTTTTTCCCGAATGCCAGCACTCTGCTAAAGAAATAATTCCCTCACCACTGTCAAACTATTCACTAAGGCTGCATTATTATTACTATTAGTCTTCTCATCGTTTCTATCACCCATCTCCTCCCACTTATGACTGTATGACTGTAACTTGTTGCTTGTATCCTTACGATTTATATTAATATTGTTTCCTGATGGCTTATTTGTACCCTATGACAATCATTAAGTGTTGTACCTCATGATTCTTGACAAATGTATCTTTTCTTTTATGTACATTGAGAGCATATGCACCAAAGACAAATTCCTTGTGTGTCCAATCATACTTGGCCTATAAAGAATTCTATTCTATTCTATTCTATTCTATTCTATTCTATTCTATTCTATTCTATTCTATTCTATTCTATTCTATTCTATTCTCCCATGGTGAGTTGGCTACAGTGAGTTGGCTGTGGCAAGTTGTCACATTCCGTAACAGAGAATCTGGAGTGTGCACAAGAGCACACCACCTTCTTGTGTAGCCCATGCAGCCTCCTAAATGCACAAGCAGTTCTTGCACAATTTTTAGAGACTTCAGAGGCCACACAAGAATGTAGCATGCTTTCTCTCTTTTGGGTTTAATGGAAAAAGACTTGGGGGAAAAATTGAAAGTTTGATGTTATATATGTCGACGGCAGCAAAATTACTTTATGCACAAAAACGGAAGGACACTTCGATCCCCACAGTGGAGGAATGGCTCCAAAAGTTGATGGGAGTTAGCAGAGATGGCTAAATTGACTGCTTTGATAAAAGAAAAAATAGCAATAGCAATAGCACTTAGACTTATATACCGCTTCATAGTGCTTTATAGCCCTCTCTAAGCGGTTTACAGAGTTCAGCATATTGCCCCCAACAATCTGGGTCCTCATTTTACCCACCTCAGAAGGATGGAAGGATGAGTCAACCTTGAGCCTGGTGAGATTTGAACAGCTGAACTGCAGCTAGCAGTCAGCTGAAGTAGCCTGCAGTGCTGCACTCTAACCACTGCGCCACCTCTCAAATGGCTTCTGGTTCCTCCAAAAAGCACAGGAGAATGGGGTGTGCTGTCCTACTCCTTTTGGAGCCTGCAAAACCAAGCTGGAGCCTTCTTTGAAATTTCCAAGCCTCCTTTGACCCAGAGCTGGCTCGGATAGACATTTTTGTCTGAGTGACAAAGACAAATAAAATAAAATAAAAATTACAGTACTGTAAGGACTGCCTAAATTTTCTCAGCTGAGGTTGACATTTCAGACTTGCGTATCTGGGAAGAAAAGGCCATAATAGAATAGAATTTTTTATTGGCCAAGTGTGATTGGACGGACACACAAGGAATTTCTATTGCCAAGATAACTTATCTTCTTAGCTGGACAATATGATTTGGTTGAATCATAGGACAAACTGAAGTTTCAAAGAGTCTTTTGTTTTAATTGAACAGGTGTGAATGAATTTATCTCCTGCTTCTTGGGGACTCTAGTATTATATCTACTGACTGTTTCTCCACTTTCAACTTCTTGACATAAAGGGGTCACTGCCTTACAACCTTTTGCAGATTACGCATATGCAAAGGGAAACTGGCCAATCCACTTTTCTCATGCAAAGAAATCTTTGACTTGAGATCAATGGATTTATCTCAGATCTTGATCTTGACCAAGAATAGCTCCCCGCCCCCAAGAGGGCATGGTCACCAAAAACTGGTTTTACAAGACCAGAAGCAGATTTTGGAGCTTTATGTCCAAGGAATATCCCTTGGGGGGGGGGGAATAATCTGGGGTACTACTACAACTAATTACTACAGCTGGTAGTTTCTCTTGGCCTTAAGGGACTTGAAAGATGAAGCAGAAAATAGAAAAGAATGGAATTTCAATGTCGGTGGCTTGCGGGGGGGGGGGGAGAATTTGCAGAGAGCTAATGTGTATCAATTAAGGAATTCAATTTTAATGTGCATGGTTTTGTCCCTTACCCAATTTTTATTTCCCCACCCACCCAATTCTTTAGCTGTCTTGTAATCAGTCTGTCAGTCTTTTCCAAGCAGTATAACTTTCCAAGGTAGGTTTAAGGCTGAAAGATCCAACTTGGCTCTCCCAAGATTAACTCTTAATATTCAGATTTTACAGGGGTGAAATTCAGCAGGTTCTGACAGGTTCTGGAGAACCGATAGCGGAAATTTTGAGTAGTTCTGAGAACCGGCAAATACCACCTCTGGCTGGCCCCTGAGTGGGATGGGAATGGAGATTTTGCAGTATCCTTCCCCTGCCACGCTCACCAAGCCACGTCCACAGAACTGGTAAGGAAAAATTTTGAATTTCACCCGTTTCAGAAAACCTCCTTATAAAAGATAGATAAATCAAAATTTCAGAGATCTGAATTATTATATTGATAGCCTGGATTTCCTTCAAGTTGCTCAGGGAAAATGTGGTTTTTCTCTACAGCAAGGAGCGTTTGAAGCAGAGATAAAGGACTACTCCAAGATGGTTTAATGCAGTGATGGCGAACCTATGGCACGCGTGCCACAGGTGGCACGCGGAGCCATATCTGCCGGCACGCGAGCCATTGCCCTAGCTCAACTCCAGCATGCATGTGCGTGCCGGCCAGCTGATTTTTGGCTCATGTGGAGGCTCTGTGAGGTCATTTTAGGTTTCCAGAGGGCCTCTGGGGGGGTGTTTTCACCCTCCCCAGGCTCCAGGGAAGCCTCTGGAGCGTAGGGAGGGCGAAAAACGGGCCTACCAGGCCCACCGGAAGTCGGGAAATGGCCATTTCCGGCCTCCAGAGGACCTCTGTGGGGGCGGGAGAGGCCGTTTTCGCCCTCCCCAGGCATTGAATTATGGGTGTGGGCACTCACACGTGTGTGACAGCGCGCGTGCGCGCGCTTTCGGCACCCGAGGGAAAAAAGGTTCGCCATCACTGGTTTAATGTGATCATGCTGAAGAATTTAAATCTGGATTACTGGGTTTAATTGATTTTCTTCTGCTGTCAACACTTCTGCTTGTCACTGCCCTTTCATCTTCCAACTCACCCTTGTGTAACTCAAAGGAGCACCTGCTTTGCCACGGTCCCCCTTACTCAGCTGTTAGTCACAAAAGGAATTGATGGAATGCACAGGTTTAATACGGTGACATCCTACGTGTTGTTACATAATCCTAACTTGTCTCGAGTTCTCCGACAGCCGGAAATCCACCATTACAGAACATTGTGGCCTCCAGTAATTGAATAATTGACAATTATATGGTATCTTATTAAGCCTGAAGGACGGAAACCAGTACTTACAAAAAGATCTGTTCTCAACATTGAAATGCAGTTATCTTCAGGGCAAGATCAGGCTGACGTGTGTGTGTGTGTGTGTGTGTGTGTGTGTGTGTGTGTGTGTGTGTGTGTGTGTGTGTGTGTGTGTGTGCGCGCGCGCGCGCGCGCATGCACGCACCCAAGGATAGGATGTTGCCTCGGGCAAAAATTCTGTGCCATCCACACACCAAATTTTGTGTCATTTTTTATTTTTCCTATCCCATTCGTATGGTCGTTTGATCTCCTACTCCTTGCATAACAAATTTATGCAGTAAAGAAGGGGTGAGAGATGTCGGATAATTTGTAAATGAGTTAGACCAGTGTTTCCCAAAGTGTGGTATGCGTACCCCCAGGGGAAGAGTTTGGTGGGGGTATGCCTTGCACCGGAGTTTGGTGGGGATCACGTGGGAATATCCACTGCACCGTGCTTAGCTGCGCCCACAGAACAAGGAAAGAAATAGGCGCGTATCGCAGTTTTTACACATGAACTCGGGCCATCATACATCGTATCGCAACTCATTATGGCGGGAACTTCTGCGCATCCTTCGCGCAGCTCGGGTTCGGCCATTTTTAAACTTCGGGAACATTTAACAGTTTACGTTGAGCCGCGGAGCTGTTTAAATGCCGGAGAATTGCAGTGTTATCTAACGGTTAGTCTTGTGAGGCGTGACATAGCGTGAATATACTGCACTTCGTTACAGAGACAACTTACTTCTTTAATAGTTAGTTCCGGGCGCCTGTATCGTGCTTTAGTAAGTTCCACTGATTTTGATTATTTTTATAAAATACAATTTTTATTTTGTGTATGTACCAAAAAAAGAAAAAATATATTTTGATTTTTATTAAAGCATGTTTTTAATGAGGGGTACTCAGCGTTACGAAAATTATAGAAGGGGTACACATATGTCAAAAGTTTGGGAAACACTGTTGTATAAAAACGATGAAAAAGGATAGTTTAGAAGGGTCTTAAATGTTTGATCAGCAGTGATGCAAGACTGAAAAGGATTACTGAAGATAGCCAGAATCTGGATGAAACCAAATTCTCATTACAAGCAACTATTCGCTTAGCCAACGTCTGCATACCAAATTGTGTATATAGCTCATTATTAATCATTTTAATGTTTGTAAGCTGCCCAATCACCTCTAGAGATGGGCAGCATACAAATTTAAAAAATGGATGGATGGATGGAGGTAATGAAAAACACAAGGGCAAGAACTGTTAAGGTCTAGAACCGTGGTGGCGAACCTATGGCACACGTGCCAGAGGTGGCACGCGTAGCCATAGGAGCCGGCACGCGAGGGTTTCCCGCTGGCAAACCGGAAGCGCGAAAAAACGCACTTCCGGTTTGCCGGTGTGCTGTTTTTTGCACTCCGGAGGGAGGGTTCAGGGAAGCTCCCTGAAGCTCCGGAATGCAAAAAACTACAAAACAGACAAACTGGAAGTGCACTTTTCCGCACTTCCGGTTTGTCCGTTTTGTAGTTTTTTGCATTCTGGAGCTTCAGGGAGTTTCCCTGAACCCTCCGGAGTGCAAAAAACAGCATACAGTCAAACCGGAAGTGCGTTTTTTCGCACTTCCGGTTTGCCGGTTTCGTCATCCCAGGCTCCGGTAAGCCTTTTCGTGGGGGTGGGGGTGTGTGCGCATGCGCGGGGGGCAGCATGGGGGGGGGTGTTGTGCGCATGCGTGGGGGGGAGGGAATGGGTGTGGGCATGCGAGCGCACACGAGCGCCCCCCCCTTTTTTGGCACGCGAGCCAAAAAAGGTTCGCCACCACTGGTCTAGAATGTTGAATTGCAACACCTATAATTATACGAGCAACTAAAGCCATCTTTCTTCAGTAAGAACAGTTGGACCATGGGCACCACTGATTTATGCTATACTGTAATCCTGTTGAGGTTAATATCCCAGCCAGCTTGACTGTTGCTGAGAATTCTGGGAATTGAAATTGATACATCTGGATGTTGGGAATGTAGATGTCCAGGCTGAGCCTGAGGGAGGGGCCAAAGGTGTCATCAGTCATGAGTCCTTTCAAACTCACAAGAGATCCAAGTCCAGCCCACCTTGAATTCCTTTTTATTCTTAATTCCCACCAATGGCCATTGAGCCATAGTTCAGATTCTTGTAAAGAGCTTAAGCTTACAATCTTTATACCCATTTGAACTACATGAATCTCCTGATTTCCCTGGTGCTTGGCAGGGAAACTATCAATAATGCTTTTATCCTGTTTTCTCACTGATAACTTGTGTCAAAGAGAAAAATCTGGATTTTTTCCCTTTCTTTTTAGAATCTGTATCTTTTGCTTCCAGAGTGTAAAATGCATCCATCCTTCTGTAGGCGTTTACCTCATTCCTTAGCAATATCCATTTTATACAATCAGCATAAAGATGGGAGATTATTTGTACATCCACATTCCCACCTGTCTGTATTTGCATAGAAAGTGTCTGCACAGGTGATCTCAATGTCTGCACTTCACCACGTAAGAAAGGCCAGCTTTTGCATTCAATGAAGGCAGACCCCTCTTAGCAACCGTTTGCAGTTCCAACAGTGATGAAAAAGTTAACTTTGTAACCAATCCTCACACTTACATCTTTTGCAGGTCTGTAAAGCAAAGAACAGCTGAAGTAACACCATAAGCAACTGCAGTTTAATGACAAAGCTGATTGTCCCAATTGTGGCTGCTAAACAAGGGCTATCTGTACTTCATGGGAATTTCAATTATGTAAATAGAACAGCAACATCAGACTCTTAAAAAAAGACTCTGTTCCTTGTATTCTTACGTATCACATTTTGAAAACAAATGAGCCTCACTAATAACTGCCAACATTTCTACAATGTTTTTACTCAGGACATTTTTAACAGGAAAAATGTATACTGAAATTAACAAAATTAGGCCTGGGAGTCTCTTAGCTCAGACCTGAATGACAAATTGAATTTAAAACAATCTCATTGGCGTAGTATTTCCTGTATGACATAAAACCAATACAATTATTTTGAGAATTGACTGAAAACATCTTTATTATTCAGCTCTATGTCCGCCCCCACCTTGCAATTACAAGCACACAACTAAAATATATTTTTGTAATCTGAAATTACTCCAAGGACAGTCAACAAAAAAATAAGAGGCATACAAAGTCTGTACACAAACTCAACATGGGGTACACAATTTTCTTGACATCATACAAAATAAAAAAAGACTTTATAAATTCACATGGTCTGGGATCTTATATTTGCTCAATAAGGTCTCTCACGGCGATCTTGTCTGTGGTCCCCTCTGCAAAGTGAGAAGAAAAAAATAAAATTTAAAATTACAGATCGTAACTACTAGCTACAGTTAGTACTCCAGAGATAAGCTATTATGGGTGAAACTGGTAGGAATTTAGGAGTGAAAAGCACGATACAGGTCCTAATAGCCTCTGGGAAACTTTTTATTCAGATGCAGAAATATGATGTCATCTACCCATCCCACTCCTAGAAATAAATTTTACCTGGAGTCCATTTTTCCTGGTCCAAAGTTTCCCCTGTCTCCGCCTCTTCCACCGCGGAATCCACCTCTGTCTCCCCCTCGACCTCCACGGAAACCACCTCTGTCAAAGCCTCCCCGTCCCCCACGTCGTTCTTCACCAAATCCGCCTCCTAGGAAAACAGAATAGATTACTCATCTCAAAGCACAACTATAGTTTTCTCTTCTTATATTCAGACCTTTACATGAAAAGGCAAGCTATACATTTCACAAAATGATCTCGGCAAAAGACCATCATACATTTGTGTCCTTCCCCCATCAAAGCACACAAGAAATCTCACTCCTGTAAATGATTCTTCTCGTGGTAAGAATTGCAGTAAGTGCAGTTGATTAACTCTCTAATACTCACCCATATGTGGTCCCCCGGGTCCATCTGGTTTGGGTGCTTTGCACTGATTGCACTCATTGCGCCATGAAAAATTCATGTTCTCACATGTCCTACAACAGACACCATGGGGAAAAAGCAAGCCATTACAAATCAAGTAAATTAACTCTAACTACCATCTTCCCTGCCACACATTTTTGCTACAAATTTTACTTACGGATTAGGACATTTCCAGTCTCCAGCACGCTGCTGGCCACCTCCGCCACTAGGGAAACCACCCCGGTTGCCTCCACTGGAGCCACTGTTGCCGCCACTGCCGCTGCCGCCGCCACCACCACCACCAAATCCACCACGGCCCATTGGTCCTGAAGAAAATTCAAGGTGGCAACTAAGAGCGTTTTCTTGCCAGTATTACTGTCTCATCCACTATAACAGCTGTTTCTCAAATCTCAGCAATTTTACACATCTTTAAATTGCTGAGGTCAAGAAATACTGCATAAGGTATTTCCATCCATTTTATCTCCACATTCTACAACAGAACTTGGCCCTTCTTTCACCTTCACTGCTTTGCTGAAAGACCAGTTCTTACTCTTCTCCTAATATAACATGACAGGAAGATGGATAAGCAGATGCTCCATTACTTCCCAATTCCAAAGATAACTCTTACTCACCTCCTCCTCTTCCGCCACGGCCTCTTCCGCCACGGCCATTCCCCCCTCCTCGGGTGAAGTCTGCTCTCCGGGTGGCAAATGAAACTTTAATTGGATTGCCAGAGAACTCTTTCCCTATAGAATTGAGGAAAAACACTTTTGTCCATTATTGTGTTCATCACTACTTTTTATTTCACTTAAATTCCAATGGCACAGAGACAATCCCTATCCTATCACTTTGAACACAGCCATACAAATTCCCAGCAATAAAAATGTTGTTCCAAATCAGCGACCTACCATCAAACCAATCAATGGCAGCTTTTGCAGATGGGGGGTCATCAAAAGAAACTGTAGCTTCTCCTTTCAGTTTTCCTGTCTCACGGTCTGTATACAGATTAATCATAGGCTGCCCAGTTTTCTTATTAATCTAAAAAAAACACACGAGATGACATTCTGATCAAATAAAGTTTTCATGTTATTGTAGCTGCTCATACAATTATTTAGTAATGATATTTGTTTGCTGTTCATTTCTGGAGACTGCCGCCTATCTCAAATGTATGATTCTGGGCAGCTTACATTGAAATAATAAAAACATAAAACACACAACTGCTGACATTGTATTAACAAGCAATTAAACAAGCAAGCAAGCAAACAAACAGGAGGGCTCCCATCATGCATTGGGGTCCCAGGCTTGATCATAGAACCAAATCTTTAGGAGCTTTTTTCTCTTTATGTAATTTTTACCTATGAAGTATAAAAATGTTAACTAGCCTTTAGGTGAAAGATACATTACACATATAACCATCTGAAATCATTTTGTAGTCTACTATTTTCTTGCTTCAATTAAAAAATCCAAGGCAATTTTTGTCTTTATATGTGATTCACAAACTAGGTGATGATCCTCTGGATTCCCACTAGTGTATTGCTAAATGGATCCACGGTAGTGCCAAGAATTTGTTTACCTTGATGAGGCCAATCTGCTTAAAGTATTCTGAAACCGACTCAATGGTTACATTTTCACCAAGTCCTTGGACAAAGATGGTGTTATTGTCAGAATTATCCTGCTCACTAGCTGCAAGAGAAGAATTAAGACTTTTAAACAAAATAAATTCCAAACAATTTAGAATCAAACCATTCTGGGCTGTGCGAATTTTCAATTCTGTATTCCGTTTTATCAAAGTGAACAGACATTTTCTTTGGTTAAATACAGCAAATCTTTAATCCTGAATTATGATGTTGAAGTTCATTTCTCCTACAACTCAGTTTGTGTTTTTAACACAACTGAAATCAGCTAGCTTAACAGTTGTTTTGTGTTCACAAGAATCCCAAAAGAGATCAAAACGCAGATTTGAAGATGCCCATCAAAGTCTCAAGTTATTCCTGAGCATTGATTGCTTCGCTGGTCTTCAGGAACAGCGGTCCTTAAGACAGAACAGTTGTGGTAAGTGCAAAGCTTTGTTTTGATTATTAAGTGGAATGAGTATCAAATCAAACAACCACTTACCAGAATCATGACGTGAGCCTTGGTCCCGTGGTCCTTTTGTCACATGAAAACAAGGAAGGAAAGGTTCCGTTAGACAGAGTGGGGGCCCCCTTTTTTTCACATCACCATCACGATCACATTATAAACAGGCCAGTGTTGAACATATGCAGCCTCACAATTAGAATGTAAGAAAACATACCCGCCCAGTGAGAAGCACTCCATGTCTTAATGAGATTATAAATTACATAACCAGTTTAAACATTATTTCCGCCATGTCATATTGAACCCAAATTTTTGCAGCTTTGGAGGGAGGAGCATGGCCTCCAGATACACACTCAAAACAGCATGGGACAACCACCCGGAGGAATCTATTTTTCCACTTTCATAGCATACATTAGTCACTGCTACCCGTATTGACCCTCGATCAGGTTTTTTTTTTTAAATCTCCAGCACATGAGGCCTGAGGCAGAATTCTGCAACCTATTCCATTTTTGTTTTCTTGAACACAAGAGCTATGTGTTAAGTAGACACCACCTTACACCACAGAACACATTTTGAGTTGTCCTTTTACAAGATTAGATCTTTAGTTTTGAGAAACCATCAGGTTCTTTACTTGCATCAACCGTTCTATTAACATATTATATACACAGAGATTTCTTTAAAAAAACATTTTGACACCTTTCAGCACATCCAATCTTAATTACTTTTGAAAGCGTATGCCCAACACTGGTCTCAAATGCATTAACAATCCTAGGTAGACCATTTTAAAATTTTTGTGCCAAGCCTTTTTCAGCAAACCCTATGGGAACGTTCCTTAAAACCAATTAGTTTAAGTTTGGTACATTCATGTTTCAAAACAAAAAACAAACAAAAAAAAACACCACCTTTTATGAAACTTCATGATATTAAAACCAAACTTTCTTTAAAATAAAAGCCCATGAAAACATTTATTTGTCAAAGAGCTCTTAAGAGTTTTATACAGACAAAATTATACATTCCGGTTTCAATGGAGTGGCCCCTTGCATTTCTTTCCTGTACCAGTAGTTTTTTAAACCAGGTAACATAAACCTTCATTTTACCATGTTTCTTCAGGATTGCATGCACTTCCATTAATACTTTTTAAGCCAACATTTGCATGTGTGTTTCTAACAAGGGACAACACACAAGCCCAACATTTATGAAGTGAATTTTCCACGTGTTCTCCCACAAAACACAAGTCTAGGTTTCATTTTTTCCCCCAGTCTTGTTGCATAACATACAACCAAAATTGGTCCGAAGGACTTGGCCGAGTAGAAAACCCAGAACGTGGAAATCAGCACCACAGATACAACCAACCATTTTGGCATATGTGCCACAAACAGGGAGTGCTCCCATAGGTTTTTATCTGACAAACGGTGGCTTTTCATTTCTTTGGCATACAAACAGTGTCTCCGAAAAAATAATAGAATAGAAATACACTTTTGTGGTTCAAGTTTTTGAACTCTTTGGACTTACCACCAAATTTATTGAAGCCACCACCTCGCTCACCACCGCTGAGGAGATAAGTTAGAAGATAATGATGCTTTTTCCATGGCTAAAAAGGTTTGTTGCTAGAAACTACACCATATCCATTAAGATGCTGGCCAACACTTATGTTTGATTCTTCCTGAAGATCTAAAGACCACCTCTCCACCTTTTTCTTGCCCTCAGCATTTTTTAAAAAGTAAAGCATGATACCCTTTGAGAAGGTTTGCAATTGCTAATGTTTAGTCAATCTTGCTTCCGATCTTGAACCGTTACATGTGGCGTCCTGATGCAGCTTTTGGGACAAAGTTGTTTTCCTTGTAGGTGTTCTATTCTTGGCATGGACTGGTGAACCAAGCTTGTTTTTAAAATATCGCATACCGTGCACACTGTATTTCTAGGTCACTTTTCTCAAATTATTGTTTTTGCAAAGCTTTTGTTGCATACAATCCTACATGCAGATATCTGCTTTGAAAGCATGTATAAAAACCCATTCTCTCATCAGAATATTCATATTATTAAATCACTCAGCTCTAAAAACTGCATTATCTGCCTGCCATTAAAGATCTCTCTCCCTTCCTCAGACCCTTAACTAACATGTGGAAGGTGGAGATTTGATTAAAGTTCATTGACTTTCACACCTGTGGCACACAAAATGCAGAATTTGTTAACAGAACAGGTATTGTTAACAGAGCAACAACTTTTCATAAGCAAACAACCCTTCAACTACCCATATCTATACTCACCTCTCTACTATCTTTTCTCCCCCAATCATAAACCCACATGGTCAATGTTGCTTAGCAATCATTGTTTTTCAAATACCAACTTTAGTCACCCCTCGATTAAAAGAAAAAAAAGAAAAAAAGAGGAGAGGCAGTACAAGTACCCAAGAACAGTTTGAGGATCCTACATGGTCGCTCGTAAACCACAAGTACAAGAAATGAGTAAACATGAACACATCCGTTTAAACCCAATTTGACAGCCATTACATGGCTAAACCATAGCATTAACCCCAAGGAAAAGCTGGCTTACAATTTGCCCAGAAGCATGTTGCTGAAACAATCATAGAATCCTCAAGTTGCTATCAGCATATAAACCATGCCCCTTCCATTTCCCTCATTAGGTTTACACTGGGGTGGAATTGAAGGATAATCCTATTATCAATCTCCTTTCTGCAAAAATTGTAGTAGTACGGTACTTTGTAGTATGAGAATCCTCTATGTACTTGTACACGACTGTAACATGGGTCACAGAGAAGTATAATTCATCTTCGAGGAACAGTACTGATACTCATATCAAGTGCACCTTTGAGGTTGTCAACAGATCCAAGTAGGATTACAAGATGAAAATGCCGTATTTCACCCCATGCACCAACTTGTTACTGCAATGACTGATTTGTCAGAAAGTAATTTTAATTCCTTCACATACAGGTAACAGAATACCTTTTGACAGCCATTAAGAATTCACCCCGTATAAAAAAAAGCACACCAATTGTGTACAAGGTGGTTTCCCCAGCCTTATTCACCAAAACTTTCATTTTCTTTTTAAATTTTGTACCCTCCCAGAAACAATTATCTTTTTTCAAGAACTAAGACATTTTTTTAAAAAAACCCGCTCCCTCTACCACAACAACCTATTAGACACCTACCCCATGCCACCTCCACGGCCACCTCTGTTGCCACCTCTACCACCACTCCGATCAAAGCCACCTCTACCATATCCGCCACCGCCACTTCCTCCGCTGCCTCTGCCACGGTTGCGGTCCTGTTGACCCCCGTATCCACCTTGATCCTGGCTGCCATAGCCTCCTCCACTACCACTTCCACTCATGGAGGATTGATCCTGGCCATAGCCACCAGCTGGAGAAAGAAGTGAAAAAAATAATAATCTTAGATTATAAAACATGACCTTTGACTTCCGACAATAAGAAAACATGAGTAGGAAAGGTAAAACTCTTGCAGCATTCCACCAGAATCAGACATTGTATTCAGTGGACTTCCCCTTTGCCAAAATTTAAACCAAGATGAGCTGAAAAGAACATCTACTCACAACTGCTGCCACCTCCTCCTCCACTGCTGCCGCCGCTGCCATATTGACTCTGCTGGCCGTAGCTCTGAGGTGGATTGTAGGAAGGTTGTTGCCCATAGGAGCTTTGCTGCTGGCTGGCATAGCTTGACTGCTGGCCATAACCCCCACTTTGAGGTTGCCCGTAACTGGAAGTTTGGGAACTGGTGCCATAACTGCAGATTTCACAAAAGAACAAGTGTAAAAATACTACTCTAGCCTCATTCAAAGTACGCCCATTAAACTGGCTTTATCCTATTAGGATTCTTCAGGTTCCCCTCTCCAAGCTCATCCCACAACTCTGAAGAAAAATCAGGACATCCCCCCCCCCCCCAAATTTACCTTCCAGTGCTGGAGCTGGTTGGCTGCTGAGAATAGCTGGGATAAGATGACTGCTGTCCATAGGATGACTGTGATGTCTGATTAGTGCCATATGCTGTGGATGAGCCGTAAGCTTGTGGTGTGGACTGAGTGCCATATCCAGCTGCTGTTATTTTTTTTAAAAAAATGGGGGGGGGGGGTTTAGCAACAAATCAGCATTAAATGTGGTGTCATATCAATGCCTACAGGATTTCCCACCATTACTTATAGCTTTGAATTAAATGAGTTTGCTTTTGGTTCAGAAGGTATGTTTGGAATATGCAGGAGCATGTAAACCAACACCTGCCTACAATCTATTAGAGATATATTTGTTGCCAAGACCGCATAGTTGCATCACCATCCCAACAAGAGCTACAGTGTCTTTTGGACTATAAGATGCACCGGTATATAAGACGCACCAAGATTTCAAAGAGGTAAGAAAACAAAAGTTTTTGCCCTCCCCCAAGAGCATTCTGCAGACCTCCCAAACCCTCTGCGCACCCCATTTTTGTGAAAAACGGGCCATTTTTTGCCAAAATGGGCGTTTTTGCCTTCCCCCAGCCCCCAGGAGCACTCTGCAGACCTCCCAAACCCTCCGTGCATCCAGTTTTTGTGAAAAACGGGCAGTTTTTCGCAAATGGGGCGTTTTTGCCCTCCCCCAGGAGCACTCTGCAGACCTCCCAAACCCTCCGCACACCTGTTCTCGCGCAGGGCGGTGCTTTGGGAGGCCAAAAATGGCTGTATTCAGTGTATAAGATGCACCAACATTTCCACCCTTTTAGGGGGGGGAAGTGGGTCTTCTACTCCGAAAAATACGGTATATCATCCTGCAAAATGACAGTTGCTTTAGTACCGTGATGGCAAACGTATAGCACATGTGCCACAGGTGGCACACAGAGTTTTTGCCCTCCCTAGGCTCCAAGAAAGCCTCTGGAGCCTGGGGAGAGCGAAAAACAGGCCTACCGGAAGTCGGGAAACGGGGGTCGTGCACGCATGCGCGTGGCAGCACCCGGGGGCATTAAATATGGGTGTGGGCACGTGCATGCACACAAGCGCGTTTTCGGCACCTGAGGGAAAAAAAGGTTCGCCATCACTGCTTTAGTAACTCAAAAGGGTGCTGCATTTGCTTCTGAAGTATTCCATACTGATGTTTTAATGAACAGATACAATTGCCAAGTTAAGAAATACAAAAAGTCTCACAACCTTACGATTGTTTTTCCTCATTCCAAATCAAGTTCTGTAACTTTAGCTAATAAGTAAAGAAATTCCATTAGTTATTACCATGGGATGGGATGCAACAGCGTCATTTTTATATCTTTGCCTCTATAAACCAAGCCTGTATGTTGGTGTGTCACAGAATTGACAAGCCAGAATCACTCATCTCCCCCAGGTCAGCTGATCTCTCATATTTTCCTACATAGTTATGAAGATTAATGTACTCACAGCCCTGTGTCTGGCCATAAGATGAGCTGTAACTACTTTGGCTATATCCAGAAGTATCTGCTGATTGCCCGTAGCCACCATAACTCTGCTGTCCGTATGGCTGGCTAGTTTGTTGAGAATAACCTTGTGTGGGTGGAGTTGGGTAGGCCCCATAACTAATGGAAAAGAAGAGGATAAAAATCAGCCAAAGAACTTATTTCCACAATGAACTTTCAGATTTTTGCTTTTTACTGTATGTCTAGTGTTTCATTTAAATTACAGAAGTTGCAGGTGTTATTTCCAAGATGGCTGATAACCCCACAAATGTGGAAACTGTGTGTGTAATTCTGAAAATTACTGGAAATTTTCTGGAAATACTCAGAAATAAGCAATATATTAAACCTATTTTAAAAGCAGCTTTAATATTCTTTATGGTTGGACAATTTAATGACTTTCCAACAGTCCTTGAAAATTTGAGCATTATTGGGTTTGTCAAATTGCATTGGGAAATTTAATGAATATCTAAAATAAATGAATTTTAAACAATATTCCCCTAAGGATAAATAAGATGTTTTTATGTGGATACACACTATTTTAATGCATTTGATACACACTCAATTGTATTGCAGTTGACTGTTAAGATAGTTAATTTAAACAACTTTCTGTATTTTAGCCCCCAAGGGCAACCGGTCTAGACATACTACTTGTAAGGTATTATTAGTTATTAGTATGTTTAAATGCAAATCAAGACACAAGATTTCTGAAATCAGTACTACATCATCGTCATCTTTCTTACAGAAAAAAACTATTGCCTATTGAAAGTATGATATCGAAACATCTTAGAGAGAGATGGGCAGTACCTAAATCTGGTACACAAAACACAATAAATAAACATGTTACTCATGCATAGAAAATGAATTCCAATGTTATTTACCTCTGTGTTGCTGACTGGCTATAATCTGCAAAAGAATTGGAAAAAAATTAAAACAGATCCACTGAACAAATTTTGAGAACCTAAGAGTGAATGAAATACAATCCCCAATTTGTATGACTACAACTCCCAGCATTCCCAAGAATCAGGGCCAATAGATGCCCAGAGTTTTATTGCAATTTCTAAGATGCCCCAAGTTGTATATGGCTGTCACTCAGAATGGACACATTATTGCATAAAAATATCTCTATGCCACCTTGGCATGAGATCTGCAGAATGTGACAATTATATTATTACACTTCAAATAGTACCAATTATGGACAACAAAAATGTGAAAAAGCAGAGCCTACATCGCATTTAAGTTTGTTATAGCTGTGTTCCCTGGAATTTCAGATTTCATTAGTTTTTTAATGGTGATATTAGCTTTTAAACATGGCATCCATGCCTTCTTTTGAAGTTCTAGAAACCATGTTTTCTTTTTAACCAAACCAATATTTTCAATGTGAATCCCACCCCCCACAGCAACGAAATGGAGAGCATATTCTGGAAGTCCTTGGATACATTTGCAGGTATTAAAAAACATACAAACCTGACTCAGAAAAGGAATGATGTAACCCATAAATTTGCCGCTACTGAAATGTTACCTAAAACCAGTGCTTTCTACTATTTCTCATGTCTAATTAATATTTTCTATTGTTTTATTGCTAATGCATCAGATATACTGAATGCATTATTTTGGTAACCTATAAAAAACTTGACACTCCCCCTTTAATAAACACCTTTTGCTTAGCCTGAAGTATCCATGATTCGTGGTGTGCATATTGTGAAAAACCCAACTTTGCAAGGTAAAGTGTCTCTTCCCAAATTCAGTGATCATATTTTTTTCATATTTACACCAATCTGGATGCTTGAGTTTTAGGCAAGCAGATAGGGATGCTTGTGATGCTGTTTAATCAGATTTATAGAACTCTTTTTATGGCAAAGTTCAAGCATCCTTTCAGTCCAGAAGGGAAGGGATTGGGAATTAAGGCATATGAGGGAACAAACTGTTACCTGGAATATTAAACTTCATTATTAAACTTTTAAAAAGGTAACATTAGCATTTTTAACAATTGCAATCTAGCCCTCTTCTTGTAACTTTTAAGAAAGCATGTTTTTCTCTTCCTAGCCAAGGCCATTTCTTTTGGTATGCCAAGAACTTGCTTTTTCAGCAACTACACCTAAGTGTATTCTGGAAGTTCTTGAATATACATACTGTACTTAAGTGTTGAGAGAAATACCAACTTGACTGGAACAGGGAGTATGTAACTCATAAGTCTGTCACTTGTGGAATATAAGAGAATCAATGTTTTCTATTGATTCTCTTATATAATCAATGTCTTTATTGTTTGATCATTTACTTATTGGTGTATCACATGTACTGAATGTATGCAACATTTGTTTCTGTACCCTATAAAATACCTGATCCTCCTTAATACAGGTAGTCCTAGGCTTACAACAGTTCATTTAATGACCATTCAGTTACAACAGTAGTGAAAAAAGTGACTTATGACCATTGCAGCATCCCTATGGCCACATGATCAAAATTCAGGTGCTTGGCAACTGCTTTATATCTATGACCGTTGCAGCATCCCAGGGTCACATGAGTCCCTTTTGCGACCTGCCAAGCAATGTCAACAGGGAAGCCAGATTCACTTAACAACTGTGTTACTAACTTAAAGACAATGCTCCACTTTAACATTGTGACAAGAAAAGTAGTAAAGTGAGGCAAACCCACTTCACCAATGTTTCACTTAGCGACATAAATTTTGGGCTCAATTGTGATTGTAACTAGAGGACTACCTGAAAATGCTTTTCTTTTTTTTCCTTTGCCTGAATTACTTGCACTCGGGGATTTTCGGATAGTTAAAAAGAACACCTTTGCATTATATAAATCTTCCAAATTCAGTGAATATGGTCTTCTTCAGCTCTAGCCTGGGACAGCAGGCAATTGTGAAGCCCTCCAATCCTCCTCGTCCAAAGGCCCATTAAAAAAAAACAACCACCATCCAACAGCCCGTAATGACGGCAGAAAAATGCAAATAAAAAAAACCGCGAGGGGAAAAAAAGGCCGCGCAGTGAAAATGAGTGACAGCTTAACAGGGACCGAGGAGTAATTCACCTACCCATGGAACTGAACAGCTGTTAATGCTTAGTTACGAGCTTAAATAGACTTAGGTTTGCCAGAAAGGGAACGTGGGGTATTAGGATCGAAGGCCAGCCGCCCACTAGCGAAGACGGGCGGGGAGGAGCGCGCGCTCCCTCAGCGACTAAGCAGCCGTTGGGCGTGCGTGGGCGAGCGGCCATTCTAAATGAAAAGGCGCAACCGCAGAGGAAAAGAGCCCGGATGTTGCACTGCGACAAAAAAAAAAAGCGGCGGCTACGCGCACGCGCCCCAAGGAGCCGGCTAGACCAGGCGGCGCATGCGTACTCCCAGATCACCCGGTTCAGAAAGCCCGCTTCTCCCCGATTTTTTTCATCAACGGCTCCTTCTCGCGCATGCGTGCTTGTCCTTGTCCCCTCAAGAGTTCCTCGGAAACCCCGTTTTTCTCTCTCTCTCTCTGCCCCCCCCCCTTACCGGGTCTCACGCTTTCCTAAAATGGCCGCAGCAAATGGCGCAGTTTAGACCGATGGGGCAATGCGCAAATCTTTACCCGGACAAGGGAGAGCAGCCGTTCATTCAACCTCCCTTCCCCGGTTGGAGCATCCGCACCTTCTCTTTTACTCCCTTCAATCGCCCCCAAAGCATGAAAGGGCGAAGCGTCCTCTCTTACTCCGGGTTCTGGTCGAGGCACGTCCGCCTTCCTCCCTCAATGGATTCCCCGATTTGACCCCCTGCGGAAGCCAATTTGCCCCAAAGCCCCATCGCACGCTCCCTGTGGCCACGAGGACTAGCGACTTGATCCTGCTGAAATCGAGCTAAAAACCCCGGAGCCCCTTTTGCAGCGGTTTGTGGAGGGCCCGACGTTCCCTTCGTGATCTCTCCGGGAAAACCGATCCGAGTCTCCCCGGCGATTCCCCTGCCCTTCTCACCGTTGGATGCCATCGCTGAAGCTTCTCGACAAACTCCCTCGTGTCGCCTTCGCCGCCTTGTCCCGGCCGCTCCCTTCGCGGCAAATATACCAGCCCTTCCCCTTTCCTTTGGGCTACACCATCTCAGATGACGGGTGGCCGGGAGAGTCGTTTGAATGAGGCCGATTGCTTTTCGTTCTTAAAAAAAAGACTCTCCTGTTCGCCGATGGGTGTGCAAGCCTCCACCCGAAATTTCTTTATTTTGAAATAACCCTTACGGGTTATCTCTCGTGGAGAGATTTAGAAAGCCATCTGCTCCCCCCCCCCCAACAATCGAAATGGGATCAGTCCAACCTGCTGGGTGGGATGAGATCACGGCGGCAGCCTGGGCGCAACCAAAGGAGGAAGGGGGGGGGATTGAGAAATCAGGGAAAGCAGCTCTCCCTACGGGCCTCTGTTGTAGGACCTCGTGGTGGCGTCTTTTGCAAAAATCCTATGGATTAAATGTCAAAGGACTCTGGAGTCATTTTAAAACGGGTTTAGTAGATTGCAGGGGGGTAACACACTTGAAATCTGGTTCTGAGCTCTTCTGGGTCGGTTCCAGGAGGACAGAGGCACCGATGAAAGGCATTGCTGCATTTCAGACCCATCGCTTTTGGGCTGGAGGGGGAAAGAAGATCTGGCCGAGCGGCCCATCCTTTTTCGCCTCTTGCCGGGTGGTGTTTTGCACGCTCCTCTTCTGAAAAGGATACCGAAACTCTAGCCAGCGCGGTTTCAAAAAAAAAAAATCTGGAAGCTCAGCCCCCGTTCTTGCTAAGCCTACCCTGGGGAAACCTGGATGCACAATTTCAGGTTTCTCAATTGGACTCCTGGCTCTTAAAAGTAGTTTATTGACCCAGAAAGCTATGATCAGCGTTGGAGGGTTGCAAGTGCTTGGAGCAGACAGGGCCCCTGGTTGGGCATCTCCTCAAGGATGATGAGATAGGCTGCCTCATTGCTGTGTTTCCCATGTGTAATAAATGCTATTTTGTGTTATTTCGCTTGTCATCCTTTCTGCCACTGTAATTTAAGAGTTGATTGCATTTCATTTCATTGATGACATGGAATCTAAGCAGCATTTGTGCTGCGGATTAGCGCTGTGGCCTGTTTTTAATGGAGAGACTGATTCAGAAATGGATGCATGCATCCATACAAAACATGAATATATAATAAATATAACACTAAAACATGTGAAGAACGGTTGCAGGAACTGAGTATGGTTAGTCTAGAGAAAAGAAGGACCAGAGTAACATGACAGCAGCATTCCAGCATTTGAAAGGCACCCACAAAGAAGAGGGGGTCAACCTATTCTCCAAAGCACCAGAAGGCAAGACAAGAAACGATGGAGACTAATCAAGGAGAGAAGCAACCTAGAATTAAGGAGAATCTTCCTAACAGAACAATTAACCAGTGGAATTGCTTGCCTTCAGAAGTTGTTGGTGTATCATCACTGGAGTCTTTTAAGAAGAGACTGGACAGTCATTTGTCTGAAATGTTATAGGGTCTCCTGTTTGAGCAGGGGGCCGAACTAGAAGACTTCCAAGGTCCCAGCTCAATTCCGATTCTGATATTTTTTTTGTTAGATCCCACATTTGAACCCGTGAGCAAATGCGTGCACTTGCACAAGCGTTAGCACTGCCGTAAAATAAGCTAATAGAAAGCTGCCCTTATTTGATGGATTTTGCATCCGTATCCTGCCTTTTGTTCAAATTCTCCCATTGACTGGCAGCTTCCATGACATCACAAAAGCATGCTAACTTAGGCATTTGATAAAAAGGGAGGAATGCAGTGGAGAAACGCCACTAAACAAACTTTTTCATCTTTTGGTGAAGCCTGGATACCTTGAAGAATTGATTTATCCTCCTAAAGAAAGCCTGCCTGTTTTCATTGCATCAATGTTAGTCAATGTTGTCTGCTTAATAATCTAATGTATTGCAATTAACCTCTTTGGGCAAAAATGAATTGATATAATTTTTTACGGCAGTCGCAATTCTCAAATTCTCTTTGGTTTGCCAAAATTTCAGAATTAGGGACTTGCAGGCTGCCTTCCCCGCTTCGCGGGAATGGTTTCTCCCAGGAATAAGGCTTTCCCTGTGTCCCTAAAACCAGCTAGAGCCAGTTTTGAACCGCGCCCTGTGAATTTATGAATGGCCTGGAGCGTTGGCATGGTAACACTGGAAATGAGGCCAACAGGCCAGGAAAAGGGTCTTCTCAACGAAATGCTTAAAGCATGGACAGGATTTCTCACTGGCTCTGTCATCACACACGCCCATGTTGGGTGGTTTTCCCGCCCAGTGGGGCTAATTTGGGAGATCGGTTGCAGGAAATTTTTGGACATTTGCAGGTTGCGGTATTTTGGTCTGCTTTTAAGGGCATGCACAGTTTATGACTGCAAAATGCATTGCTGGGAAGAAGATGACGCCAGCACGATACAAGCAGAGTCGATCGTCCTCCTTTCCCGCTGCACCACCAGCATCTCGTTCCCCAAATCCAGCTTCTCCTTTCTCATCCTTCAATCTACCCTCACTGCCCTCTTCCTCTCCCAAGAAAACTTTTGCAATAATAAAAGGGGCCTCGGGCCTTGCAACCTCCTGCTAGAATATTTTTATTCCTTAACAAGTCCTTTCTGAGTTGGGATGAAACTCGCACCTGGCAGCTGCATGAAATTAAGTTGTTCATTCTTCGCCAAAGAGCAGTGATAGCATGTTGTTAGATGGGGCAGCTTGCAAAGACCTCCCTCCTTCCAGCATAGGTTATATACATGTCAATCAGCCCCTCCTTTACAATACCCCCCCCATTCACCCAATTCCCTCCTTCCATCATCCCATATAAGGAACTTTCTTCCATTTATTTATTTATTTATTTATTTATTTATTTATTTATTTATTTATTTATTTATTATTTTTGTCAAGTAAGTATTGGTAATATACATAGATATAACATTGTTTATATACATAAGATGGGTACTGATAAGAGGGAATATTAGGACAGGGACGGTAGGCACGCTAGTGCGCTTATGCACGCCCTTTACTGACCTCTTAGGAATCGGGTGAAGTCAACAGTGGACAGTCTTAAGGATAAAGTTTTGGGGGTTTGGTGACGAAACCACAGAGTCAGGTAGTAAGTTCCAGGCATTTACCACTCTGTTGCTAAAGTCGTATTTTCTACAGTCAAGTTTGGAGCGGTTCACTTTGAGTTTGTATCTGTTGTGTGCTCGTGTGTTGTTGTGGTTGAAGCTGAAGTAGTCGTTGACAGGGAGGACGTTGTAGCAGATAATTTTATGAGTTACGCTTAGGTCGTGCCGAAGGCGACGTAGTTCTAAGCTTTCTAAGCCCAGGATTTCAAGTCTGGTTGCGTAAGGTATTCTGTTGCGAGTAGAGGAGTGGAGGGCTCTCTGAAAATCCAAAGGCTATCATTGGAAAGGATACCTTATTTCACTTCCCTTCCTGCCTAGACTATTTTCAAGGCTTGTGAATAATGAAGAAGAGTAAAAAGGCTAGCAAATATTAAAACAAAATGAGACATGGTTTCTGAAGCCTTAATAAATTCCCTAATGAAATGATGATATCGATGTCCTTATCTATTCAGACGTGTTTGACTCTTGGCAATTGAATGGGCCAGGTCTCTCCACATCTTCCAATGTTGCGTTACTTTGAGTTTTTCTATGCTCTGGCAGGTGTCAGTTTCGATGGTGTCCAGCCACTGTGTTCTTTGGCGGCCTGGTTTCCTTTTACGGCTAACTGATCCAAACATAATTGCTTTCTCCAGTGATATAACATGGCCAAAATAAGTGAGAAACAGTTTTGTGATTTTGCCTCCCAGTGACTAAATATTGTAATGTTCCCACACTCCTGCCCTTAATATTTAGACTCCTCACCCTCTCCTGAACTCTTGGTACCCACGATGGGAGTACCACGGAGGGAGGGAGGGAGGGAGGGAGGGAGGGAGGGAGGGAGAGAGAGAGAGAGAGAGAGAGAGAGAGAGAGAGAGAGAGCACTCTCCTTCCCTCTTCTGCCAATGTGGGTGGCTCTGGATCTCTTGCCTGGTGCAAGGCATGTGCACCAGGCATGGAGAACACTGCAGACAATAAGGCACATGCACACAGCTGTGTCTGAATTTACTGCTCCACCATCTCTTTTCCAAGTCCAACTTGTGTTTGCATGCTTCCCTGTTTGCCACCCAGGATCTAAGCACACACTGGTTGGCCTTTGGATAAGGTGACCAGACGTCCCGATTTTGGCGGGACAGACCCGCTTTTTCACCATTTGTCCCGCGTCCAGCCCGCCTTCTAAAAAGTCCCGATTTTTTCAAAGTTTGCCCGACTAGGGCATTCTTTCAAAAAATCTGCCTGAAAGGCAGCAGGCCTCTCAGCTCGGGCCGGCCGTGGGCGGCGTTGGCAGCGGGCGGGCGTCCCGCGTTGTTGACTCCTCCGGCGGCGGCTGGAAGCTGGGGGGAGGGGGAAGGGAGGCTGCTCCTCCTCTCCTTCCCCCGCCCCATCCCTAGCCCCGCCCTCCGAGGCGCCGCTGTGGTTGGGAGGGGTGAGGGACGAGGAGCTGTCGCCGCTTTGAGTTTACGAGCGGCGCAAACAGCCCTTCCTCGTCCCCCTCCCCTTTCTTCCCCCGTCGCCTCGCTGCCGCCGTTGCCCTGGGGCCGGGCGGGCGACCGGGAGACCGTGGCGCTTGGATGCTTGGCCGGCTGGCAAGCAACGAACGGGAGGCGGGAGACGGGGAAAGGAGGCAGCCTGTCGCGAGCTGCAGGCATTCAAGCGCCCTCCCGCTTCCCCCCCTCCCCCCCACCTCACCTGGACGCCGACATTTGCTGTTTTGCCCTCTGCGCATGCGCAGCGTTCTGCGCATGCGCAGAGGGCAAAACAAATGGCGGCGCCCAGGCGGCCCCCCCCGTCCCGCTTAAAAAAAAAATATCTGGTCACTTTACCTTTGGAGGGTTACTGGCCTTTGGACTTACTGGACTTTGGAGGGTTAGCAAAATGCCTTGTTTCCATTTTTAACATTGTTTCTCATTTCTGCAAGGTTGCAGAAACTATGGCAGTGATGGCGAACCTTTTTTTTTTTTTTTGCTTGGGTGCCAAGGCTGATGAGATAGGCTGCCTCATTGCTGTGTTTCCCATGTGTAATAAATGCTATTTTGCATCATTCCGCTTGTCATCCTTTCTGCCACTGTAATCTTAAGAGTTGATTGCATTTCATTCTTGGAGGGGAGGCTTCCCACAGTATGAATTTCCTTAATAAATAAATTCCTGTCAGCTTAAATTTCTGTCAGCTTTTTTCTCATCAGAGAAAAAAAGTAGGTATTTTAAATTATGGATTTGGAGACGGTCACTAAGTGAACACTGGCACCATGGGACATCATCCACCAAGTTTCATGAATTTCAATCAATTAGCACTGGATGTAATAAAGCTGGCTGTTCCCTTGAGGCCATGATCAGCAAGCAGAGACTTACATGCATTGCAGTGGTGGGTTCCTACCGGTGCGGTCCACTCTATAGCACCGGTAGCTGCCCACTGGTGACGTCACAGTACCGGTGCGGTCAGTTACCGGTGCCTGGGTGCCACCATATTTTATTTTATTTTTAATTTTTTTTAAAAAATTTCTTCTGCGCATGCCCAGAAGCCGAGCTTTCGGCACTGCGCATGCGCTGCCTTCCTATCCCACAGTGAGTCCAAGCAGGGGAGGATGGCTGAGGGAGCGCATGAGACGCTGAAAGAATGGGCGGCAGGAGCTATCTCCATTCCCCTCCCTTCAGCAGTCCGAGAAGCCATGAACACGTGATGATCCTAGGCATTTTCGCACGTTTGAGGCTTCTCGAGCTGCTGAGTGGAGCAATCCCCCCTGCTGCTCCGGCCGCTGCCAAGCTCCCGAGGCCCACGCCCACCCGGTCACATGGCTGGCAAGCCACACCCACAAAATAAGCCACGCCCACAGAGTGGTAGTAAAAAAATTAGGGACCTGACCCTGATGCATTGGTTATTTGATGCAAGTGACTGACAGACTAGAAAAAAAAAAGGCTTGTGTTTGGCAAGATTAAGCGAAGATGAAGGGAAATAAAAAGATCTGGCAGAGAGATGGCATAAATTGGTCTCAGGAATGCCTTTGCAATTTTTATAAATTGCTGCCAAGGAGATATTGAGACAGTGGGCATTTATCCTTTCAGATTGTGAACTAAACTCAATGAAACTTTGAGGGGCTGTCGCAAAGAAGAGGGGGTCAAATTATTCTCCAAAGCACCAGAGGGCAGGAGAAGAAACAATGGTTGGAAACTAATCAAAGAGAGAAGCAAGCTGGAATTAAGGAGAAACTTCTTAACAATGGCAACAATTTACTAGTGGAACAGCTTGTCTTCAGAAATCGTGGGCGCTCCATCACTGGAGGTTTTTAAGAAGAAACTAGACATCCACTTATCTGAAATGGTATAGGTCAGTGATGGCGAACCTATGGCACGCGTGCCACAGGTGGCACGCGGAGCCATATGTGCCGGCACGCGAGCAGTTGCCCTAGCTTAGCTCCAACGCACATATGCACGCTGGCCAGCTGATTTACGGCTCACACTGAGGCTCTGGGAGGGCGTTTTTGGCTTCTGGAGGGCCTCCGGAGGCATTTTCGCCCTCCCCAGGTTCCAGGGAAGCCTACTGGGCCCACCGGAAGTCAGAAAATGGGCCATTTCCGGCATCCAGAGGCATTAAATTATGGGTATGGGCACTCGCGCGTGTGCGATAGTGCGCGCACACATGCTTTCGGCACCCGAGGAAAAAAAGGTTCGCCATCACTGGTATAGGTTCTCCTGCCTGAGCAAGGGGCTAGATTAGAAGACCTCCAAGGTCCCTTCCAGCTCTGTTCTGTTCTGTTCTGTTCTACTCTACTAGCACTAGTACTTAGACTTATATACCACTTCATAGTGCTTTACAGCCCTCTCTAAGCGGTTTACAGAGTTCGGCATATTGCCACCAACAATCTGGGTCCTCATTTTACCCACCTCAGAAGGATGGAAGGCTGAGTCAACCTTGAGCCGGTGAGATTTGAACAGCTGAACTGCTGAACTAGTATTCTACTCTACTCTACTCTACTCTACTCTACTCTACTCTACTCTACTCTACTCTACTCTACTCTACTCTACTCTACTCTACTCTACTCTACTAATAATTTTAACTATGGTTAATATTAGTATCTCTCAAAGCTCATACAAAAGTTTTCTACATTTGGGAAACCTTTAAAATAGTTTTCCAATGAGCTTTTTTTAAAAAAAAATCCAGCAGGGTTGATTTCAATACTGAAGTCCTTGTTATTCTCATCTATAATCTCACAGAAAAAAAGAACATTACAACACAGGGATCCATCCTTTTGTTAAATAACCCAATTAAAACTGAGATGATGAAGCTCCGGTCCTTCTTACACAAATTAAGCAAAGATCACAATGTCATGGCCTCCATCTTGCCTTTTTTAAAAATGTGCCTGTAGGCATTGTACCCCTTATTTGCCCATTTCACTAAAACTTAACAAAAGTGGATTTCTCCATTTTAAAGAGCAACCAGCTTTCTTAAAAATCAAAGCAAATATTGAAATGGGCTCATAATCTGAAAATATATTTGTATTTGTTTATTTGTCAAGCATATATGATTATAAGCAAAGTATAAACAGTAATACATGATTGAATGTATATGTAATAGTACAAGCATGAATAAGAGTAAAAGAGATATGAATATATGGGTACATTAGGACAGGAACGATAGGCACGATTGTGCGCTTATGCATGCCCCTTACCGACCTCTTAGGAATAGGGTGAGGTCGATGGTAGATAATCCGAGGTTGAAGTTTTTGGGGTTAGGGGAAGAAACTACTGAGTCAGGTAAAGTGTTCCAGGCATTGACCACTCTGTTGTTGAAGTCGAATTTTTTGCAATCAATATTTAGCCAAGGGCTTCCCTTTTCTTTAAATAAAGAGATTTCCTCTGATTGGATGGTGGAGTTTTCAACCTCAGGTGAATTCTAGTTGCCTAGGCAGCAGGTGGAAGAGCTCCAGTTGTCTTGGCAACAAAGTACCGTCTGAGCTGCCTATTAAACTCGCCTTCCCACACAAGGCCTTTTAAAAAAACCTTAAACAAGCCTGTTTTCTGGAGGCGTATGGATGGCCTTGGAGTGCTAGGAATGGCTAGGAATGGCTCTTGCAAATCATTTAACCTAGGTATGTCTCTTTAGTTAGCCATCAAGTTAGAATGAAAGCAGGGAACCAAAAGATTAACGGAGAATTAGTGGGTTTTCTATTGTGGAAGGGAGAAAATGGCAAAGGAGGAGTGTAAACCACTGTTTATATGTTCTGCAGAGCTAACATGAGTGACGGTGCTAGTCTATAAATTATGCTGCTTTCCATGAGACAGTGGCTTCACACCAAACGTTAAAAACTGAAGTGCTGGGAATGTTTTGGTTTTGTTTCTTCATGTACCGGTAATTTGCAAATCTGCCTAGAATAGTTTTGTGACTGTGAATGAGCAAATCTGGTTGCTTTGACAAAATTGCTTTTTAAAAAGTTATGTACATATATCAGCTGTGATCATATAGAACTTCTTTGGGGTGTGTGTGTGTGTGTGTGTGTTTGTTTGTTTGTGACATTTATATACCGCCTCACAGTGCAAGCACTCTCTAAGCGGTTTACACCAATAAGCAATGTATATTTATATTGCCCCCAACAATCTGGGTCCTCATTTTACCTACCTCGGAAGGATGGAAGGCTGAGTCAACCTTGAGCCGGTGAGATTTGAACCGCTGACCTGCGGATCACAGTCAGCTGAAGTGGCCTGCAGTACCCCACTCTAACCGCTGCGCCACCTCGGCTCTTTTTTTCTGTGTGTGTGTATACAAGTAGTCTTCGAATTAACAGTTCATCTGGTGAACATTCAAAGTTACAATGGCACTAAAAAAGGGGATTTATGACCATTTTTCACACATATGGCCGTTGCGTGTTATCAAAATTCGGACGCTTGGCAACTGATGCATATTTATGACTGTTACAGTGCCCTGGGGTCATGTGATCACCTTTTGCGACCTTTTGCGACAAAGTCAATGGGGAAGCCTGATTCGCTTAACAACCATGTTACTAACTTAACAACTGCAGTGATTCACTTAACAACTCTGGCACAAAAGGTTGTAAAATGGGGCAAAATTCACTTAACAAATGTTTCACTTAGCAGCAAAAATTTTGGGCTCAATTGTCATAAATCGAGGACTACCTGTATAGATATCAGGAGAGATTTGAGGAATTGAATATGTACAGTCTGGAGGACAGAAGGGGGAACATGATTGAACATTTATGAAGGAAGTTAGCACCTACGCCTCTCCTAGAAAAATGAAATATCCTAGGAAATATTTAAAAGGCAGAATATTATATAGAATATCCCTAGAGAAATGGAGAAACGTGTTTTTAGGCAGGAAACAGACTCACTCTTCGTAGCCCCCACCTTTGTCAATGGCCCAGATCAGTCATCCCCCCTCTTTTAATAGCCTGGACCAGTCTATTCTACATAACAAAGATCTACCTTCTTCAGACAGAGCCATATTAGGAATTGCCCAAACCCTTTCATTACACCACATGGGACCTGGAAAGATTGCATCAGCCAGCGGGACTCAAGCAAGCTTGGACTCAAGACAGCCTACAGAGTTGCCCCTGCATGGCCCCATGGGAGTCTGACAGCCAATCGGAGTGCATTACATACACAGGAACAGGAAACTAAGAGGTGGGGCCCAACAGAGGTCATAAAACCAAGGGACTCGGCATCTTTTCTTCCTTTTTCTCT
The DNA here is from genome assembly GCA_023053685.1 of Diadophis punctatus similis. NCBI lineage: Eukaryota > Metazoa > Chordata > Lepidosauria > Squamata > Dipsadidae > Diadophis > Diadophis punctatus. The sequence continues at coordinate 3,884,801 of JALIGW010000023.1, read as the reverse complement.
TCACCCAACATCTGGAAGCATGTGATCCACCTTTTCTGTTCAGGAGTTCATGCCATGTGCTCCTGTCCTCCATTAAACCTTCTTTCCAAGCAACTTCCATGAATCCAGTATCTTTTCCCCCACTTGGAACTGAACCCAGAAGGATATTCTTTCTGTTATGTATTAAGAATATACTGTTTACTCCAAGGTCCGCTATTCAAGCGGGAAAATGGAGACCGTTGATTGGTTGAGCCATCTGACAGCTCTGTATAAAAGGGAGAGCTGTCAGCCTGGCCTTTTGCTGGATCTTATTGTGCTACAATAAAGAGCTGTGTGTTACAAGCCTGTCTCAAGCCTCTTCAGTACCGGAACTTAACAATTGGCGATGAAGGTGGTGATGAAGAGGATCCTGCGAAACAAGCTGAAGGGAACGCCGAAAGATCCAGCCCGGCGGCATATGTGAACGGTGGCCATCTTGCACGGCAAAATTCAAAACCGCAGCAAGCGAGATGTCAGCTTGCTGCCGACAAAGAGAATTGGGGTCATACATGACAAGATTCCGCTGTTTCTTAGAGGCAAATGACCTACAAGGCCTAACAGACAACAGAAAATGAGCCTTGTTCCTCAGCCATTGCGGGCATGAGATCTTTGACATGGCAGAATCCCTAGTGGAGCCAACACCAATCGAGACGGTCCCTTGGTCAACTTTCCAAAATATGCTGCAGACACACTATGCTCCAGTGCCATCAAAGGTTGTCAGACGGCATGAATTTAGGCAGTGACTGCAACACGATGGGGAGACCATCAACCAATGCCTAGCGGCACTACGGAAGGCAGCCATGCATTGCGATTTCCGAGACCGCAACGATATCCTATTGGATCAACTAATTTGTGGAGTGCAGGACATTCGATTACAAAGAAGGCTCTTGGCAAAATCCAATGTGACATTACAGACCGCATTGGATGAAGCAAGAGCCACGGAGTCCTCCAACAAAGCTACGGAGTCACTCCACCACCGGAGCACACCAACTCCCTGCAAACAGATAGCAGAGGTCCATGAGAATCAGTGCCTAGATGACCCCGATGACAGCGATGGGGAAGAGGTCTGCCAGACGGATCGGCGCCAGGGACCAGAGGCGCAGAAAGTAAAGCCATGTTTCAGCTCCGGGGGACTGCACCCCAGGGCCACCTGTCAATTTAGGAACGCCATTTGCCACCGTTGTAAAAAGATGGGGCACATCACCAGGGTCTGCAGAGCAACCTTCCCACCTAGCGGATATGCCACCAGGGAGATGACTCGTGAGGACCCCAGGAGAGGCCTGAAGCAAAAGTCATTCAAGCCACAGCAGCACACCGAGTCTCGCCGGACCTCAGAAGCTAATCAAACCCGCATAGGCCAGGCGAGTACTCACAACAGCATAAAACTAATAGTGACTGTATTCCTGGAAGGATCTCCCTGTGAGATGGAGATTGACACTGGCTCTTCCAGCTCAATAATGTCCTGGACAGCAGTCAAGAGAGCCATTCCGGCTCTCCGGCAAAGGCAACTCCAGGTGCAGCATTTAAGAACCAACGATTACCAAGGGAACCAGATTCCTGTTATGGGCTGGAGTACCTTCAACATGAAGTTTGGCCATTACAAAGCAAGCCTGCCACTGACAGTCATGCGAGACCACCTTCCAAGCCTGCTAGGCCTGGATTGGTTCGGTGTCCTGGGAATGGGGGTAACTGGGATTAATGCCATTTCCAGCAACTACACTGATGACCTTCTCCGTGAGTTCTGTGACATATTCGACCCCGGGCTCGGCAAGTATGTGGGCACCCCAATTTCCTTTAGCCTTGACCCAAAAGTAGCCCCAATTAGGATGAAACCGCATAGGGTCCCTTTCGCGCTAAAGCCAAAGATCAACCAGGAATTAGATAAATTAATCAGCCAAGGCATACTTGAACCTGTCGATCACGTGAAATGGGAAATGCCTATAGTGACCCCTGTGAAAAGTGATGGATCTATTAGAATATGTGCTGACTATAAATGCACTTTAAATAAAGCCCTCCAGCAGAGTGCATACCCGGTGCCAGTGGTGCAGCATTTGCTTCATACACTAGACCCGGGCGCCATTTTTGCCAAACTAGATCTCGCGCAGGCGTACCAACAACTACCGGTCAACAGCGAGATGGTGGAAGCTCAAACTATAGTCACACACAGAGGGGTGTTTAAATGTCACCGGTTACAATTCAGTGTCAGTGTAGCCCCAGGAATTTTTCAGGGCATTATGGAACATCTCCTAAATGAAATTCCTGGGGTTGTACCCTATTTTGACAACGTTCTCATTTCTGCAAAAGATGAAGTCCAACTGAGAGAGAGACTTAGGGAAGTCCTATCTAGATTCAGAGCTGCCGGACTAAAGGCAAAGGCGAGTAAGTGCCAGTTCAGGGTGCCGGAAGTAGAATTCCTAGGGTACAGAATCAATGGAACCGGCATACATCCCACTAAAGACAAAGTAAGAGCAATCAGGGATGCCCCTGCCCCTACCAATAAGACAGAGTTGCAAGCATTCCTAAGCCTGCTGAATTTTTACAGCATCTTCCTAGCAAATGAGGTCACAGTAGCTGAGCCCCTATTGTCAAAAAAGACCACGTGGGTTTGGGGAAGGACAGAAGCGGCCGCATTCTGAGCTGTCAAGAACCTCCTGTCAGAAGACAGTTTCCTGCTGCAGTTTAGTGAAATCCTCCCAGTCATACTCGTTTGCGATGCCTCCTCCTTTGGGGTGGGGGCTGTCCTGAAGCACAGGTTACCAAATGGCCAGGAAGCCCCAGTTGTGTACTATTCCAGGACGCTCTCCAGTGCGGAATGCAACTATAGCCAACTCGACCGGGAGGCCCTTGCTGCTGTCACTGGGGCGAAACTGTTTCACGAATATCTTTATGGTAGAAACTTCGAGCTGGTCACTGACCACAAGCCCTTGTTAGGGCTTATTGCTGGCGACAGGCTCACCCCGGCCTCATTTTCTCTCCGACTGACGAGGTGGACTATATTCCTGGCTGCTTATTTGTACAACTGACACATCAGCCAGGGAAGGCCATGGGGCATGCTGATGCCCTTAGCTGGTGCCCTCTACCTGAACTCGTGGACGACCCCACTCTGTGCGTCCCGGTGCTGCTTATTGACTGTGTGAACTCGGGCCTTGCTGCCCACTCTGCACGAGACTATACCTCCCGGACTATTTTAAACTGGATGTGGAGGGGATGGCCACAAGGCCCGGTTAAACCCAAGTTCAGACCAAATGTAACCAGGCAGCATGAGGTTTCGGCGCAAGGGGGTTGCCTATTGTGGGGCAATCGCATAATTGTTCCTCCATCGCTACGAGAGGAGATTCTAAGGGCACTGCATGATGGGCATCCAGGGGTGGTCAGGATGAAGGCGCTAGCACGGAGCTATGTGTGGTGGCCCAACATGGACAAGCAAGTCGAGGAGTGGGTAGTGGGTTGCACACCCTGCCAAGAGTCCAGGCCCGCACCCCCAAGAACCCCAGTGCAAGAGTGGGAAAAACCAAGGGCACCATGGTTGCGAATACATATCGATTTTGCAGGGCTGTTTCACGGGCAAACATTCATGGTGGTAGTTGATGCATACTGTAAATGGTTAGAGATTGTCTTAATGGGTTCCGCCACCACTGACGCTGTAATCCAGGCGCTCCAGAGGCTGTTTGCTACCCATGGGCTGCCCGACACACTGGTATCTGACAATGGGCCACAGCTTACGGCAACACAATTCGAAGGGTTTCTAGCAGAATTAGGCATCAGACATGCACTGACCGCTCCCTTCCACCTGGCCAGTAATGGACAAGCGGAACACATGGTCTCGTTGGCCAAAGAAGCTCTGGGGCGGTTAGGACTGGGCGACTGGCAGGCCCGGGTGGATAAATTCCTCCTAGTGCAACACATTACTCACAGCACGGTTACGAGGAGAAACCCAGCTGAGCTACTCATGGGCCGGCGGCTACAGTCCATGTTAGCTAGATTACACCCAAACTATTCCAATCAGAAAGAACAAACCACAACCACAAAAACCAGAACCTTCCAGGTAAACAACCTGGTGTTCGCTAGGAACTTTTCCGAAGGAGCCCTATGGCTACCTGGGGAGATATGCGAAGTCACAGGTCCAAAATCCTATGTTGTAATATTAAATGATGGGAGAAAATGGCGGCGACACATCAACCAACGGCGCAGCCACCATCCCTTAAATGCAGATTACAAACAAACCCGTAACAATGATTTCCCTTGAGCTAAATCAAACCCGTGGGCGACGGAATACTTACCTGTGGAGCCAGAGTCACAGCCACAAGATGTCCTGGAATCGGTTCCCGTAGAATCTGCGGCCCCGCCCAGGCCATTCCAGGAGGGTCCACAGGCGGAGCCAGAAACAACAAGCCCATCCTCTCTGTCTGAAGCCAACTCCCCTACTGATCTGCGCAGGTCTACTAGGGTCCCTCAACACCCCGCCTACCTACAGGGCTACGTGTGCTAATGGGTTGGACTAAACCAAGAGGGGAGGGGTGTTATATTAAGAATCTACTGTTTACTCCAAGGTCCGCTATTCAAGCGGGAAAATGGAGACTGTTGATTGGTTGAGCCATCTGACAGCTTTGTATAAAAGGGAGAGCTGTCAGCCTGGCCTTTTGCTGGATCTTACTGTGCTACAATAAACAGCTGTGTGTTACAAGCCTGTCTCAAGCCTCTTCAGTACCAGAACTCAACACTTTCCAACATTTAAATATATTAAGGGTGTGAATAAAGTTCTAGAGAGCAGTATTTTCAATATTATGCAGAAATCAAGAATACCGAGGCATAACCTCAAACTGATAGGAGGGATGTTGGAAAATATGACTTCACAGAAAGAGTAATAGAAGCTTGGAACCAACTTCCAGTGAAGGGAGTGACCCCATCATCAGTAACTGAGTTTAAACATGCTTGGGATAAATTCATGTCCATTATCAAACTTTTTTTTTTAAAAAAAGCCTTCTCAAATATATATAGAGAGATATATAGCTATCAAGAAGTTGATGTGCGATCACGGCTGATGTGTTTCCTGCCTGTTTTATAAGAATACGGATAATTTTACCTTTGTGGTGGGAAGCAGATGTCATTAATTCGAGCCTCCTAATTGTGTAGTCAGAACATTTTGGGGAAAAATGCCTATTAGATTTTGAGCCAAACCTTGTGCTAAATTGCTTCCCCCCCCCCCCCGCAAACCCACTCACCCCCCCCCCCCCCCGTAATTCTCATTGTAAAAATCCCAAGGGGTTCCATTGCCTCCAGTTTCATTCTGGGCAAATGGTCAGATCTTTTCTTCTCCTATGTTGTCACAGAATTTTGCCTTCCTGACCAAAAACACACAACCAAACAAACCATGATGTAAACAGTACAATCTGGCAAATGCCTGTACAGAAGGAAGTCTGTCCTCCTTACTGTGGAGGTTGTTCTGCTTTGTATTTAAAACTCTAGATATCTTAGTGTAAATCTTGGCTTGTATCTTTCCTTACTTGTTTCCAAAAAGGATTTTGTTTTCTTCCAAATTTAATTCCAGGCCTTTCCCTCAGCTGATTTTTTAAAGGAAAATAAAAAGGGACATTTTTCTGATATCCATAAATATCGAATTCAAAAGACCACTGAAAACCACACTTTTATTACTAAGCCCATTTCCTCCTGCTACTAAAAAGGTTAAAGAGTTGTTTGAACAGAACAGAATTGGAAGGGACCTTGAAGGTCTTCTAGTCCAACCCCCTGCTCAGGCAGGAGACCTGGCCTATACCATTCCAGACAAAAGGTTGTTCATTTGAATTAAACTCAACCTAGGCTGATTTAGCCCTAATCCTTTGTCACCCTCAATATTTTTTTTTCTTTCCAGTCTCATCTACCAACCTGATATTTCCTGGTTGTTTCCCATCAAAGACCTAATTAGGTTAATCTTTGCTTAGCTTTTCAAGATTAGCCAAGGTTGATTAGGTGATTCCATTGTGGTTTGTAATATGGAGGATTCTTCCTTTTTGTCTTAAGACATTATTGTGTTCTCTTTTCACCTCTCCACAGATGTAGGTGTCCAAAGGCTGTCTCTATTTCCCGCAAAAGATGCAAGCGAGGTCCTTGCCAAAGAACCAGAGAAATATGACCAAGTAGCACCGCCTGTGAAGAATCACCATAGTTTTGTGGTGTTGCAACCTCAGATAACTGCCAATGTTCGTAATGAGAATGACCCTCCGCATGCCCCCAAGGTTGAACAGTGCTATCATCAAATCAACTGGCCACAAGCAGTGCTGCAAAGATGGGCTATCGAAAAGGCTAACCGGGAGAAGCACTTTAACCTGATCTTCAACCGAGGACAAACCTTTAGGGGTAGAGAACCAGAAGCTAAGAAAGGAGACCACCAGGAGAGCACCACCTCCATGCTCAGATGATTAAAGAACATGGAATTATATATTGGCTTTTGTTATAAGAATATAGTCCCAATTTTACGGAATTGGTTCGGTTCATTTCAGATCCTTTGTTCTCAGGCCTATGTGCAGGTTGTGTTCACCTTTAATAAAAGTTGATGCCCCTTGAAAGGTTTTTGTGGGGCAGGGATGCTTTGATTGCAAATGCGTTTCTATGTTTTTTTGTAATAAACATAAAACCAGTCCTGGCAATGTCTAGAAAAGGAATGGAAACTCCTAAACCCGTGATGGCGAACCTATGGCACGCGTGCCTGAAGCGGCATGCGGAGCCATGTCGCCTGGCACGCGTGTCATCACCTGTTCCTCTTCTGGGTTTCTGTGCACATGCGCATGCGACGATCAGCTGGCCTTCGTGCATGCGGCAGTGCTGGAAACTGGAAGAGCCGGTCTTCCGTTTTCCAGCATGAGCATGCGCTCCGGACAGCTGATTGTCGCACGCACATGTGCACCAGTAACTGGAAGACTAGCTGGCCGGCGCGCACGTGTGCACCGGAAACTGGAAGTTCATTTTCGGTGCGCGCATGTCCCCTGGGCAGTTCCTCTTTCGGGTTGTGTCCCAGATGAGCGCGCGCATGCGTACACTCCAGGGGCGGGTTCCTAATTTTTTACTTCCACTCTGTGGGCGTGGCTTATTTTGTGGGTGTGGTTTGCCAGCCATGTGACCAGGTGGGCATGGCTTGCCGGTCATATATTAGTTATTTCAGAGAGATGTTACTACTATTTTTGCTATTTTATAGCTTACATGAAAAACTTTGCATACAAAGTGCGTGTTACACCATGGCAACACAGCAACCTTTATATGCAGAAAATGCTATAGTTAAAAGACAAGCAAGTCTCATACAGCATTTTTGATTTCAGTCATGGATTCCTTAGACGAAAATATTGAGGACTGTTAAAAGAACAGTCCTCAATGTTTTCGTCTAAAAAATAACAGTATAAAACTGTATGAAATTAACAGTATAAAAGATTAAGCTTTTGGAAAACGCCCACTTTGGGAAGCTTTAGGCAAAAGCGAAGTAGTGTCAAATGCGAGCTTCATATTATTTTCAAGTGAAGGGACGGGGAAAGACTTAATTGTCAGATTTCTGGGCATGCGCAGAAGAAATTTTTTTTTTTAAAATAAAAATAAAATGGCAGGACCCAGGCACCGGCAACCAACCGCACCGATACTGTGACGTCACCAGCGGGCCGCTACCGGTGCTATAGAGTGGACCACACTGGTAGGAACCCACCACTGGTACACTCCATTTTTGGCACTCGGTGCCGAAAAGTTTTGCCATCACTGTCCTAAATGCTACTGTGTAGATTTTTCAACCATGAAGAGTCCTAGGAAGCATGATAATTAAGCTGTGCAATCACAAGAAGGAGTGATTCTGAAATTTTCAGCCTCATTAAAATACAACATGAAACTACATCACTGCAGATGGACTTCACCAGCAGGATGTGAGGTAGTGCAGAGTCTTGCCACAATGGCACTGGGGTCTGCATATGGTCCATAATATGTTTGCCCTTCATTTAGAATGAAACTAATCAAAATTAGTTGGAAGCAGTCAGTGTATTTTTTTAAGAATGATCAGTGATTCCAACTTAAGGTCATTGTTTTTTAAACCATTTAACAAAATATAGGATCTACAGAACTAGAAGCGAGGCTCCGGAAAGCATGGCCTAAGATTAATCATCCAGACTTCTAGCACTGTGGAGACTGAAGGAGGAGAACCATGCGAGACTGTGATAGCAGGAAAACAAGTGAAATGAAAATCAGAAGGATCCTTAGAGTTCCATAGTGAAAGCCAAATCAATATCCGACATTTTTTTTCGGTAGTCTTCATCAAACCACTCATTTTGAGCCACTGTGAAGTGGTTCTTCCAGTCACCGACCATCCCTGTAAGGCAATCACACCATATAGTCTGTTTGGAAATTTTAAGTGATGCTTTCTACAAGACCCTTAGAGATAGTCAAAAAAAGCAACTCTGGACATTAATTTCCTCTGAACGGCAATTATCAACAAGAGATAACTGCAATAAGAATACAGGTAGTCCTCTGTTTGCGATCACAATTGAACCCAACATTTCTGTTGCTAAGTGAGATGTTGTGTTCCATTTTATGACCTTTCTTGCCACGGTTGTTAAGTGAATCACTGCAGTTGATAAAGTTAGTCACCTGGTTGTTAAGTGAATCTGACTTACCCACTGACTTTGCTTGTCAGGAGGTCGCAAAAGGGGATCACATGACCCTGGGACAGAGCAACGGTCATAAATATGAACCAGTTGCCAAGCATCTGAATTTTGATCACATGATCATGGGGGATGCTGCAAAAGTCGTGACTGTGAAAAACGGTCGTAAGTCACATCTTTCAGTGATGATTTAACTTTGAACGGTCAACAGTGAACTGTTGTAAGTCGAGGACTACATGTATCCCAATGGGAAGCCTTTGCAAATTCAGCCTTTTGAAGAACATCACAAATAGTCCTCAATATATAACCATTCACTTAGTGACTGTTCAAAGTTACAACAGCATTGCAAAATGTGACTTACAACGCATCCTTGCACTTACAACCGACACAGCCAGCATCCCCACATTCATGTGATCAAAATTCAGTTATTTGGCATCCGGCATGTACTTACAATGGTTATAATATCCAGGAGTCATGCAATCACCATTTATCACCTTCCCAACTAGCTTCTGGCAAGCAAAATCAATAGAGAAAGCCGGAATCATTTAAAGACTGCACAATTCACTTAACTGCAATGATTCGCTTAACAAGTGTGCCCCCCCCCAAAAAAAGTTTGTAAAATTGGGTGTGACTCATTTAATAACAGCCTTGTCATACGTCAATGACTACCTGTACATTTTATTGCTTGGCTCTTAATAATTTCATTTTTCGATTTCCTGAATAATTGCCTGTTTAATAACCTATAACCGTGATGGCGAACCTATGGCACACATGCCTGAAATGGCATGCAGAACCATGTCGCCTGGCACGCATGGCATTGGCCGTCCCTCTTCCGGGTTTCTGGCGTGCATGTGCACGCGACAATCAGCTGGCCTTTGTGCGTGCGGGCAGTGCTGGCAACCGGAACAGCTGTTCTGTGAGCATGTGCGCTGGCCAGCTGATCTGCGTGTGCGCATGCACAGCAGTAACCGGAAGACTTGCCGTCCGGTGTGCAAAACCGGAAGCAAATTTTTCGGCATGCACATGCCCCTGGGCAACTCCTCTTCCTTGTCACGGCCCAGACGAGCACGTGCAAAATGCTTCCTTTTTGGCACTCGGTGCCGCACGCACACGTGCTCCCTTTTCCGGCATTTGGTGCCGAAAAGGTTCGCCATCACCATCGGCTCAACCCTTCCAAGACGGAGTGGCTGTGGTTCCCAGCATCTCGATATAGTCAGATGATTCCATCTCTGACTATCGGGGGCGAGTCTCTAGCCCCCGCCGAAAGGGCTCGCAATCTGGGTGTCCTCCTGGATTCACAGCTGTCCTTAGAGGACCATCTGACAGCTGTGACCAGGGCGGCCTTTTATCAGGTCCGCTTGATATGCCAGCTGCGGCCCTTTCTGGATCGGGATTCCCTATGCACAGTCACTCATGCCCTCGTCACGTCGCGTCTGGACTACTGTAATGCTCTCTACATGGGGCTCCCCATGAAGAGCACCCGGAGGCTCCAGCTGGTCCAGAATGCAGCCGTGCGGGTGGTTTCGGGGGCTAATTGGCGCTCCCATATAACACCCCTCCTGCGCGAGCTGCACTGGCTTCCGGTGGTCTACCGGGTGCGCTTCAAGGTGCTTGTTACCACCTTTAAAGCGCTCCATGGCATTGGACCTAGGTATCTCCGAGACCGCCTGCTGCCACAAACTGCCTCCCATCGACCAATGCGCTCCCACAGAGAGATGCCATCAGCCAAGCAGTGTAGGCTGGTGACACCCAGGGGGAGGGCCTTCTCTGTGGGAGCACCCACCCTCTGGAACCAGCTCCCTCTAGATTTAAGAACTATTCATGACCTGACCACCTTCCGCCGTGCCCTCAAGACATACTATTTTTATCAAGCCGGGCTGGCGTGAAAAAGTTTTTGGGGTTTTTAAGATTTTACTAAATTTTAATTGTATTGTCTTAAATCAGGGCCACATCTAATATTTTCTTTTAAATGTATACATATTTTAATGTTTATATTGTGCTTTTACTTGGCTGTTCACCGCCCTGAGTCCCCTGGAGAAGGGCAGTATATAAATTTAATTATAAATAAAATAAAATAAATCACTGACCTGTAATGTCGGGTCCCAATAAATCATCATGGAGGAATACTACAGTTCCTTGCCCGCATGTTCCAAAACAAACCTGTATTTCTCTAGGATTCCTCTCAAATTCTTGCAATGTAGGATACCTAAAGACAGTTCACCTCTAGTGACTTGACAGGGAGTGGGAGAAAGCGTACCTTTTCGCATGAATGGAGAAATGGACTGGTCCATGACGGACAGGGGTGCATTTGCTCGGTTGACCATGGGGTTGTGCTTCATGACTTCGAAGGAGGTATGATGCACAATCTTGTCTAGAGTTGCCACGTCTAATTGCTTCCCTATAAATTGCATTATCTTCTGGATTTCATGCTTTGGGTCCTGTGTGAGATGGAGGATAGCAGAGATTGATAAAAGAGAAGCAGAAAAGAACGGATTCTTAAAGAGTTCCACAGTGAAAGTCAAGTCAATATCTGACTTTTTTTTCCCTGGTAGGCTTCAGCAAACCGCTCATTTTGAGCCACTGTGATGTGGTTCTTCCAGTCACCGACCATCCCTGTAAGATAATCACACCATATAGTCTGCTTGGAAAATTGGGTGACCTAGGGCACCAGCCACCAAACCCCCCAAACTGATTCAAGGTGTGCCATGATGACCTGACCACCATCATTTTGCAACAGTGCTGCTTTCTGGCTGTCCAAGAGAAACACACATGTTGACAACCCGCTAGCAACTCATCCTCATGCTAATAAAAAAAAACCAGACACAATAAGCAAATTAGAACGTTTGTTCTATTGGTTAAGGCGCCAAGCTAGAAACCAGAAGACTGTGAGTTCTAGTCCCGCCTTAGGCATGGAAGCTAGCTTGGTGACTTTGGGCCAATCACCAGGAGACAGAAGTTCTAGTCCTGCTTTAGGCATGAAAGTCGGCTGGGTAAACTTGGGCCAATCACTAGGAAACCGAGAGTTCTAGTCCCGCCTTTGGCATGAAAGTCAGCTGGGTAACCTTGGGCCAATCACTAGGAAATCGAGAGTTCTAGTCCCGCCTTGGGCATGAAAGTCAGCTGGGTAACCTTGGGCCAATCACTAGGAAATCGAGAGTTCTAGTCCCGCCTTGGGCATGAAAGACAGCTGGGTAACTTTGGGCCAATCACTACGAAACAGAGAGTTCTAGTCCCTAGGATCCCATAAAGAGGAAAAGAACTCTCATTTCACCCCTGCGGAAGAAGAAGCCACAGGGGGGGAAAAAAACCACCATGATTTTCCAGCCCTATTTCCATTCAGATTTTCCTTCCAGAACTCACTTTTTTAATGTCTTCATAAAAGAGATACAGGACACGGTAAGTATCTTTTGCTTTCCACCAATCCTTTACGTGGTTGTACCAAGAGCCCCAGGCCACTGGAAAGATACAGAACAGAGAAACGTAGGAAGCCATCATGTTGAGGGGGAAGATCTTAGTGAGAAACACAACAACATTATTCTCAAATGTTTGGGGCCTCCTGCTTTTTTCCACTCAGACCCTGAAAACTTTGTAAAATGGCCGCCAATCCTGTTGACGTTCACTGTAAGAAATGTGGAAATTACACGCTTGTGGTCCCCTGCGTTTCTCATCATCACAGCTCAGAATTGGAAGGAGCCATTTAGGCTCCTTAAGTTAAAGTGACCAGATTTTTTTTTTTTAAGCGGGACGGGGGGGGGGGCGTCTGGGCGCCGCCATTTGTTTTGCCCTCTGTGCATGTGCAGAACGCTGCGCATGCGCAGAGGGCAAAACACAGCAAATGTCAGCGTCCAGGTGGGGGGGGAGGCGGGAGGCCTTTCCTCGCCTCCCACCTCCCCTTCGGGAGCTGCCCTGGGGCCGGGCTGGCAAGCAACGAATGGGAGGTGGGAGACGGGGAAAGGAGGCAGCCGACAGCTTACCTGTTGCGAGCTCCAGGCATCCAAGCGCCGCGGTCTCCCGGTCGCCCGCCCGGCCCCAGGGCAACGGCGGCAGTGAGGCGATGGGGGGAAGGAAGGGGAGGGGGACGAGGAAGGGCTGTTTGCGCCACCGGAGGGGCCGCTCGTGAGCTCAAACCGGCGACGGCTCCTCGTCCCTAACCCCTCCACCCACATCCCAACAGCAGCGGCGCCTCTGAGGGCAGGGCTAGGGATGGGGCGGGGGAAGGAGAGGAGGAGCAGCCCCCCTTCCCCCTCTCCCCAGCAGGCAGCCGCCTCGCTGAAATTCCGCCCGACTTGCTTCCGGTACCTCTCTTTTGCTTCCCCTTTTAAGGTGACCAGACGTCCCGCTGTTTCGGCATTCTTTTCAAAAAAGTGGGACTTTTTGAAAAGAATGTGGGACGCGGGACACACGCTTGAAAAGCGTGTCTGTCCCGCCAAAAGCGGGACGTCTGGTCACCTTACCTTAAGTCCAATTTAAAAATCAGTTTGGTGTAGTGTTTAAGGCAGCAGCTAGAAACTGGGAGACCGTGAGTTCTAATCCTGCCTTAGGCATGAACGTCAACTGGGTAACTTTGCACCAGTTATCAGGAGACTGTAAGTTCCAGTCTTGCTTTAGACATAAAGCCAGATGGGTGAACTTGGGCCAGCCCCTCCCTCTCAGCCCTGGGAAATAGGCAAGGGTAGATCTCTTCCAAAATCTTGAGAAGAAATCTGGCGGGACCCCTGTGTAGGCAGTTTCCAAGAGTTAAAAAAATGATTCAATATCACAGACACACACACACACACACACACACACACACACACACACACACACACACACAAAGTCCAACTCACTTCTAATTGCAAGAATCCAGATTAAAGCATCCCAGATAGATGTCTAGGTAACCACTACTAGAACAGATCCAACAGAGCTGAGCTCACCTAGGCAACTGCTTCTAGAAGAGAATATTTGTAGCTGAGAGTTGAACTGAGCCTTTGTTACTCTCTGAGCTTGATTGTTTTCTTGCAAACGTTTCATTACCCAACTAGATAAAAAGGAATTTGCAAATCCTTCTAGCATTGATGAGATTACCTAGTTGGGTAATGAAACGTCTCCAAGAAAACAGTCAAACTCAGAGAGCACCAAGGACCCCACAACTGCTTCTGCCATCATCAACCTGCCTTCGCTGCAGATGCAGATTTCCCCCTCTAATGTTCAAGTGCAATTTACTTTCTTGTAATGTAAGGCTTACTAATAATATGCCTAATAAACAGTTCCCACACGGAATCTGCTCTTTACCATTGTAGGAAGCCCCTCCCCTCCACTGATTAAAATATTATTTATTCTTAATATTAAGAGAGGCAGGATGGAATATTTCCCCAAAGAAGAAGTGGAGAAACATGTTCTTAAAGGCAGAAAGCATCCCCAGTCTTTCTTGATAACCTCAAGCAGAAGCCTCATGTTTTTAGAGATGGATATTTTGTACCTATTAGGACTGGGCCAATCTATTCATAAACAAAAAGCATAGAAGACTGGAGCTGATGGGATTAAAATCTATATATCCCCACCCAAATTCTAAGGACAGGACAGGACCTTTAGGACATAATAGGATTTACCCAGCACCATTAGAATAGCAAAAGACACAAGGCTCACTACATTGCACAACCCCCTGAAGCATCTCAATCACAAAACCGCAGAATCCTATAAAAATCCATCCACTCACTCAGACATTTTGTCAGCCACCCCCAAAACATTGCTGCTGTCACTGAAGTTTCTGGAAACCAAGTAAACCTTTCCTTGCAGTCAGCCTCCATTTTATTTCCAATGCCTTTCTCCTGGATGTTTCTTCCTACATTTTACTGAAAATCACCACCTCCCAGTGACCTGTTCCTTTTAAAAAATGAGATAGGGGTGCTTGGCTTACCTTTACCTGCCATGAAAATCTCTAAATATTCATCCCATGTTCCAGGATGGGGTAACGTTTTGTTCATTCTTTGGAAATGGAAATAGGACACCAGGCAATCCTTGGGATTTCTTGCCATGTAAATGAACTAAGGCGAAGAAGAAGCAGAAGCAGAAGAAACAGTCCCGGATGAAACAATAAATAAAAGAAGCATGGGCTTGCAATGTGTCTCAATCTTGGCTGGGGAATTCTGGGAGTTGAAGTCCACATGTCTTAAAGTTGCCAAGGTTGAAAAACACTAGCATCAAGGGAAGGGGGGGAGGGCACACAGGGAGTTCCTGCCTATTGTATCATGCCCTTAACTCTTTCACTGTCATGCTCAACTCTAGTTTTCAACAGGGATTGAGAGTTAATGTCAATTAAGTAATGGAAGTGTTGTGTTCTGACTAACCTCTAACTGACCTCTAACTTGTTATGTCTAGCTGAACTCTGACTGAACTCTGATTTGTTATGTTCTAGCTGAACTCTAACTGAACTGTATGTTTTCACCCAGGTCCAGAGTTTGAATGTTCAAATGCTATTGGTTGTTGTGTCTGACAGCCCTCTATAAAAGAGCTAGCTGTCAGACTGTGCTTTGCTGGTTGCTTGAGTGAGCTGAATAAAAGAGCTGTTCTGAAGTCTGTCTCCTGTGATCCTTACCCACTATTTAACAGGAAAGGTCAAGGAACTCATTGTTGATATCTGTTTAGGCCACTCTATAGCACCGGTAGCGGCCCGCTGGTGACATCACAGTACCGGTGCAGTCGGTTACCGGTGCGGTCTGGGCCATTTTTTTAAAAAAAATTTATAATTTTTTTAAAAAAATTCTTCTGCGCATGCCCAGAAACCTGACAATTAAGTCTTTCCCCGTCCCTTTGCTTGAAAATAATAAGAAGCTCGCATTTGACACTTTTCCTTCGCTTTTGCCTAAAGCTTCCCAAAGTGGGCGTTTTCCAAAAGCTTAACCTTTTATACTGTTAATTTTATACAGTTTTATACTGTTATTCTTTAGACGAAAACATTGAGGACTGTTAAAAGATATTGTTCTTTTAACAGTCCTCAATATTTTCATCTAAGGAATCCATGACTGAAACCAAAAATGCTGTATGAGACTTGTTTGTCTTTTAACTATAGCATTTTCTGCATTTAAAGTTTGCTGTGTTGCCATGGTGTAACACGCACTTTGTATGCAAAGCTTTTCATGTAAGCTATAAAATAGCAAAAATAGTAGTAACATCTCTCTGAAATAACTAATATATGACCGGCAAGCCACGCCCACCCGGTCACATGGCCAGCAAGCTATGCCCACCCGGTCACATGGCTGACAAGCCACACCTACAAAATAAGCCACGCCCACAGAGTGGTAGTAAAAAAAATTAGGAACCTGCCCCTGGTTTAGGGCATCATTTGGCCTTAATCCAGTCCTGACAAGAAATCTGTTTCCTGCAATAGCAGATAAGAGGTGTGTTCTCCCCTTCCCCAAAGGCATACAATTGGCCAGGTAGGTAAGAAGAATTTCACTCCATTCAGACAAGCAAACCGGAATGTGGAGGGATTGCTCCATTTAGAGCCCGGCCTACTTCACATAATTATTTTTTTTTCGGTGCCGGGGGACTAAGGTAGGAGCAACCAGGATATATAGGCTGTCTTGAGGTAGGAGATAAATCTAACAAATAATGGCAATATGTACGACGCTGTTCATATTTAATTTGAACTTGAGATCTTCTGGAGAAGGTTTGGCCCAATGGTGGGATTCAATTTTTTTTACTACCAGTTCTGTGGGTTTGGCTTGGTGGGCGTGGCATAGCTTGGTGGGTGTGGCAGGGGAAAGATACTGTAAAATCTCCATTCCCACCCCACTCCAGGGAAAGGTTACTGCAAAATCCCCATTTCCCACCTGATCAGCTGGGATTCGGGATGCAGAGAATAGATGGGGGCGGGGCCAGTCAGAGGTGGTATTTACCGGTTCTCCGATCTACTCAAAATTTCTGCTACCGGTTCTCCAGAACTGGTCAGGACCTGCTGAATCCCACCTCTGGTTTGGCCACAACAAGAAATACCTTGCAGTTCTCTGTCCAGAAGGACTTAGGGAGCAGCTGGACAGGAAGGTGGGTCTTGAGGGTCCTTGGGGAAGGCATCATGTCAGCTTGGTCCACTCCTGCTTAAAGGACACAGAAGACCAGAGGGGTGAGAATCCATATTTGGACCTGAATGGATGGTCAGGACATGTCTGGGAACGGTACTTTTATAGATTTGCTGAGGATCTGTGGTTAGACATCTTCAGCTATTTTCCCCTGCCCTGCTAAACAGTTGCTCCCAGACTTTTGTGTAGAAGAGGCGGGCTACCTGTTGAGAGATGAGAATAAATCTCATAGAGGCGATTTGGATCTTTGCTTGGAATTCAGACAGTTAGAAATAAAGCCGAGATTAAAAGTCTAATAGAAATATTTATTTCGGTACAAAAACAATAAAACCTGAATAATTACATCTTTGCTAAGAAAACGCGACCGTTCCGGTCAAGAGCCAAATCAAAAGTGATTAATGGTGGATCAGGAATGTGGACATTGCGTACAAGATCATATCACGTGTTCTGCTTGTATTGGAATATACCATAATATTAGAATAGGGGTGCATCACCCTGCATAGACATACAACTGACAATATTCACACCATGACACTACCCAAGGTCTGGAATGGCTTTGCCCATTCAATGAATGGGTGTCGATGATGCACAGAGGCTCTCCGACATTTCTCCAGATCGCCTTCTTGTTGGATCATATCCACTATCTCTTGTATCCAAGTGGTACCTAAGGAGAGAGAGAGAGAGGTCAACATTAATCTATTCTGTGCTACACATAAGCGAACTACTATGCCTGAAGGCCCTCAAAACAAGCCGAAGTCTGCAGTCACAAATTTTTCATAATTTGCAGGTTTGCTCTCACTTCCGCCAGCCCCCAAATGGGGAAAGGAATTATGCAACTCAAGAAACCTTCTCTTTCATCACATTCAGAAATATTTAGCAAAGCATCACAAGAACAATTTCAACTTGTACAGTAGCTAGGAAAGGTTGGGAACTGGATTTTGCAAAGGATCACCAAACCAGATTAAATTCTTTCTGGCAATGCAAGATCATTCTTACACAATCTAATGGCCATCCCAGACAGCGTTACAGACTCTCTTGGAAAAGAGAGCAGAGTTATACTGGATCAGTAATGTCCAAAGTCATGATGAGTTTACTTTCCTCTATAGTAGAGGTCTTCAAACTTGGCAACTTTAAGACTTGTGGACTTCAATTCCCAGAATTCTGGGAGTTGAAGTCCACAAGTCTTAAAGTTGCCAAGTTTGGGGACCCCTTATAGCAGGGGTGACATTCAATTTTTCCCCCTACTGGTTCTGTGGGTGTGGCTTGGGGTGTCATGTGACTGAGTGGGAGTGGCCAACTCACGGCAAAGTTGGGCGGCACCACCCCACCAAGCCACGCCCACAGAATCGACAGAAAAGTTCAGCCAAGTCTTCTAGCGTTCAACCTGGCTGCTTCTTGCCTCCTTCTCATGTTTGCTCTGTGTGTATGAGCCCGAGGAGAGAAGGAGTGAGTGGGAGGGGCAGAGCGGGGCGGGGCCAGTCAGTGGTGCGATTTACCGGCTCTCCGAACTGCGCATAATCACCGCCACCGGTTCTATAGAAACTGTCCGAATCTGCTGAATTTTATCCCTGCTTTATAGCAGTGGTGGGTTCCTACCAGTGCGGTCCACTCTATAGCACCGGTAGCGGCCTGCTGGTGATGTCACAGTACTGGTGCGGTCGGTTGCCGGTGCCTGGGTGCCGCCATTTTTTAAAAAAAATTTAATTTTTTTTTACATTTTCTTCTGCGCATGCCCAGAAGCCGAGCTTCCGGCACTGTGCATGTGCTGCCTTCCTACCCCACAGTGAGTCCAAGCAGGGGAGGATGGCTGAGGGAGCACGTGAGACGCTGAAAGAACGGGCGGCAAGAGCTATCTCAGTTCCCCTCCCTTCAGCAGTCCGAGAAGCCACGAACGCATGATGATGATCCTAGGCATTTTTGCACGTTCGAGGCTTCTCGAGCTGCTGAGGGGAGGAGGAATGGGCAGCAAGATCTATCTCAGTTCCCCTCCCTTCAGTAGTCCGAGAAGCAACGAGGGGGAACGGGCGGCAGGCGCCTAGGATCATTGAATGGGAAGAAGCATTCAGGCCAGACGGAGCCTCCTAGAAGAATCACTGCCGCGGTCTTGCTGCTCCTGCTGCGGGGGGCTGCCTTGCGGGTGGGCAATGTCCCCCTGCTTCTCCGGCCGCTGCCAAGCTCCCGAGGCCCATGCCCACCCAGTCACATGGCTGGCAAGCCGCACCCACAAAATAAGCCACGGTCACAGAGTGGTAGTAAAAAAATTAGGAACCCGCCTCTGCTCTATAGGTACCTTAGGGTACTACCAGTATATACTCACAAACTGGACATGACTTCGCCCCTAGATTCTTACCTGATTTGGGGTAAGTACAAAGAAGTATGTCATCTGACTTGGCTTGGAAGCACTGGATCCGGTCCCATTCATTACAAGTGCTTTTTGGTAAGGGAATCCCTTCCGCCTCGCCTAATCCAGGGCGGGTCTCTGACATGGGATCTTTTCCTTGCTCCATGGATGTTAGCTATAACAAATGGGCAAGACAAGAGGGGAAATCTGGGGGAAACAAAAAAAAATCTTCCCTGGAGATCTTCAAACATTCTCTAATGAATCGTTCATAAGCAGGGTGTTGGACAAGATCACCTCCAAGATCCCTTCCAACTCTATGATTCGGTGTTATTGGGGAAACTACATTACTAGTAAAAATCTTGATTTAAGAGACTTCAGCTTAATGGATTTCAGATCTAAAGGGGAAATCTTTCTTTGCATTTAGCAATCATCCTTATTTAGTGGACAAAGTCCACGAAATTCAATTCAGCCCAGATTATTTATAATTTATGTAATTATATAGTATTATTATGTAAATGAATAGAGTGGTGTGGTGGCCTGGAGGTGGAGCTCTCGCCTCACAATCAGGAGGCTGTGAGTTCGATCCTGGGTAGAGACAGATATTTCTCTCTCTGGGCAAGATGAGAATATACCTGCTGAATATAACTCCGCATTGGTGACAGGAAGGGCATCTGGCAAGTAAACACTCAATTCAGTTGCCCAGACTCCACCCTGCAAGGGATTATAAAATGAAGATGATTATGTAAATGGATAAATTTAGAAAAACAATATACCGTATTTTTCGGAGTATAAGACGCACCTTTTTGCCCCCCAAAAGAGGGTGGAAATGTCGGTGCATCTTATACACCGAATACAGCCATTTTTGGGCTCCCGAACCCCCGCCCCCGCATCTCATTTTTGCAAAAAATGGCCCATTTTTTGCAAAAATGGGGGCGTTTTTGCCTTCCCCCACCCCCTAGGAGTGCTCTGCAGGTTTCCCAAACCCTCTGCATGCCCTGTTTTTGCAAAAAAATGGGTTGTTTTTTGCAAAAATGGGGGTGTTTTTGCCTTCTAATTATCCCATCTAGCATGGAAGAGGAATTCTGGGAGTTGAAGTCCACTAGTCTTAAAGCTGTCAAGTTTGAAGACCCCTGGGTTAGGGGTTAGGGGTACAAGGGTCTTCAAACTTGGCAAGTTTAAGACTTGTGGACTTGAACTCCCATTCCTGAGCTAGCATGACTGGAGGAGGAATTCTGGGAGCTGAAGTCCACTAGTCTTAAAGCTGTCAGGTTTGAAGTTTGTAAAAAGAGTACATGGTTGTAAAAAGTATTCTGCTATACTGGTATTTTATTAAATAATATATTACTTCACCATTTGGTTCAGAATACTTTTTTCCTTGTTTTCCTCCTCTAAAATCTAGGTGCGTCTTATACTTCGAAAAATATGGTACATTTGGATTTAAATGATACCCCATTTCCCCTAAAGGCGTCATTCTATAATTTTACTATATTTTTCCTCAAGTCATAAAGGAAGCAGTTGTACTCAAGTCAGTTTGTCTTCAGTTTGTTATGTTTGCAAAGTTCCAGGGTAGCCAGCCTTATGCAGTTCAGACCAGAGGTGGGTTCCTGCCAGTACGCTCTTACCTGTTGGTTGCCGCAGAACCGAAGAAGCCAGTCGCGTTCGTGGCACGGGGCTAGCCCCGCCCGCTTTCCCCCGCCCGCCTGGACGCCGCCATTTGCGTTCTTTTGCCCTCTGTGCAAGCAGAACGCTTTACGCATGCACAGAAGGCAAAATAACGCAAATGGTGGCGTCTAGGCGGGCGGGGGAAAGCGGGCAGGGGAAGCCCCGCGCCGCGAATGCCACCGGCTTCTTCAGTTCTGCAGCAACCAACAGCTAAGAGCGTACCGGCAGGAACCCACCTCTGGTTCAGACCTATGATCCTAGCCAAGATTTCAAAGCTATGTCACTCAGATGCTTTGTTTGAATTAGAAGATTTTTTTCTGACTAACCATCTTTTTGGGGGCAAATTGTCTTAAATTTGCCCCCAAATTTAAGGGTATTGTGGTCTGTCTATAAGATGAATGTGGTAACCATCTTACCTAATCTCTTCTCCTCTTTCATTTCTTTTTAAAATAAAATGATTGACTGTCAATCACAGCATGGTGCACAAGTTCCTACTCCAAGTGATTTTGGAAGGAAGGGGGAACCGAGGGGAAAGGGATTTGGGAGGTAAATGTGGAAGAAGGTCCGAAGGAAGCTTGGAGTCCCAACCCTAAGAGCTCCATCTCTGCAGCCAGATAGTGAATCCTCTTTGGATTCTTATATCGGTAGTCCAGGGGTGGGTTCTACTTACCTTCCCTACCGGTTCGAGGTCACGCCGGGTTAAACTGGTCTGCGCATGCGCAGGAGGCTTTGCGCATGCGCAGAGCGTTATTTTCATGTAAATTTGGCTCTAGTGGACGGATTTCAAGCCGGAGGACCGGTTCGGGGGGCGTGTCCAGCCAGCCATCGCTGCTGGTTTGACGAGCGGGGGGAAATTCTCACTACCGGTTCTATAGAACTAATCCGAACCGGCAGGAACCCACTCTGCGGTAGTCCTTGCTTAACATCCAAAATTGTCATGTATTGCCTGCTTCTCCGTGGTTCTGCTTGTTGGAAACCAGCTGTGCACCAGCTGTGCACAAATAGTGAACATGTGTACTTACAATAGTTCACTTAGTGACTGTTCAAAGTTACAACAGCACTAAAAATGTGACATGGCTACTTTTCATAGTTACAACCTTTGCAACATCCCCACGATCATGTGACCAAAATTCAAATGCTTAGCAACTTATGATTTTTGCTGTGATCCCCTTTGCAACCTTCTGACAAGCAAAGTCAATGGGGAAGCCAGATTCACTTAACAACAAGGTTACTAACTTATGAACTACAGCAATTCACTTAACAACGGTGGCAAGAAAAGTTGTAAAATGGGGCAAAACTCACTTGACAAATGTCTCACTTAAACAACAGAAATTCTGGCTCAATTGTCGTAAATTGAGGACTTCCTGTAAATGTCTTTTAGGCTCAAGCGTGAAAGAGTAATTTGCAAAGAATGCAAATTATAAATAACTTTCAGAGTAATTTGCAAATTGTACGTGCTTGCAAATAACTTTCCTTATATACACCAGCTACATCACATGAGTTGTGACTCACCTGGTGTTTAACGTGGAAAAAAGTCTCCTTAGTGTTTTAAAAATTTCTCAAGACATTGAGCAAAAGTCTGAATCTCAAATATTTACCCATGTTGCATGACTGTAGTATCATTATTATCCTTTTTATATTCTTTATTGTCCCCACGTATTGGTGTTGTTATGATTATTATTATCCTGTTGCTTTGCATGTACAGAGAGCTTCTGCACCAGAGACAAATTCCTTGTGTGTTTAATCATATTCAGCCAGTATTCTAATTCTAATTCTAAATTCTTTCTCCACCCTATTGGAAAATGTTCAGTCTCCCAAAGTCAATAACTTTCAAGATATCCATGTACTTTTTAATCTCGTATGTACATTTGTATATTTCTACCTTTGTTTCTTTTGCTGCTTTATCTCAAACACACCTTGTTATTGACTCTCCCTTGTGAATAAATAATTATTGCTTTAGATGTCTAGAAAGTCCCTCCCGTCTAAGTTACATTTAATTTATTGGCAATTTCAGTTTAGTTGGGTATATTTTAGTACAACTGTTGGCTGATTTTCTGTCACATTTCAGGAGAGCTGTGTTAGTCTAGTGTTGCAAAATCAATCAATCAATCAATATCAATCAATCAATCAATCAATCAAAACTCAGAAAGAGCTTGGTAGCACCTTTTCCAGCTAACATGTTGTTTTTATTAAAAGGCACTCCTATGAACAGAATGTATCCCTTGTTCTACTGGAATTTCCAAATATCGTTCAACAGAGGTTATACCAAGAATGGATAAATTTTAGCATTTTTTAAAACAATAA
The DNA here is from genome assembly GCA_023053685.1 of Diadophis punctatus similis. Lineage (NCBI taxonomy): Eukaryota > Metazoa > Chordata > Lepidosauria > Squamata > Dipsadidae > Diadophis > Diadophis punctatus. The sequence continues at coordinate 3,861,792 of JALIGW010000023.1, read as the reverse complement.
GGAGAAAAAAACCTGTTGCTTCAAAAACGGAAGGGAAGATTACAGCTCTAGGCACTGTTTCCTTCAACCAGCAGAGGGCTGCTCTCCTCTGACTTATGAAAAAACAATCAATTATATTTAGAACAGAACAACAGAGTTGGAAGGGACCTTGGAGGTCTTCAGTCCAACCCCCTGCTTAGACAGGAAAACCTATACCCGTGGTGGCGAACCTATGGCACGCGTGCCAGAGGTGGCACGCGGAGCCATAGAAGCCGGCACGCGAGGGTTTCCCACCGGCAAACCGGAAGTGCGAAAAAACGCACTTCCGGTTTGCCGGTGTGCTGTTTTTTGCACTCGGGAGGGTTCAGGGAAGCTCCCTGAAGCTCCGGAATGCAAAAAACTACAAAACGGACAAACCGGAAGTGCACTTTTCCGCACTTCCGGTTTGTCCGTTTTGTAGTTTTTTGCATTCCGGAGCTTCAGGGAGCTTCCCTGAACCCTCCCGAGTGCAAAAAACAGCATACCGGCAACCCGGAAGTGCGTTTTTTTCGCACTTCCGGTTTGCCGGTTTCGTCGTCCCAGGCTCCAGTAAGCCTTTGCGCGGGGATGGGGGGGTGTGCGCATGCGCAGGGGGCAGCATGGGGGGGTGTTGTGCGCATGCGTGGGGGGGGAGGGAATGGGTGTGGGCACGCGAGCGCCCCCCCCCTTTTTGGCACGCAAGCCAAAAAAGGTTTGCCACCACTGACCTATACCATTTCAGACAAATGGTTATCCAATCTCTTCTTGAAAACTTCCAGTGTTGGAGCATTCACAACTTCTGGAGGCAAGTTGTTCCACTGATTAATTGTTCTAACTGCCAGGAAATTTCTCCTTAGTAACTTTCCACATAAATTCCACATATATTTCCACATAAAGTTTGCACCTTTCATCTATGGTCAAAATATTTCCATAGCTCCTCCATCTTTTAGAACAGAACAATAGAGCAGTGTAACAGAATTGGAAGGGACCTTTGAGATCTTCTAGTCGAACCCTCTATTCAAGCCGGAGACCCCATATAATTTCAGACAAATGGTTATCCAATCTCTTCTTAAAAACCTCCAGTGTTGGAGCACCACAATTTCTCCTAAAGTTTCAACCTCTGTAGAAGCAATAGAGATGTGATCATAGCTATCTGGTAAAATCCATGAAGTTACTAGGAGTCACCTCAGAGACTTTCCTCCTATATAAAGATATTTACAAATATATACTGCTGCTGTTGACCTTCCATTCCAGTACCGAGTACTGTACTTGTTTCTCCAACGTACACCCAATTTTTATCAACCTGGTATTCCGTTGGCCACAGTGGCTATAGATTATAGTTGAATATCAATCAGAATAGAACTGGAAGGGACCTTGGAGGTCTTCTAGTCCAATCCCTTGCTCAAGCAGGAGACCCTATAACCGTGATGGCGAACCTATGGTACGCGTGCTACGTGGCACATGGAGCCATATTGGTGGGCACATGAGCTCAGGTCTGGCACGCATGCGCGGACAAGCCAGCTGATTTTCGGGCCTTCTGGGCCCACTGGGAATCGGGAAACAGCCTGTTTTCAGTCTCCGGAGGGGGTGGGGAAGGGTCATTTTTCGCTCTCCCCAAGCCCCAGAGCCTTTCTAGGAGCCTGGGAAGGACAAAAATGGCCTTCCCCACCCCCCGGAAGTCCTCCGGAGGCCGGAAACATTCCGTTTGCCGACTTCCGGTTGAACCGGAAGTTCCATTTTTTTGCTCTTCCCAGGCTTCAAAGCCTTTCTAGGAGCCTGGGGGGGGGCGAAAACGGCCTTCCCCACCCCCCAGAGGCCCTCGGGAGGCCAGAAATGGCCTGTTTCCCAACTTGAAAGGCCGTTTTTGCCCTCCCCAGGCTCCTAGAAAGGCTCTGAAGCATGGGGAGAGCGAAAAATGGGCGTGCCATCCCGTGCCGGAAGTGGGCAGGGGTCACACGTGGGAGGGCTGCATGGAATTATGGGTGTGGGCACGCACATGCACGCGCCCCCGCACCCCCCCTTTTGGCACACAAACCAAAAAGGTTCACCATCACTGCCCTATACTATTTCAGATTGGGGGTTGTCCAGTCTCTTCTTAAAAACCTCCAGTGATGAAGCCCCTACAACAGAGGTCTTCAAACTTGGCAACTTTAAGACTTGTGGACTTCAACTCCCAGAATTCTCCAACTGGGAGCTGAAGTCCACAAGTCTTAAAGTTGCCAATTTTGGGGACCCCTGCCCTATAACTTCTGAAGGCACGCCGTTCCACTGGTTACTTGTCTTCACTGTTAGGAAGTTCCTCCTTAATTCCAAGTTGCTTCTCTCCTTCATTAGTTTCCATCCACTGTTTCTTGTCCTGCCTGCAGGTATTTTGGAAAATAAGTTGACCCCTCTCATCTTTATGGCAGCTCCTCAAATACTGGAATACTGCTATCATGTCACCCCTAGTCCTTTAGGTCTCTTATGGTATTGTGAAGCTTCCTCTCAGTAGATTTCATTGTGTCTTACCTACTTCATCTTTGGTTGACTGTTGTCCCAACTCAGTATGAAGCAACAGAGAAAAACTCTACAATATTTTCTGCAACGCAGTTCAGCGTCTAAGAAAATTCTCTTATCATCCAGCTCATGGTTGTCCCAAAAGTGTTTTTTTCCAAAGGGCAACTTTCTTGATTATTTTTTTTTGGGAAAATGTTTTCGCTTCTCATCCAAGAAGCTTCTTTATTTCAGTTTGCAAAAGCATAACTCTTCAGTTAAAATAAAGCCTGGAGACATGGACTTACCTGGCCTTCTGTGACAATCAAATACGACAGGATCACTTGAAATGGAAACCTGCTCAGGTGCTGCTTCCGCAAAATAATGCCGCCCAACTTGGTGTAAGTAATTAGACTGTTGTCGACATAAGGCAATCATATTTTCAGCATCCAAGCACCTTCTTAAAGGAGCCATTATCTGGTTCCAAAGTCCATTTGTTTTAACTATTTGATCAGTGAACTGGTAATGATTATCTCAATAGACTTTTGGAAAAAGTGGAGTCTACATAAGCCATGTTTTTATGGCAGACTGAGATTTATTTCATTTCTTTAAATCCTGCTTTTATTATTTTCATAAATAACTCAAGGCAGTGAACATAGCTAATACTTCTTCTTCCTCCTGTTTTCCCCACAACAACAACCCTGTGAGGTGGGTTGGGCTGAGAGAGAAATACAGACAGTCCTCCACTTAATAGTTCATTTAGTGACCATTTGAAGTAGACAATGGTGCTGAAAAAAGTGGCATGGCCGTTTTTCACATTTATGACCATTGCTGCATCCCCATGGATTCAGGTGCTTGGCAACTGGTTCACATTTATGACAGTTGCAGTGTCCTGGGGTCATGTGATCATTTTTTGTGATCTTCTGACAAGCAAAGTCAGTGAGGAACTGGGTATGTCTAGTCTGATGAGACGAAGGACCAGGGGAGACATGATAGCAGTGTTCCAATATCTCAGGGGTTGCCACAAAGAAGAGGGAGTCAAACTATTTTCCAAAGCACCTGAGGGCAGGACAAGAAGCAATGAGTGGAAACTAAACAAGGAGAGAAGTAACTTATAACTAAGGAGAAATTTCCTGACAGTTAGAACAATTAATCAGTGGAAGAGCTTGCCTCCAGAAGTTGTGAATGCTCCAACACTGGACGTTTTTAAGATGTTGGATAACCATTTGTCTGAAGTGGTGTAGGGTTTCCTGCCTAAGCAGGGGGTTGGACTAGAAGACCTCCAAAGTCCCTTCTAACTCTGTTGTTGTTGTTGTTGTTGTTGTTGTTGTTGTTGTTGTTGTTGTTGTTGTTATGCCAGATTCACTTAATAATCATATTACTAATTTAACAACTGCAGTGATTCACTTAACAACTATAGCAAGAAAGGTTGTAAAATGGAGCAAAATTCACTCAACAATTGTCTGACTTAGCAACAGAAATGCTGGGCTCAATTGTGGTTGTAAGGCAAGGACTACCTGTATGTTGCGAGAGAACATTCACTTTTTTAGGTGATGTAGTAAGTTCTGGCTTGTGTTTCTGTGGTATGACTTGCACTCCCATATAAAATATACCATGTGGGAAAATGGTCTTGTAAGAAAACCATTAAACATTTTCAGTATTATCAAATCTAACCTGAGCTTGTAAAGTATTTGATGTGTAAAGCAAAGGGAATTTTGGTACAATGTGGAACTTTGTCTTAGTTCTGATAAGTCAAGGCATGGCTGAATGAGATAGCTGGAACAGCCATTATAGAGTTTATCATAGGAATGAACGAACATACAGGTCTGCAGGACAAAATCCTTGCTCTGAAAGGAAAATATCTTGTTTTACAAGTATTACTAAGAGGTTGGAAAGTATTAAGGGAGTTGACAAAGACTGGGAACACCTGCAAGAGCCAAGCTGAAGTGGAGCCTCTTGTTTCAGCTGCAGGCTATGTTTACCTGAGAAAGGTAAACCCTGCCTCAGCAAATATCTAGAGGTTTTTTTAAAAAACAGCGTACATTAGATAGTCCTTGACGTATGTCCAGTTACTTAGTAACCAAAATTACAATGGACCCAAAAAACTTACTTTGACTGGATTTGAAGTTTTGGTGGCTGCCTCAACCGCCCACAGTCACGTGATGGTATTTTGGGTGCTTGGCACCTGGCCCACATTCATGACTGTTTGTAACATCCCACAGTTACATGACAGCGATTTGTGATTTCTGCTTTCTCAAAAAAACTATCCATTGTAGACAATGGATTCACTTAATGACCAATTGCATTCACTTAGTGACTATAGATTTAGTTTCTTGCTCTAGATTAGGATCTGATTAGGGTTCACCTTCTCTGTCTAGATTTTTCAACCAGTTGCTCAGAACTGCCCTGCTCCTGTTTAATTTATTTGTACCAGGGGCGGGTTCCTATTTTTTTTACTACCACTCTGTGGGCGTGGCTTATTTTGTGGGTGTGACTTGCCAGCCATGTGACTGGGTGGGCATGGCTTCTCAGACTGCTGAAGGGAGGGGAACTGAGATAGGTCCTGCCACCCATTACCCCTCCCCTCAGCAGCTTGAGAAGCCTCAAACGTGCAAAAATGCCTGGGATCATCACCGCGCGTTTGTGGCTTCTTGGACTGCTGAAGGGAGGGGAATGGAGATAGCTCCTGCTGCCCGTTCTTTCAGCATCTCACGGGCTCCCTCAGCCATCCTCCCCTGCTTGGACTCACTGTGGGGTAGGAAGGCAGCACATAAGCAGTGCCGGAAACTCGGCTTCTGGGCATGCGCAGAAGAAAATTAAAAAATAAAATAAAATATTTTTTTAAAAAATGGCAGCGCCCAGGCACCGGCAACCGACCGCACTGGTACTGTGATGTCAACAGGCCGCTACCGGTGCTATAGAGTGGACTGCACTGGTAGGAACCCACCACTGATTTGTACCCTGCCTTTATTATTTTTACAAATAACTCAAGACTGAGAATACATTCAACATACCTGCCTCCTCCTATTTTCCCCACAACAGCAACCCCCTAAGATGGGTTGGGCTGAGAGAAAGTCACCCAGCTGCCTTTCATGACTAAGGCGGGACTTTAACTCCTAGACCCAATTTGGCTATTTTATCTTCTACTTCAGGAGTACCCAACCCCCAGGCCATGGCACATTACCGGGCCTTGAGCCATTGGGAACGGGCTGCAGAAGGGGAGGGCGAGCGCACTTGTATCCCCACTAGTGTGATCAGCGGGCACACGTACCCGGTTGAGAAGCTCTGTTCTACTTCCAGTGGGATTGTGAGGATCCACCTCCCTGAGCAGAATCTGGTACTCTTTACGGTGATCAGGTTAGTTTTGAGTCACGGGGTATTTGTGAGGAACGCTTATATTAGGAGTTTGATGACCTTGTGCTACCAACAGTAGCATAAGGTCATGTGGAGATAGCCGTTTTTATTAAAACAGTTTGGCACTGTCAACTAAAGAATAAAGCTATTCATATTCAGGCGGATGTTTCCTTGTTGAATATTTATCTGAAGAACAAAATCTTTACACCCCCTCTGAGTAAGGTGACCAGACGTCCCGATTTTGGCGGGACAGACCCGCTTTTTCATCATTTGTCCCGCGTCCCGCCCGTCCTCTAAAAAGTCCCGATTTTTTGAAAGAATGCACGCCGGCCGTGGGCGGCGTGCGTGCGTCCCGCGTTGTTGACTCCTCCGGCAGCGGCTGGAAGCTGGGGGGAGGGGGAAGGGAGGCTGCTCCTCCTCTCCTTCCCCCGCCCCATCCCTAGCCCCGCCCTCAGAGGCGCCGCTGCTGTTGGGAGGGGTGAGGGACGAGGAGCTGTCGCCGCTTTGAGCTTACGAGCGGCGCAAACAGCCCTTCCTCATCCCCCTCCCCTTTCTTCCCCCCGTCGCCTCGCTGCCGCCGTTGCCCTGGGGCCGGGCGGGCGACCGGGAGATCGCGGCGCTTGGATGCTTGGAGCAGGTAAGCTGCCGGCTGCCTCCTTTCCCCGTCTCCCGCCTCCCGTTCGTTGCTTGCCAGCCCGGCCGAAGGGAAGGCGGGAGGCGAGGAAAGGCCTCCCGAAAGGGAGGCGGGCTCCCGAAGGGTTTTCCCGAGGCCTTTCCTCGCCTCCCGTCTTCCCTTCGGCCGGGCTGGCAAGCAACGAACGGGAGGCAGGAGACGGGGAAAGGAGGCAGCCGGCAGCTTACCTGTCGCGAGCTGCAGGCATCCAAGCGCCCTCCCGCCTCCCCCCTCTCCCCCCCTCTCCCCCCACCTCACCTGGACGCCGACATTTGCTGTTTTGCCCTCTGCGCATGCGCAGCGTTCTGCGCATGCGCAGAGGGCAAAACAAATGGTGGCGCCCAGGCGCCTCCCCCGTCCCGCTTAAAAATAAAAAAATCTGGTCACTTTGCCTCTGAGGAATCCCAGAGAAGAAAGGCCTTCTTTTGCCGTTTTTCTCCAGCAAGAAGAGAAACATGATATGCTACCTAGTTTGGTAATGAAACGTCTGCAAGAAAACAGCCAAGCTCAGAAAGCGAGGGGCTTGCATCTGCCGTAGATGGAACCCAGCTTACCCAGGAAAGTACCTCCCCATGTCAAATGGCTACATACATACATACATACATACATACATACATACATACATACATACATACATACATACATACTGTAAGTAAGTCCTCCCTTGTTTCTGTTTGCTCACACACACCAATTTCAGGCTCTCTTAAAAAAAAAAAACCCATGCTAGAGAAAGTATTTTTCCTGTAAACAAGGTCTAATTTCAGAAAAAAATGATTTTTTAAAAAAATGCAAGCTTTTTTTTAACATCAGCACTGAGATTATACATCATTTCAGATAATTTGTTTCCATTGCTTCCTCCTCACCTCCCCCCACCCCGTGTGTGTGTGTGTGTGTGTGTGTGTGTGTGTGTGTGTGTGTGTGTGTGTGTGTGTGTGTGTGTGTTTTCAAGTATTTCTGGCAACTGCTTGGACAAGTCCCTGCAGTTTTCTTGTAAAGAAAAAAAAAGTGGTTTGTCACTGTCACTTTCTTCCCAGGGTTGAGAATAACAGGCTCAAAGTCCCCTAGCTCAGGGGTCTCCAACCTTGGCAACTTTAAGACTTGTGGACTTCAACTCCCAGAATTCCTCAGCCAGCTTTGGTTTTGTGCCTAAACTAGGACTAGAGATCAGAGTTTCCTGGTTTTTAGCCTGGGGCCTTTAACCGTTACACCAAGCTGGGTCTCTTCTTCTGTCGTTGACTGAATTATGTGCCATCAAGCCAATGTCGACTCCTGATATCCCTCAATTTAACCACAGGCAGTCCTTAACTTTAAATAATCTATTAAGCAACCACTCGAAGTTACAACAGGCCTGAAAAAAATGACTTGCAATTGGTCCTTGCCCTTATGACGTCACAGTATCATCACAGTCATGTAATCAAAATTCGAGCGCTTGGCAGCCGACATGCATTTAAGACAATTGCAGTCATGTGATCGTCATTTGCGACCTTCCCAGCTGGCCTTTGACATGCAAAGTCAATGAGGGAATCTGCATTCATTTAATGACCGCATGATTCACTTAACAACCGCAGTGATTTGCTTAACAACCGTGGTCATAAAACTGGGTGCAGCTTGCTTAACGATCGCCTTGCTTAGCAACAGAATTCTGGTCTCAATTGTAGTTTTAAGTTAAGGACTACCTATAGCCGTGATGGCGAACCTATGGCACGCATGCCACAGGTGGCACGCAGTCATGTCTGCCGGCACACGAGCTGTTGCTCTAGCTCAGCGTGCATGTGCGTACCCGCCAGCTGATTTTGGGCTCATGCGGAGGCTCTGGGAGGGCAATTTCAGCCTCCGGAGGGCCTCTGGGGGAGTGGGACTCTAAGAAAGCCTCTGGAGCCTGGGGAGGGCGAAAAACGGGCCTACCAGGCCCACTGGAAGTTGGGAAATGGGGGAGGGGGGCAAGTGGGGGGCTTTGAATTATGGGTATGGGCACACACGCACATGCGACAGCACGTATGTGCACTATTTCGGCACCCGAGAAAAGAAAAGGTTTGCCATCACTGACGTATAGTAACTGGTTAGTTATGTCATAGCAGGATCTACGGAAGTACAGGCCATACTTGTGTATATGAGGCCTGCAGGTGAGATGTGTCCTCTGGAAAGCCTCCCTTTCATTTATCATCCCCATGAACAATAAAACGTAAGTTTTAACAGAAACATCCGTACACATTTCAATTTCCAAAATGTACACAATGATAGCTACAGGTATCCCTCAAGGAAAGACGAACATGCTGGATTTTTGAGTGTGCACTTTTTTTATTTAAGTATTGTAAGAGGAAATCATGGTTTTTCATTTTGAATCTTCACCCTCTAATGGAAAGGAATGGGGGAAGAGCAGACAACAAACTTTGATTCTGGATTTAAAAGTCAGCTGAGTGACATCTGTAAGATCAAGGGCAGAGAAGAAAGATGCCAATAAAATACGTTACCTCAGAAAGAGGCAGAATGTTGTGGAATCTATAGCTTGGATTCCAAAAGGGAGCCATGTGGTAATTTTCCCCCCTAGGCCATCATCTTTCACTGTTGTGCACCATAAAAAGTCTCTTTGCCGACTGACAGGTAAATTCCAATTCCCAAATAGGAAACCCACCCCCAAATTTTAGATGGCAGCAAGGGAGAACTTTTCAGGTGCCCTATCCTGTCATCAGAGCCAATCCGTAGAGAGGAAGAAGTGCTGAGTTGCCGAAGTGCTGGGATCCACATCTGACATGTGACAGAGGAAACCTCCTTTTGCCGTGCATCTTCAAATGCGTCGGAAGTCAACCGGAGGAGGTTGGGACAAGGCCACAGGTGGGGTTGGCAGTGTGCAAGAAAAGGATGGAGAAACGACACTGTTTTGCACGGATGCTCTTGGTGGCCTTGACTATTTTCATGTGGGAACGGGAGAGATATGCTTTGGGTTACTTGGGTTCAAGAGACCAACTCAAGGACCACCGAAGATGCACCAACGCAGCAGCAGGACCAGAGGATGCATTAGGAAGCAATGTTCTGAACAGCAACCACACAGGAGACGAAGCCCTCTGTTCCTTTCTCACATCTAGGTGTCCACAAGGGTCAAAACGCTTCATGAGGGCAGCACAGCAGATGCTTAGGAATCCAGATGAGAAGAAACGGTGATGGGATCCATGCCAATGTGGGTCTGGTGTGGGTATTAAAAGCTTTCTCCAGAAGCAAGGGAGGGGTCAGTCTCACCCCTGGGGGGGCCACTAAATGCGGAAACTTTCCTCTTTGCCATCAATGTGCTTGAGACGGAGGTAGACATCTGTGCCAATGCCCTGCAGGGACTGGAGGGTCAAGGAACCGCCCAGATACTCAGCGTAAGCCCGGGAAGTTGGCAAGCCAAATCCGAACCTGTGGAAGAGAGAATCAAAAGGGGTGGTTGGTTTCAAACTCTCAACTCTCCACAGCTACGAGAGCCGTCAGTAGCAGAGTTCTCTCTTCGAGCGCCAGTCTTTGGAGGAGGCAGAAGCCTCTGAGAAACCCTACATGGCTTATTCACAGCAAACTAGCATCATTATGCATCAGGTTGCCTTGCATGCCTTCCTATTAGGAGATGGGGAAGCCTCCATCAGGGGGTGTCAAACTCAATTTCATTGAGGGCTGCATCAGGGTTGTGTTTGACTTTAGGGGGGGGCAGGGGACGTAGCCGGGATGGGCGTAGCCAGCTCAACATCACTCGTGTCAGGGGTACCTATGGTGGCCCGGGTGGGCTAGAGGATCCATTGTCTCCAGCAGAGGAAGGCAAGACCAGGGAGAGGGCCAAACCCTTGTCCTCCAGAGGAGTCTCACTGTCCCTCTCAGGCCACCTGGAGAACCCCTGGACAGCAATGCAGGCTGTCCAGAGCCCTAGGCAGCAGAGGGCAAGTGACCAGCCCAGCCCTCAAGCTCCCATGGCACCGGGACTCCACAGGCCAGGCCAGGCCAGCCCTGGTTCCCTGAGGGGGTGCCCGGCTGTGCTTACCTCCTCCTCGAGGCTCATGCTGCTGTTCTCGCTCTCTTTGGCCAGGTTGCTCATGGTGTGTGCAGGAGGGTGAAGTGTGTGGGGCAGAGGGAGGCCCACACCTTCTCCATGCAAGGAGACCTAGCTTTGTAACCAAAGCATCCTCAACGATCGGATGGGAGACCACCAGGAAGGCCTCCTGCAGTCCCCTGCCAGTGAAAACGGAGCTCGGGGGTGCCACGAGCGGCCCTCCCGAGTTCCGTTTTTGCTGGCAGAGGCACCGTGGGCCGGTCCTTTGTTGTTTCCACGGCGGCCCTGTGGGACAGATCTAAGTACCCTAAGTAGGCAGGATCCGGCCAACGAGCCTTGAGGTTGACACCCCTGCTTCATGGAGAGTGTCACTTCTTCGGGAAAGGTAAGCCATCCTCCCCCCCCCCCCAAACGCAACCAAACTTCTGAGCAATGACTGTACAGGTGGTTCTTGAGTTACCATTCTAATTAAGTCCTGCAATTAAAGTCGTGATAATCATCAAGTGGGTCACCACATGACTAGATCTGATTTTGCAATCTTTTTCTGTGGCCTACCATGTCTGGATTATCCCAAGCACCTCCCTTCCCATCTATGCACTGTGCTCACCCGTGCATGGGGCCCGACTGGGCACTGTTCCCCATTTCCACCATGTTCCCGAAGAGGCTGTTCAGGCGGGGATCCTGATTGCTCGTTTCGGCAGTGGTAAAGTGATAATCGGTGACCTTGTCAACGTGGTCATGAGGGATTCCTGCTCCTCGGTCTGAAATCCTGCCAAAGGGAAGAGAGGCGTGCAGAAGAAGCCATTCCTGACATTTGCAAACTTATGAGACTATTTGGGTTGTTTCAGTAGAAGACCTTCTTGGTAGAAGACTAGACAGAAAGAGTGCCACTCCACTGGCCCTCTTGGGTTCTGACACCCACCATGGTATCTTCTGGGTCATTCATGGTGATGCAGTGGCTAGAAGGCAGTATTGTAGGCTAATTCTGCTGACTGCCAGCAGTTCGATTCTGACTGGCTCAAGGTTGACTCAGCCTTCCAGCCTTCCGAGGTCAGTAAAATGAGAACCCAAATTGTTGGAGGCAATAGACCAGTGTTTCCCAACCTTGGCAACTTGAAGATATCTGGACTTCAACTCCCAGAATTCCCCAGCCAGCATTCGCTGGCTGGGGAATTCTGGGAATTGAAGTCCAGATATCTTCAAGTTGCCAAGGTTGGGAAACACTGCAATAGACTGACACTGTAAACAGCTTAGAGAGGGCTGTAAAGCACTGTGAAGCGATATATAAGCCTAAGTGCTATTGCTATTGCTATCTGATAGGATTCAACCTAGGAAGAAATTTGCAGCAATTCTGGTCCCTCCTGCCGGGACCTGCTCAGAAGATTTAAAAAAATTGGACATTGGTTTATAAAGTCCCAAGGGATTCTATTTATCTCCTACCCAACATCTAGAGGTGTGCGGGAGGTCACTCAGATCTTGGAGTGGAATGTTATCAGGATGCTGGTGATAACCAGCTCTGCCACTCCCTATTGTAACTCCAAGGAAATCATCTGTACCTTCAGTTGCCCAGCTCAATAATGGGCCAGGTGAGAAAAAATAAGCTGAAATGGAATCTAGACAGAATGGAGGCACTGTTGGTAAGCAGAAAGCTGGAGTCCGGAATTGGGGTGGGATCTGGGTTGCATTCTCCCAGAAAGACCAGTTTGGGAGGGCTCCTTCATCCCCAGTTGTCACTGGATTTCCAAACGACAACTGCGGTGAGGAGTGAATTTACCCACGGATGGCTCTGAAGCTGGTGGCTCAGCAGAAGTTCCCCATCCCTTGGTTGCAATCTGTCTTGACATTCCGAAGATGTCTCTCAGTCAGAGGCACAAGCCTTTCTCTTCGGTGGCTTCTAGACCATGAAATTGCCCTCACTAAGAAGGTCCGTCTAGTTTCTACTCACTTTGTTCCATTTAATTTATCTAATTAAAGGGAAACAAGTGCTCTGTAATTTTTGTTCTAAGAAACCACTCTGAGCATTGGAATAAACAGAAAGATGAAGTAAAACATTACTAATAAATAAATACATTGCCGTTTTCCTCCCCATCATGGAGATATCCCTCTAATCAACCTCAAGAGAAGAGCTCAATACAGTATACTCGTAAGTATCATTATACTTGGTCTCTAAGGCAGGGGTATCCAACCTTGGCAACTTTACGACTTGCGGACTTCAACTCCCAGAATTCTTCAGCAAACCATGCTGGCTTGGGAATTTTGGGAGTCGAAGTCCACAAGTCCTCAAATTGCCGAGGTTGGATACCCCTACTCTAAGGCAAAGTTCCCATCAAGACTTCAGCCATCAGTGGCCACCTTAAACCTTTAGAAGAGATTAGACAACCCATGGACTGTTGGGATTATCGTTTCAGAGATATTTCCTCACCAGATTCCTCAATGTCTACAACAATGAGGGAGCTTCTAACGCCCTGTCTTCACTGGAAAAATTCTTAAATATTGAAGGAGAATATTTGTAGCTCAGGGTTGAAATTGAGGGATCCTTGGTGCTTTCTGAGCTTGCTTGTTTTCTTGCAGACGTTTCATGGCCCTTCTAGGTAACATCATCAGTGGCAGTCAGAAGGCATGATGGAAATTCTTTAATTTCGCAACAGATAGACAGATTTAACCATAGTTTCAATTGGGAAAATGTGACAATCCTAGACCAGGCCAAATCCAAAAAATGCCAGGGAATTTCTAGAAGCCTGGCCCTCTTGACAAATCAGCCATCAACAGACACATAGACATTAACAACATCTACAGACTATGCAAAAGAGACAATCAACCAGCCCAAAAGGGAAGAAAAAAAACTTCAGTACTTCTCCACCAGTAATCAGCACACAGATTTATTTATTTATTTGTTTGTTTGTTTGTTTATTATTTATTTATTATTTATTATCCCTTCTTATAAGCCGCCCAACTCCTGAGGGACTCAGGGCGGCGTACAACATGTAAGAGGAACAGTCAATAAAAAGCAGCATAATAACATTAATTAAAAAACAATTATAAAAAATTTGAAAAAAACATTATCATCATCACGCATGGGCAGACCAAAGATGTTCCCATTGGTCTTATTTTAGCCCACCTGCTTGAAAAGCCATATTTTCACGGCTTTGCGGAAGGCCAGCAGGGTGGGGATAGTTCGGATCTCTGGCAGTAGTTGGTTCCATAGAGAGGGAGCTCCCACAGAGAAAGCTCTCCCCTGCGGTCCCGCCAACTGGCATTGCTTGGTTGACGGGACCTGGAGGAGACCAACTCTGTGGGACCTAAACGGTCGTAGGGAGGTATGTGGTAGGATGGGGTCCCGCAAGTAGCCTGGTCCTGAGCCATGTAGGGCTTTAAAGGTCAGTATAGATTTACTCCAAGGTCAACTTCAGACCAGCAATTAAGTAAGCAATACCTCAATCAAGAAACTGCCAGAGAGCCATCAGTAAACAGCCCAACCAAAGAATCCCTAAGACAGTCCGTACCCACCGAGACAAGCAAGACACTAGACTAGAACTGACAGCTAACAGCACTCCTTACTAGGATTAGTTAGTTAGGGTAATGAGACGTCTACAAGAAAACAAGCAAGCTCAGAGAGCACCAAGGACCCCTCATTGCCTCAACAGTTCCTCATGTTGAACTGAACAGCACAGTCGAACATCAACACTTGACCAACACTTGACACTTGGCAAATTATTTTGTATTATGCCATTAAATGTTTTATGGAAAAATGTTTTATAAAATTTGCTAAACTTCAATTTGACAGGATTCATGGGCCCTAGATTTTGGATGCAATCTGTAAGACAACCCATTTCAGGTGCCTCGGTTCAAAAATTGTAGCCCTACCCTGCACTGTTTCACCCAGTTAAAATTTCCCACAGACTAGGCAGGAGAGTTTTAGCAGTATATAGATGTGCAAATATTGTGGCAAGATACCTTATGATGAGGTCAATATCATTGTTGGCAATTGTGATGATAATGTCTGGCACATTGTATGGCGTATCCAGGTGAGATTCCATCGTAGCTCTGAAAGAATCAAAATCATGAAGGTATTCCACTAAAACAGCATTTCAGCCAATTTGCAAGAATTTGGACATAGTAAATGTCAACCCTGAAGCGAGCCTGGCCGAGGCCATCTTTGAGGCTTCATGGTTGCCACAAAGTGAAGGGGGAGAAAGGGAGGGGGGAATTTTAGATAGCTCAGCTTGGCCGTCAAAATAAAAAGTTTTCTTGTGGGAACCAAGGTCATTCCAACAGGTGGCTGTGAAGAGGAAAAGTGCCGTAACCAGGCAACCTGCTAGCACCACTAGAACTTTTTTCAGTGCCAATTGATCAGTCGAATGGTTGTTAAGTTGAGGACTACCTGCACTGTTGAAAGTTCTGCAGTCAAGATAGAGCCCCTAAATTGGCTCTTTCCTCTAAGCCAGGGATCAGCAACCCGCGGCTCTGGAGCTGCATGTGGCTCCCTCATCCTTCTATTGCGGCTCCCTCTCACCAGTTGGCACCACAATTTTGAGAGGTTAGGGAGGGGAAAAGCACGGCGCACCAGGAGGAGACACTATGGCAAGGGGTGGGTTTTCCGGGTCAGCTCCACAATTGATAGGGCTTTCGGTTGGACAGATAGAGGAAAAAGGACGCCGCACTAGGAAGAGACTCTATGGTGGGGGAACTGGACTTCCGGTCGGCTCCAGAATTGAACGGGGGGCTTCCTGTTAGGACCTGTGTGGCTCTTTGAGTGTTTAAGGTTGCCGACCCCTGCTCTAAGACAACTGTCTCCTTCCTTCTTATGTTATAACTAGTTCTTCTAAGAAATCTCATGAAAATAGAAAGAGCTTATCTATCAATGAACCTTGAGGAAAACAAAATGGATATTCATTCAAGGCCACGAAATCTCGTTTTCTTTCAACACCTAATGCTGATCATCTTTTTCCGTAGGGAACAGGAAAAAAGATATGACAATCAACTCCCTCCCTCAAAGATGGATGTGTCTTGGAATTATCCTCAATTTATGACTACAACGGGGACCAGAATTTCAGTTGTAAGTCACTGCGGTTATAAATTGAGGCAAGATGTGATTGGACATGATTCTTGAACTCTTTTTAGGATGTTCATTAAGTGAAACATGTGGTTTTAAATCTGAATCATATGGTCGATAAGTGAACCCATTCTCCTGAATCAACAAAAAAAGCCAAACACTCGGCAAAATAATAATAATAATTGCAAACCGTGGTCATGTGACTGTGGGACCTTGAAACTGGCTGTAAATACAAGCCAGTTGTCCGGAAATGAGAAGGGGTATAGTGTGAGATTTTACAATGTCCGGAAGTGCCATGAAACACGCTTTTTCCGAGACTGTCGTAATTTTGAATGGTCGTTAAACCATTCCAGTCTCTTCTTAAAAACTTACCAGTCGTAAGTCTAGGACTACTTGAATGCAGTATTATATTCCAGGATCTGGAACCAACATATAATGGTTCTTCCCAGCAAGCAGGAAGGATGTGTAGGTGGAGTGGCAGAAGCTGGGGGTGGAGTCAAAAGAGGAATCAGCCAAGAATCCTTATGTAGCCACAAAAGGACTTAGTCCAATCTCTCTTGAATCCAGCCCTTATCTAACGCCAAGATCATGCTAACATTAGTTGAGTAGATTCCTGGGCATAGACAAGATTAGTAATGAATCTGTTTAATTGGAATTTCACTGGTGGCCCTGATCTTTCCTGCCTGTCAGGATGGTTCAGAATTTAGACCTGTTAGAATAGAATAGAGCTGGAAGGGACCTTGGAGGTCTTCTAGTCCAGCCCCCTGCTCAAGCAGGGGAACCTATACTATTTCAGATAAGTGGCTGTCTAGTTTCTTCTTAAAAACCTCCATGATGGAGCGCCCATGATTTCTGAAGGAAAGCTATTCCACTGGTTAATTGTCCTCACTGTTAGGAAGTTTTTCCTTAATTCAAGGTTTCTTCTCTCTTTGGCTAGTTTCCAACCATTGTTTCTTGTCCTGCCCTCTGGTGCTTTGGAGAATAAGTTGACTCCCTTTTCTTTGTGGCAGACCCTCAAATACTGGAATACTGCTATCACGTTACTCCTAATTCTTCTTTTCTTTAGACTAGCCAAGCCCAAATCCTGCAGCCTTCTTCATATGTATTAGTCACCTGGTCATCTTAGTTGCTCTTCTCTGAACTTTTTCCAAGGTCTCAACATCTTTTTTGTAGTATGGTGAACAAAATTGCTTGCAGTATTCCAGGTGTGGTCTTACTAGGGTTTTACAAAGTGGTACTAGTACTTCATGTGATCTTGATTCTATGCCTCTGTTTATACAACCCAGGATTGTATTAGCTTTTTTGGCTGCTGCTGCACACTGCTGGCCCATATTCTAGTGATCATCCACTAGCACTCCAAGGTCCCTCTCACAGTTACTGTTTTCGAGGCAGGTCTCACCTAATCTGTACTTATACCTTTGATTTTTCCTGCCTGAATGTAAAACCTGGTTTGATCTCACCTACTATGCACTCCCTTTGAATGCCACCTTCGTATGCTGGATTTCCTCCGTTCACTCTCCCTCATGGTATCCGTCCGTGACAGATGCCTGTTTACATTCTCAACATTCCTGCCCTCTCATTCAAATCCACCAAATTAGGTCAAAATCTCCCTCCCGTTCACAGAGCTCTGGCACTCACCGCATGGCGTTCTTCAGCAACTCTGGAAGGATGTAATCCAGAGGCATCGGAATGAAAGGGAAGCGAGCCGCCACGTGCCCATTGATCCGCACCTGAGGTGCGTTGCCATACTTGTGTTCACACAGGCGCCTGCGGAAAATTGGAAAGGGGTTAAACGGAGACCCAAATTTCTAATTAAGTGATGTTTCTGGGGACAACCTGCATTAGAAAAAGACTGACTCATTTCCATCTTGCCAGGCAGGCGGACTAAACCAATCCTGTACTTTTTGCATTCCCTCTTGATTCTTTTCTCGTAGATTAATGGAACAGTAACAGCATTCCTTCAATCATCAGGCACAAATGTCTCAAAGGTGCTTTTTCAAGAGGCAACAGGACTTTCTGGTTTTTCTTTGAAGACATTTCGCTTCTCATCCAAGAAGCTTCTTCAGCTCTGACTGGGTGGTGGTGAATGGAAGGATTTATACTCCTTGCAGACAGCTGGTCATTTGCATCCTTTTAGAGAGTTGTTAAGGCCACTTGGAGGTTTATCTGTGTCCTCAGGGTCACCTGAATAGTGCAAATGAGTGCAGAGCCTTCTTGTAACTGTTGAAAGGACTGTGTTGTAGACTGGAGATAGAAGATGTCGTATCCCTCCTCCTCTGTTGAGAAAGGGCTGTTCAATTTTGATTTGTGACCCTGAAGATACAGATAAACCTCCAGGTGGCCTTAAAGACTGGCTAAAAGAATGCAAATGACCCGCTGTCTGCAAGGAGTATAAATCCTTTCATCCCCCACCATCCAGTCAGAGCTGAAGAAGCTTCTTGGATGAGAAGCAAAAGGTCTTCAAAGAAAAACCAGAAAGTCCAGTTGCCTCTTGAAAAAGCACCTTTGAGACAACCACGACCTGGCTGATTAAGAATCTCCATAGACATCAGGCACAAATTCAATCCCCACCCATATACTGAAGAAGTTATAGTTGTAAGCAGACCAGATCCATCTTTTAATCGGTCTCCAGTTGCACCATCCTAATGTTCGGATTTAAAACAATTTTTTAAATTCAATTCAATGATGTTGGATTATTTTGTGCTTTTATTTAGTTTAAATGCCTTTTAATTTAACACTTGATGCTACTGCATGATTCTGATCGATCTGCAATTAGCAGAAGAATTTCAGGATGGGGGAAGCCAACAGTTACAACCAGTCCTCGACCTTATGACCATAATTGGACCACAATTTCTGTGGCTAATAAGATGATTGTCAGAGGGAGTTCTGATTATCTTTTTGACATGGATGTTAAGCGAATCACTGCAATTGTTAAGTGAGTCATGAAGTTGTTGAGATCACAAATGCCGATTTCCTGAACCAGGGACGCTCCAATCACCATAAATACATGCCCTTTGCCAAGCTCCCAAATTTTGATCACGTGACCATGAGGATGCTGCAACAGTTATAAGTGTGAGGACTGGTCGTAAGTCACTTTTTTCAGTGCCATTGTAACTTAGAACAGTCACTGAATGAATGGTTGTAAGTTGAGAACTACTTGAAATCTTACAAAGCCTAAAAAAAACCTAACTATCTTGTATGGACACTAGATGGAGCTATTGACTGCAGCATACAGGTAGTCCTCAACTTACGACCACAATGGAGTCCAAAATTTATGTTGCTAAGTGAGACATTTGTTAAGTTAAGATTTGCCCCATTTTATCACCTTTCCTATGACAGTTGTTAAGTGAATCACTGCAGTTAAGTTAATATCACGAGTGAATCTGGCTTGCCCATTGACTTTGCTTCTCAAGAGATCACCAAAGGGGATCACATGATCCCAGGAACACTGCAACCGCCATAAATATGAACCAGTTGCCAAGTATCTGAATTTTGGTCCCATGGCCATTTATTTATTTATTTAAATAGATGTGTATGCCGCCCAACTCCCGGGGGACTCTGGGCAGCTAACAACATGGGGGATTCTGCAATGGTCGTAAGTGTGAAAAATGATCCTGTCACTTTTTTCAATGCCATTGTAAATTTGAACGGTCACTAAATGAACTGTTGCAAGTCGAGGTCTACCTGTATTATACTACAGGTAGTCCTCAGGTTACAACCATTAATTTAGTGCAGCGGTTCTCAACCTGGGGACCCTTTCACAGGGGTTGGAAGACTTCGTCCGGACGCAGCCATTTGGGTTCTTTTACCCTCTGCGCATTTGGGTCATGGCAGGGGTGCGGGGGCGGGTCACAGGTCGCAGCATTAGGTTGAGAACCATTGATTTAGTGACTGTTCAAAGTTACAACGGCGCTGAAAAAAGTGACTTACGACTGTTTTTCACACATATGACCATTGCAGCATCCCCATGGTCACATGATCAGAATTAAGACACTTGGGAACCAAGTAATATTTATGATGGTTGCAGTGTCCCTGGGATCATGTGTTCCCCTTTTGTGATCTCCTTCTCACAAGCAAAGTCAATGGAGAAGCTAGATTATTGCTGCTGATCTGGTTTAATTAACAACCCTGTAACTAAGTTAACAACCGCAGTGTGTCAGGCCTGGAAGCCATCTTTTCCATTGGGCCTTCAGGTCTGCCACAAATTTTTTACTGTGGGAAATTGGGAGGGGGGATTATATGGAATGTGAAAGATATATCACAATCAGGAGGTTGTGAGTTCGATCCTAGGTAGAGGCAGATGTAGGGCAGGGGGTTGGACTAGATGACCTGCAAGGTCCCTTCCAACTCTGTTAATCTGTTAAATAAATATAGCCAAAATAACATTCCTTTCTCAGAGAGTCAAGGCCACCTTGCCCTGGCACCTGGAGTCGGATGACTGGGAGGCATTTCCAGTTGGAACAGTGTGTGATTGATCCATGTGATGGACACGTGGGTATTGGGCCTGGTCTTGAATTTTCTTTTGGGTTTTCCCAGATGTGTCAATATGACATCTCTAATAAAATGGAACTTTGAGGAACTTCAAGCCTTGGAATCTTCTTTTGTTAGGGGTGATACTTGGAACCCTGACATAGTGATTCACTTAACAGCTGTAGCAAGGAATGTCGTAAAATGGGGCAAAACTCACTTAAACGAATGTCTCACTTAGCAACGTAAATTTTAGGCTCCATTGTGGTCGTTAAGTCGAGGACTACCTGTATAAACATCGTGAAACCAGATCAGCAGCAATAATTAAATTACCTGGCAAAATCCACCCATTTTTCAATTATTTTCTTTGGTGACAAGCGGGTGCAGATGATTCCAACAAAGTCTGGCTGCAAGAAAATGCAAAAATAATAATGCTGCTTCAGCATCGGATTAACATCATATGAAATATTTAACCTAAAAGCTGTCTTCCCTCAACCCCAAGGCCAAAATCTAAAAGCTAATACTAAAAGACTTTGGGCTGGGCCTGCAAGTTCTGTGGGCCGATGAGTCAAAAGCAAAGATGTCAGCAAAACCTTGATGACTGGTTGCTAGTATCTCCTGCCAGACAATTTCTCGGTTACTCGGGAATCTAAATCTGTACCAGCCGAAGGAGAGAGATTTTTCTCTCTTTATTGCTGAAGGAAGAAGAACGTTTGAGGTCTGTTCTAGCAAGGAATTCCTGCCTGAATTTGGGTGCCTTGGAACACCACATTGTTAGATGCTCTCTTGGCATGCCTCACATAGTGCTTTGCTTTTTATATTATTATTTTTAATTAAATGTTTTAAAGAGAACAGAAAAGCCAATATAAAACAGAAACCAGAAAGACAAAAAGAACAACAAAAGTGCAATCAGACTAAATAGTAAGAAGAAGCTTCTGGTTTCCTTTGCAGCAACTATAAGTACGATTACAAAAATATCTCTTACTCTGTGGGAAATCAGAGAATAGGGAAAAAAAACCCCACCTTATCTTTTTTCTATTCTCTGGGTTTCTTTTTCTAATCACCAGAAACCTAATTCATAAGTGCATTTTTCCCCTGTTTCATGCAAAAAGTTTATAAGAGGTTTCCAGTCCCCTTATAAAGGGGAGGGAGGGAGGGAAGAAAGAAAGGAACAAAAGAATGAATGAGATTACATGGAGGGAGAGCGGAAGGAAGGGAGAAAAAAAGGGAGGAAGGAAGGAAGGAAGGAAGGAAGGAAGGAAGGAAGGAAGGAAGGAGGGAGGGAGGGAGGGAAGGAAGGAAGGAAATAACATGGAGGGAGAGAGAAATGAAGGAAGGGAAAAAAGGAAGGAAGGAAGGTAGGTAGGTAGGTTTGGGTCTGTGAAACCAAAAAGGGAAGGAAGTAATAGAGCTGTATGAAGGTGATCTGATTTTGTAAGGTTGAGAAATACCTGAAAGGACGTGAAGATAAACAGGTGTAATTATGAACGAAAAGGCCAGTATGTGCCAGTACATAACAACTGATGTTATCTAGTTTGTTGTGGCTGGCATGAAAACAGATATTTAGGTTAGTGAGGCAAGCAAATTATGCCCCAAAGATTGATGATAATGGAACAACCGCACTTGAATTGTGGGGAAATTGTGTAATATTCTTAATGAGTAAAGAACTTGAGGCAAAATTATTCTGTTAGATGATATGAATCAATGGATGAGGAAAAGAGCAAAGAAATACAAAAACAGAGATTGGGCCATTTCAAGCTGCATGAATGAATCAAAATGACAGAGAATAGACAATACAAATATACAGTTTAATATTTAACATTGTCCTACTCACAGGTACACAAAACAAAGAAATGAATATAAATCTAAAGGCAAAATTGATCTGATTGTTCATGAAGCCTGAGAGAATGAGCTAGTGATGAAAGAGATAATTATGTACTGTCAAGAATGGATCTTGGGGGGAAACTGGAAATGAAGAAAAGAGGTAAAACAAATAAATAACAAAAACAAAACTGCAAGAGGAGAAAAGATGGATCCTTATGAGAAAACATTACGAGACAGATTAATTTTCCTACAGGAAGAATGGAAAGTTGTAAGAACTGCTTGGAACAGTGGGGAAAAAAATACATCAATTTTTTTCTTACTTATTTTGCTCTTTTCTCTTCTACTCTGCTTTTTTATGCTTTTCTATGAATTTGGAATATCACTTTTTTTCCTCCCTATTCTCAAACTGCCCTCAGAATCGATTTTGTTTTCTGTACTTCTCAAAATCTACATCTGTGGCGAATTCCTTTCATTGTTAGCAATGCTTTTGGAGGTGTCCAAAGAGAATTTTCGAATTAGGAAAATAATATTTTTAATTTAATTTGCGATAGTCTGGGCACCACAGCACGGGAAGGATTATGGCAAATGGCACAGATTTAGGGAAGGTAAGTAGATTTCACCGCTGGATGGAAACCTTGTAGAACTTTGTTTGAGGACAAGTTTAGTGTGAGAAGATTGAATGGCGATGTGAATTTTAAAAAAAGGAAGCAACTTTGAGTCAATCGGACTTGATCTGGGTATTCTTGGCAGGGATACAAAAGTGAGTTGCTACTGCTTCTTCCAGCAGTTTTTGTCTTCTTGTTTTGGCCTACAGCCCTAAGATTTCCTAGTGGCCTCCCATCCAACCTGGCTTAGCTGCCAAGATCAACCAAGATTGGTTAGGTGCTGCCAACCTCCTGTGATCTGGCAGAACTGAAGAAACTTCTTGGATGAGAAGCGAAACGTCTTCAAGGAAAAACAAACTCAGTTGTCTCATGAAAAAAAGCACCTTTGTGACAGTTCACAAGGCTTGACTTTAAAAAAACCAAAACCTTGGAGGGATTCTGGTTGAACAGGAAAGCCCCAGCAAAGAGAAGCAGAGATGGTTAAACTGATTCGTTTATCCAAATAAGAGAGCATATTTAATTTTGTCTCTATTTTGAAATTGCTTCCAGATTTTGTGTTTGCAATGGGGGGGAGGGGGAGAAATAATAATGAAACTTTGATTGTTTTTGTAAACTCGATAGGCTTATTGTTATAGAAATGGCTTGTACATATTGTTGTGTAAAAGCAAAAAGTTGTGGTTGTGATGTTGTTACCTCCTACTGTGCTAAAGAGAGTCAGAAGTCGGTGCCTTTTTCTTTTTTCCTCTCTCGTTACACTATATTCCTTCTTTTTCCCTCCCTCTCTTCTTACTTTTCCATGGTATTTTTTGTATTTTATACTTTGATAAACTAATAAAAAGTTAAATCACACACACACACACACACACACACACACAAAAGGAAAGCCCCATGTTTGCAGCCAGTCCTAGATTAAAGGTTTTTTTCCCCCTGAACCAAGGATGAGAAAAACCTTTTGAAAGAAAGCTATTGTGGGCCTGAGCCACAATGTTGGCTTGGAGGGAGGGAACAGCTTCAGAGCCCTCAAAAACGTGAATCAAAATCACGCCTAGCTTACTAACAGGGAAGTTCTGACTCCTGCAACTCAGATCTAATTTTCCTGATCATAAAATCTCAGTTTAATTCAAGAAAGGTTGTACTTTGTCCTCATGCAAGGCAAGGTGGTGAGTAGCCAGCATCCGGATGCCCAAGCGGGAGGTGAGGGTCTTGTCCAGAAAGGAACGGATCATCTTTTCATCCTGAAAAGAAACAGCTCCTGAGATTCAAAGCAACTGTCAAACCTTTCTCCCCCCCCAGCTTTCCTCAAATGTCCTTCCCACTGAAAAGTTTTCCCTCCAAGTGAGATCCAAGAGTCAGCTGCCTTCGCCATATTTATCCATTTCCCCAAAATTAACCCCACGGTTCAGATGATTATAGTGACAGGAGTGAAATTAGGAAGGTTTCATAGCACGGAGCAGGCCTGGATAAATAGTCTCTCCTCACGAACTTACTCTCCAACTGTTTCTCAATCTTGGCAGCTTGACGATGGGTGGCCTCCAATTCCCAGAATTGAACTGGGAGTTGAAGTCCACCGATCGTAACGTTTCCATGGTTGAGAAACATTGCTGTAATTCTTCTAATCTCCTATCAGGCTTAAATCTGGACTCCCTCTGAAAGGGATTTCAAGCCCAATTCTCGTGGAAATCTCTTGTGAACTTTTACCGAGAAGAAAATCCAATTTATTGGATAGGCTTCCAAGAATCCCATCAATCCAACTGTTTCCCACTTGAAGTAAATAAATCAAGGAGAGAAGCAACCTGGAATTAAGGAGAAACTTCCTAACAGTGAGGACAATTAACCAGTGGAATAGCTCGCCTTCAGAAATCGTGGGTGCTTCATCACTATTTTTAAAAAGAGACTGACAGTCACTTGTCTCAAATTGTATAGGGTCTCCTGCTTGAGCAGGGGGCTGGAGTAGAAGATTTCCAAGGTTCTGTTCTATTTCTAGTTCTATTATTTCTATTTCTATTTCTATTTCTATTCCATTCCATATTTTCTGTTCTGTTCTGTTCCGTTCCGTTCCATTCCATTCCATAATTTCTATTCTATTCTATTCTATTCTATTCTATTCTATTCTATTCTATTCTATTCTATTCTATTCTATTCTATTCTATTCTATTCTGTTCTGTTCTATTCTATTCTATTCTATTCTATTCCTATTCCTATTCCATTTCCATTATTTCTAATTCTATTCAATTCTATTCAATTCTATTCTATTCTCTGTTTTCATGAGGGGGCAAAGATTTTTAGAATTTCTTCCACACATCCTTCCCATCATCTGAGAAGGAGAAGGGTCTCTTCACTGATAACGGAGAAGCTACCTGCTGACATCACGATTTCCTGAAACCATGACAACGATCACGATGATCTTATCTCCATCCCTCTCAAAATATGTCAACAGGCCTTCAAGCCAACGAATTCTTTGGTTGCTGCACAACCGCCTCATCTGTTTGGACAAACAGCCTCACCAGTTACCTGGATGTGTTTGCGACATTCCCGCAAGCCTTCTGCCAGCAACGTGACAACGTCCTTGTGATCATCCAGGAGCTGTCGGACCAGTTTACAGTACTGGGTCTCTGATTCTTGGTCTTTGATCTTTTAACGCAGAAGAAAAGATGGAGGAAAAGCATTAAATAAGGGAACTGGGGATCCTGAATGACGTAGTCTAATGACAATTCATTTTAATTCAAAATCATTTATTTTATTTATTAGATTTATTTGTTCCTCGTATCACTATCAAGTGACTTTGGTCATTTTTTGGGGGGGTCTATTTTGAAATATATATTGTTTCTTCTCATGGCTCTAGGCCAGGATTCTCCAAAGTGGACAATACTGACTGCAAGGATCCAATATTACTGTTATTGTTAATATCAGTAGTCATTATGAACTACCATTATTAAGTTCTATTAATTAAAGTAAACCAGGGATGGCCAAACTATGGTTCTTTGAGGACCTGTGGACTTCAACTCCCAGAATTCCTGAGCCAGCTATGCATGCATGGCTAGCTCAGGAATTCCAGGAGTTGAAGTCCACGGGTCCTCAAAGAACCATAGTTTGGCCACCCCTGAAGTAGACAAACAGTACTTTATCTTGGTCATGGACCAATAAAAATACAATCAATAAAATGAACAACACAAAACTATCCCCTACCAATAAAAAATATTAGCAATCATCTGTGGGCAAAACTTACACATCATGTAGTAAAATTTTGCTATTTTTAGAGAAATACATCTGTCTTGATTATTTCACGGACAGTGCAGATAAAAATTATCAAAGTGCCCCGGAAATTTAAATAAAAGAGGTATAATCAACTCGTGGCGAATGTCTCTGTAGAACTGGCAATACAGAAGAATTGTGGATTGTTCGTTAAAGTAATAATTATTAAATTAATTTTGTATAATAAATGTTGGAGGGGGGGTCAATGAAAAATCTGAAACTTCATGAAGGGGTTGATAAGCTGAAGAATTTATACGAGCCTCACAATGGCAAAAATAAACATTTTTGTTTCCAATTGTACGAAGTTAGCACCCACTCCTCTCCTAGAAAAATGAAATATCCTAGGAAATATTAAAAGGCAGAATATATTCTATAGAATATCCCTAGAGAAATTGAGAAACATGCTGTTAGAAAGGAAACACTCACTTTTAGCCCACTCCCCCTTTTTGTTAATAGCCAGCAGCAGACTTCTACATAACAAAGATATCTCCTTCAGTCATAGCCATATTAGGATTTGCCCAAGGCCCTTTCATTCAGCCAAGCCTGGGACAGACAAAAGCCTATAGAGTTGCCACTGCATGGCCTCCTGGGAGCCTGGCCTCCTGGGAGCCTGACCACCAATCAGTGCATTACATACACAGGAACAGGAAACTAAGAGATGGGGCCCAACAGAGGTTATAAAACTAAGGGACTCAGCATCTTTCCTTCCCTTTTCTCTTCACCCACATCTGGAAGCATGTGATCTACCTTTTCTGTACAGGGGCTCATGCCATGTGCACCTGTCCACCATATTAAACGTTCTTTCCAAGCAACCTCCATGAATCCAGTGTCTTTTTCCCCACTTGGAACTGAACCCAGAAGTATATTCCTTACAACACAACGATACTTACTGGGGGAAATTCACTCAGTTTCTGGAAAGCTCGAATGTAAAGCTCGTGCTGAAAATAGAAAAAAAGGCAGAGATGAGTGAAGTGGAAGGACCATCAACAAAACCAGGCAATATGCACTCACCAAATTCCCAGTCTCCCGTTAGATTTTGAGAAAGAAAGAACTGAAATAGGATAAACAGAAGGGGAGAGACAGCCATAGTGGGATGTACTGGGGGCTTTTCCCGAAAGCTCAAAATAGCTCACAAAATGATGGCCATCTACTGGCCTACACTGCAGGGCTGCTATAAAACAGTAGTCACTGCTGTTATAATGCTGCTTCTGAGGGAAAATAAGGTCATGAGGCCATGACAACTAGTAAGCTAGTTAAAAATTTGCCAGTGGCCAGATGAAGAGTTTACTTTTTCAGCCACTGTTTAAGGGAAACAGAATCTAGTATATTAAAGGAAAACAGTACTCAGATCAAGACTTTTGCCATCTAATTCCCTGGGGGGAAACAACAGAATATTTGATCAGTATTCCTATCATTTTTACTATTACCACAGTTAGATTATGTATTTTTATTTCCCCAAAACCTCAACCTCCAAGATAGGTTATGCTGTGAGCCATTGATTTCTTAAGTTCCCCGTACGTTCCTGACTTACAACCACCATTGGAACCAGATTTTCCATTGCTAAGCAAGGCAGTTGTTAAGTGAGTCACACCCATTTTAGGTTTTTGCCATGGTTGTTAAGCAAACCACCGCAGCTGTTAAGTGAATCATGTGGTCATTAAGCGAATCTGGCTTCCCCCCCTTGATTTTGCTTGTCGGCAGCTGGCTGGAAGAGTTGCAGGTGTGATCACATGACGCCGGGACATTGCAACCGTCGTAAATGCATGGATCTGAATTTTGATCACAGGGATGCTGCAATGGTGCTGTGCGAGGATTGGTCAGAAGTCACTTTTTTCACTGCTGTTGTAACTTCAAAGGATAGCGAAAAAATGATTGTAAGTCGAGGACCAATTAACCTGATGAATGAGTAGGAGGACTCATTCCTCCTGTTAGCAAAGTGTTGTGGCCTGTCGGCTGCCAGTAGAGCTAGCGGCAGAGTCTGACAAGGAGGAGATGGAGAGAGGGCCTGGGCCCACTTCAGAGCCTTTGGAAGACTCTGATAAGGAAACAGCATCGGAGACAGAGGCAGAGCCGGGGCCTTCCATCCTCCCCCAGGTGGAGAGGCCGCTGTCTTCGGGGCCTGAGCGGAGTGAGGGGGAGGAACAGATGGGGCCCATCTCAGATGCGTGTATGCGTAGAAAGGAGAGGAGGGCAACGGAAGGCAATAAGCCGCCTCTCAGGGAGAAAAAGTCATAGACCAGTGATGGCGAACCTGTGGCACGCGTGCCACAGGTGGCACGCAAAGCCATATATGAGGGCACACGAGGCATTGCCTTATGTCAGCTCCAGCGTGCATGCGCACGCTGGCCAGCTGATTTTCGGCCTTCTTTTCAGCCGTTTTCGCTCTCCCCACAGTGAAAACGGCCCAATGGGCCAACCGGAAGTTCACTTGTGTGCTCATCCTCAGCTTCATTTTTGCTGTCAGAGGTCTTCAGGAACGTCTTCGGCTTTGGACAGTTGCAGCCAGGCCTGTAACATCTCGGCCCGTTTCTTCTGCAGCCGGGAAGGCTTTCCTGAAGGCCTGTGTAGCCGATAAGAGAGCTCCAGATCGATCCGGAGCTCTATTATTAGCTACAGAGTCCTTTCCTAAAGGCCTTTCCTGAAGGCCTCTGCAGCCGATAGCAGAGTTCCAGATCGATCCGGAGCTCTATTATCAGCTGCAGAGGCCTTTCCTAAAGGCCTTTTCTGAAGGCCTCTGCAGCCGATAAAAGAGCTCCAGAAGAAATGGGCCGAGGTGTGCGAGGCCTGGTTACAACTATCTGAAGGTAAGTAGTAGGGCAGCTCCATTTCCTTTCGTTTCCGAACTTCCAATTGGCACGTTGGGCCATTTTTCGCCATCCCCAGGCTTCAGGAGGCTTTCCTGAACCCTGGGGAGAGCGAAAAACAGCCCAACGGGCCTACTGGAAGTCAGGAGGCTTCAGTGAGGCCTGTGCGCATGTGCTGGGGGCAGCAGGGAGGTGGTTGTGCGCATGCGCAGGGCATTGCATTATGGGTGTGGGCACGCGCGCGCACCCTTTTGGCACCCGAGCCGAAAAAGGTTCGCCATCACTGTCATAGACGCTAGCCAGCCCCTTCCTGGCTGGGAAATAAATAGTAGGGATTTGGGAGTGGCCGGTTATCACAGACAAACGTTCGTTTTCTAGTATACAGCAAGCAATTTGGATTCCTTGGTCAGAACCAGGTTTGTTTGATTTTTTTGTTTATCCACATGAATAAAAGACTGTTACTGCCCTGTTATAAAAAGGAGGTTGTTTTACTCGTGGATAAACGGCTTATCATTACTTGTGAAAGGCTGGGTCAGAAAAAAAAGTCCCATCTGTCTTCACTGCAAAGGTAATGAGAATGATGAGAAGCATCTACTTCCCCAAACATCAGCCCTTGCCAGGAAAGCAACATCCATGGAGCAGCTTCCTTGCTGAAATAATCTTCGGTTCCGACTCAACATCGGAACCAAGATTTGGGAATAAAGATAAATTGACGCAGGCAATCACTAAAATAGAGGTAAAAGATCTCCTGACCTGCCTATGTAACTTGGCCATGCTCAAAAGACAAATTAGATATAGTCCTTGACTTACCACCATTCATTTATCCCAAAGGTGCTTTTTCAAGAGGCAACTGGATTTTCTTTTCACCAGAAAGTCCAGTTGCCTCTTGAAAAAGCACTTTTGGGACAACTATGACCTGGATGTCTGTAGAGATTCTCAGTCATCCAGGTCATGGCTGTCCCAAAGGTGCTTTTTCAGGAGGCAACTGGACTTCCTTGTTTTTTTCCAGTCCAGTTGCCATGCACAAAAGACAAATTCCCTTTGGGTCTGTATTACAGATAGTCCTTGACTTGCAACCGTTCATTTATCTCAAAGATGCTTTTTCAAGAGGCAACTGGACTTTGCAGACTACAGGAACCAGGAGCACTACTCAGGTGACCCTGAGGACACAGATAAACCTCCAAGTGCTTCAACGACCCTCTAAAAGGATGCAGATGACCAGCTGTCTGCAAGGAATATAAATCCTTCCATTCCCCAAAATCCTATCAGAGCTGAAGAAGCTTCTTGGATGAGAAGCGAAATGTCTTCAAAAAGGGGAAAAAAAATACAAGAAAGTCCAGTTGCCTCTTGAAAAAGCACCTTTGGGACAACTATGACCTGGATGTCTGTAGAGATTCTCAGTCATCCAGGTCGCGGCTGTCCCAAAGGTGCTTTTTCAGGAGGCAACTGGACTTCCTTGTTTTTTTCCAGTCCAGTTGCCATGCACAAAAGACAAATTCCCTTTGGGTCTGTATTACAGATAGTCCTTGACTTGCAACTGTTCATTTATCTCAAAGATGTTTTTTCAAGAGGCAACTGGACTTTGCAGACTACAGGAACCAGGAGCACTACTCAGGTGACCCTGAGGACACAGATAAACCTCCAAGTGCTTCAACGACCCTCTAAAAGGATGCAAATGACCAGCTGTCTGCAAGGAATATAAATCCTTCCATTCCCCAAAATCCTATCAGAGCTGAAGAAGCTTCTTGGGTGAGAAGCAAAACATCTTCAAAAGAAAAAACAAGGAAGCCCAGTTGCCTCCTGAAAAAGCACCTTTATGACCTGGATGACTGAGAACCTCCCTAGACAACCATTCATTTAGTGACTGTTCAGAGATATGACTGGTCCTTGCACTTTGCACCTTGGCAGCATTCCCAATCACATGACCAAAATTAGGGTGCTTGGCAACCAGCATGCATTTACGACGGTTACAGCATCCTGGGCTCATGTAATCACCATCTGCCACCTTCCCATAAGCAAAATCAAGGGGAGAAGTTGGATTTGTTTAATGACCATGTGATTCACTTAACAATGGCACTTAACCAGGGCAATAAAGTCCACGTGTACAAGTCGCTTAACAACTGCCTTGTTTAGCAATGGAAATTCTGGTACTGGTTTTTCTGGTTGTAAATCGAGAACTACGTGGACTGCTGCTTTGGAAAACAGCTGCTCAAAAAAGCAGGTAACGGGGTCCTTGTTATATAATTCTGGTACTGGTTTGGAAGCGATTATGACACGGCTTTACGGGTGGATGATCAGAACGGCCACAGCCTTAATGGCCTTGTCATTCTTCCTCCCTGCTTTAGATCCAACGCCAGTTATGGGTCATCTCTTTCCGATGCTTCCCCGCAGACCTTGGTGCGCCTACCACATGGAGGATGGTGGGGTTGCAGCCAATGATGAAGGGAAGGCTTCGGAACCCTTTGATGCGGTGAGCAATACGGACCGGCAGTTCGTGGTGCAGGTAACGGGAGCTTTTCTGTAGCCAAAACACAAAAGGGAGATTGTAAATCAGCGGGCTCCAACCTTTCTGGCTGGTTGGACGAGAGGTGGCGGGGTGGGTGGGGGTGGGAGATGGAGAAGGGATGGTTTCACACGCATGTGCTGCTTTCACAAACAGAGCTTCGCATGCATTCGCCCACCATTTCCACGGGCCGGTTCCAAACGGGCCGCAGACTGGCAATGGGTCGCAGACCAGGGGTTGGGGACCCCAATTGTACATCATTTGATTCTGCTGCATGATTATGTCCAGTATGCATTGGCAGAAGGAAAACATCTTAGTTGCCAAGGTGTTGTGGCTTGTCGGCTGCCGGCCCCTCCAGCAGCCAAATCAGAGGAGGAGGAGGAGGAGGAGGAGGAGGAGGAGGAGGAGGAGGAGGAGGAGGAGGAGGAGGCGGCGGCGTGGGACTCAGGGTCAGCATCAGGGCAATTTGGGAGCTCTGAGGGGGAAGAGGGAATGGAGCTGGCAGAAAGAGAGTGAGACAGAGGAGGAGCCTAAGCCGTCCGTCAGCCCTCAAATGGAGAGTCAACAGCCCCCAGGTCTGGAGGTGGCTGATGAAGAAGAGGAGGAACAGCTGGGTCCAGTGCCTGACGCGCGGCTGCACAGAAGACAGAGAAGAGGAGAGCAGTGGAAATCCGTGGGCCGATCCTTGGGAAGGAAGAGCCACCGCTGCTAGGGAAGCCCCACCCTAACTCTGGGGATAAAAGGCAGTGGCTGGAGATGAATAGATATGGCAGACAACTATTCATCTTCCGGACGGATGGACTTGTTAGCCTGTGAGAGAAACTTTTTGCCAGGGCTGCCAGCACTCCTAATAAAGGAATCGTTTGAGTTCACGTCAGAGGATTTGTCATGCTTGGGGAGCTGGGTCAGAACATAAGGTTGAGAAACACTGCATTAGAGGGTATCAAATAAATAGATAACTGAAACAAATGAGATTCAAAAGCTTGGAAGAGACTCAATGCACTTACTAATAATGGATGTTTGGAAAGTTTCCATCTTACTTCTCAAGATTTTCTGCTCTAGCTCCACAGTTTTGGTATTAAAACTCATTGGATTATGCCCTCCACTTAAAGGGCTTGACAGGAATGTTATCCATGGAAGGACACAAGCTGGGCTGCATCTGCTATTATTTTCAGCCAACCTGGCCAAAGGTGTAACGCAGCTCAACTGGAACACCAGAGAGTATCATAAAGATTGATCTAAAGTCCAACAGTCTTGTTGAAACTGGACAGAGCCAGGCCAAATTTATAGCCTGGATGGAAGTTTGCCTGGAAATTCAATCTGCCAAACCACATCAAATAACAGGAGCTTGCTTAAAGTGAACACATATGGAATCGGTCAGGTGTATAAGCATGATTTATGCTTTGTGACCGCTATGCCACAATGGAGGTAGTATTGTGTGTACGTGCCATATAACACCATTCACATGATAGCCTCTGAGCCACATAAGAATCAGACTCTAGTTTGCTAGCTTTTATAAGTAGGGAACTCATTGTAGCTTCATTGTAGCTATCCGAACTTATTTACAATTTATAATATTACAGCGTACCAAATAGAGGATCTTGAAGCAGTTTACACAGGGTAAAAAGTAAAGGAGTCCCTGCAGAGTTTACTCTGCTAGTTGTTACTGACTATAGGGTGGTGCTCATCTCCCTTTCTAGGCCATTGAACCTAGAAGACATTTCCATGGTCATGTGGCCAGCATGACGTCACAGACCGCTGTCCCCTTCCCAACAAAATGATACCTATTTATCTACTTTCATTTTCATGCTTTCGAATTGCCAGGTTGGCAGAAGCTGGGAATGAAGATAGGCGCTCACCCGGTCATGGTGCGCTTGGGTCTCGAACCTGGGCTGCCAGCTTTCCAGCTGACAAGCCAGGCATTTTAACCGCTGTGCCATCACACTGCCCAGTTTACATAGGAGAAACTTATGCTTAATAAAACACTGTAATAAAACACTGTAAAACAATCAATAAACCATATCCATCACAAGGTGAGGAAGATAGGAAAGGAAAACAATAGGAGAACAGTTGTTGAGGCAGTTTGGTGCAGTGGTTAAGCTATTGGCCCAGAAAACAAGGGACTGTGAGTTCTAATCCTGCCTTTGGCATAAAAGCGTGCTGGATGACTTTGGGCCAGCTCCTCTCTTTCAGTCCAGCCCACCTAACAGGGTTGTTGTTGTTGGGAAAATAGAAGGAGAAAGGGGTATGAGATATGTTTTTTCCACCTATAAAGTGATAAAAGCAGGTTAAAAAAAAAGTAAAGTAAAAAGTAAAGTAATGTAAGAAGGAAGGAAGGAAGGAAGGAAGGAAAGAAGGAAGAGAGAAAGAAAATTTCCTATTAGAAATTTAGATTAGAAACCAAAGGAACAAATATTTAAAAGCTATGATTAATATTCATTAGAGGAAAGTTAGGGTTACAACACTACAGGAATGCCAGCAATGTTAGTGTGCAGTGTTGATCGTTTGTGTACCTGCTAGACTTGTTATCAGCCTGACAAGGAGTTCTTTCAGTGGGGTACAGAACTACATCTGTCACCCAAAACGTCTTGAAGAACATTTTTAGATTAAAAAAAAAATTACAGCCATCGGCATATGTGCAGAGAAGCATTTAAGTGTATAAGGCCGTGATGGCGAACCTATGGCACGTGTGCCACAGGTGGCACGTGGAGCCATATCTGAGGGCACGCAAGGCGTTGCCCTATGTCAGCTCCAGCACGCATATGTGCATTGGCCAGTTGATTTTCAGCCTTCGAGAGGGCGGGGGGAGGCCGTTTTTATCCTCCCCAGCCCTCAGAAAGGCCTCCGGAGTCTATGGATGGTGAAAAACGGCCCAACGGGCCTAACGGAAGTTCGGAAACGGGCCCAACAGAAAAGGGCCTGAACTTCCGGTAGGTCCGTTGGGCCTATTTTTCGCCATCCACAGGCTCCGGAGGCTTTTTTGAAGCCTGGGGAGGGTGAAAAACGGCCCAATGGGCCTACCGGAAGTCTGGAGGCTTCAGTGAGGCCTGTTTGCATGCACAGGGGGACAGCACAGGGGGGTTGTGTGGCATGCGCGGGAGGGAGGGCATTGCATTATGGGTGTGGGCACGCATGCGCGTGCCCTTTTGGCACCTGAGCAAAAAATGGTTCACCATCACTGGAATAAGGTCTTGGGCAGGGGGTTATTGGACTAGAACAGTGATGGCGAACCTTTTTTGGTTCGCGTGCCAAAAAGGGGGGGGGATGCGGGGGATCACGTGTGTGCGTGCCCACACCCATAATTCCATGCACCCCCGCGCATGCGCGCATGACCCTCCCACTCCCAGCATGCAATGGCACGCCCATTTTTTGCTCTCCCCAGGCTTTAGAGCCTTTCTAGGAGCCTGGGGAGGGCGAAAACGGCCTTCCCCACCCCCTCCAGAAGCTGGAAACAGCCTGTTTCCTGACTCCTAGTGGGCCCAGAAGGCCTGAAAATCAGCCGGCCGGTGCGCACATGCGCGCCGGACCTGAGCTCGCGTGCCCACCGATATGGCTACGCGTGCCACTTGTGGCACCCATGCCATAGGTTCGCCATCACGGGACTAGAATATCTCCAAGGTTCGTTTCCAGCCCTATGAGTCTATGATTTTATGATTCTATAAGTGATTCTCAAAATGTGAACATTTGTATGTGATTTTTATTTTCAATTAAGACAGAACTGGACAGTTTAGTGGTTAAGGCACCAGACTAGAAACTGGGAGACAGTGAATTCTAGTCCCAGAATTTAGGCATGAAACCTGCTGGGGATTTTGAGCCAGCGCCTCTCTCCAGCCCATCCACCTCACAGGGTTGTTGTTGTTGTGGGGAAAATAAGAGGAGGAAGGAATATTAGGTATTTTTGCCTATTATTTATAAATGTAATAAAGATAGGATAAAATAAATAAATAGAAAGTATCACAGCTCTTCTGTCATTCAGGCCAGAAACACCACAGTGTTGTCCAGAAACAGCTTAGCTCTCTCAAAGAACAGAAGGCTAAGCTTACAAGCACAGACTTAATTCCACTTTTCCCCTAAGGGCCCTCAGCCAAGCCCAGCACTTGGCTGGCTGGTTACTGTAGCTACATGTCTTAATCTCAAACACCCTCTGCCTTAAACCAAGGATTGGTTTGCATATGCCCTGATGGTGCCTAAATTATAAAGATTTGGGGAGGGGGCAATGAAGTTTTGGGGCCTTTTCTTTACCTTAATGATGCAGAAGACACAAAATAGAAGGGAGAGGAGAGAGAGGTTCTCAAACTAACAAAGCAAAGTTCATATTTAAGAAGAAAGAAGGGACATTCAGTTGTACGTGCAATATTATCCTTCTGCCATATAGGTTTAAACCAGAAGTGTTTAACCTTGGCAACTGTAAGAGTTGTGGACTTCAACTCCCAGGATTCTTCATGCTGACTGGGGAATTATGGGAGTTGAGTATATATATATTCAGAATATATCATCACAGGAAGCTGTGATGTTTCCTTCCATACACCAGGATGACTCGACAGAGAAAAAAACATTTATAACCCTTTCCTGGTGAAGAGCTGATAGGGAAGAGAACCTTGTGGCCTAAAGGTTAAAACTACTGCCTTACAAGCAGACTGACCAGGTTCAAATCCCACTAAAGGTATGGCTGTCTGAAGAGAGCAAAATAGCTCAAAATAGATCTATAATAGTATCCCTTTATTTTCATTTATCAGCAAAAAATGTTACACACACACACACACACACACACACACACACACACACACACACACACACACACACACACATTCCGTTTGGGCAGTTTATACATGTGAAACCCAAACCTAAGAAATAGAATGACAAATTAAACTTGCCATAAGGGAGGAAATTTTGAATCAGGGGCTCCTTCTTTATCAACAGGTTTTTCATGTACTAGATTGTGTCACCTGAAAAAAAACATGTTTCTATTCTAGACACATAACAGAATCATATGATGCAGCTTTTCTAGGTCACACCTATTAGGTATACACTCTTGGATCCAGCTTCCCGAAAGAGTTAGCACACAAGCCAAGATTTCTCAAGGTGTAGAACAGCTCCTGAGGCAGCAATAAACCCCATAATTCCAACCAGAGAAGGGAAAGGATGAAAAGCAGATTTTGATACTTGGGAAGTAACAAGGTGGAGGTAATCTCATACCTACCAAAAGGTGACTGCCATCCTGAGAACGTCCAGAATACAACATGGTGGTAGGTGTCAACCTCACAGAGGGCTGCAAAGAGAACAGAAAGCATGTTCACAAAACCTCTAGAGGGCCCCCATTCCATAACACCAAAAAAAATTCATTATACCCTGCCCAGGGTTCTCCAAACATGGCCTCTTTAAGATTTGTGGACTTCAACTCCCAGAATTCCCTAGCCAGCATGGCTCGCTGAGGAATTCTGGGTAGTAGTCCACATACCTTAAAGAGGCCACGTTTGGAGAACCCTGCTGTAGTTCTCAAGTCTTTTCTCAAATCCACGATCCAAAGTTTTGTCGGTGACCCTCTATGTAACATGCAGAATTAGAAATCATTCCATGATGGTAAATTAAGATGGATTGGCGCCAGGTTTTTGTGATTTTTTTAAAAAAATTTGATTGTGTTTTATTTTATATGCAGTTTTTTTTAAATCTTGATTGGGAGATGCTTAGAGCTGGCTGAAAGATGGACGGCTTTATAAATGTTTTAAATAAATAAACAATAAAATTTCCAGACACAAACTAAACCCTGAGCTAGTTATAATGGCTAGCAACTCCCTTGCTCATTTTCTACAACCAATTTTCATACCCATTCGCAAATTGCCCCAGCACCTGATAGTAGAGAACCACAAAGATTAACTATGCAGGGATGATGGTTACAAAACCATGCTTCAAGCCCAAGAATCATGGAAAATGTGAATAAGGAGCCCACTCCGATTCACTAGAGCAGTGGCCCCCAACCTTTTGGGCACCGGAGAAAGGTTTTCCGGGCACCGGAAAGGGCATGGATTTGCATGCTGCCTGCATCCCATGGATGGGGCTTCGCTTGTTTGTGTGGCCCAGTTTCTGCATGCAGTGGATCAGTGCCTGTCCACGGAGCAGGGATTAGGGTCTGTCTGCACTAGAGTATTGTTTCTCAACTTTGGCAACTTTAAGATGTGTGGTCCCACAATGGATGACTGGCTGCAAAAGCTGATGGAGTTAGTAGAGATGCCTGAATTGGCTATTTTAAATAAAGAAAAGAATACACCGAATTTTTATTTTTACTTGGAAACTACTTCTGGGCTTTGTTCTTGAGGTGGAAAAAAATGAAACTTTGATTTTGCTGGTTAGATAGGTCTGTCATATAATAGAAATGGCTAGTATCTATTACTATGTAAAAGTAAAAAGTTGAGACCGTATGTTATGACTTTATTCTTCTGCACTATAAAAAGAGACCGGTCAATGTTTTTTTCTTTCTCCATTTACCCTGTTTTTCCTCTTTCCTTTTGTTTTCATTTTTCTTTGTACTTCATATTTAGATAAACTAATGTAATTTGTAATACGGAGATGTGTGGTTGCCGATTGCAATGCGGGCTGGGGAATTCTGGGGAATTCACAACCTTCAAGTTGTGAAGGTTGAGAAATACTGTGCCGAGGGAATTATTTCAACCGGGAATAGCAAAATAGGATCCAAAGACTTTGTGTCTGCGGCATTCAAAGCACATTGGCTGTCTCCCAAAGAAATGAAATAACAGAGAAGCTCTGCTAAGTCTAACTCCACCCAACCTCCTTGCCATGAACACCGAAAGGGCATTAACTATTCCAAAACCAACAAATCTGTAGCCAACTGGGTCAGGCACCCTTCAGGAATGCAACATGCCTGCTCGGACCTGTCCTTTTATTTCAGTCCTGGGATAAACATGCTCCTGCTGTCAGGGTGCCCGAGCTAGTCCTGGTCCTGTCTCAAGGCCGCGGTTTTATCGGAAGGTGGTGGAGAAACAGGAACGGCTGCCCCGTCGGGTTAAGTCTGGCCTGTGCTTCATCGGGTTACGTCTGAGCTATGAATGGGGACACGGCTGCAATATCTGTTCTCAGTCCCCTTTTGAAGGACTTTAACGTCCCTTCGCCTGCAGGCCGCACCCTCCACGTATCTGGAAGGGAGATTTTGTAAGCTTCCTGTTGAACAAGGCCTCACCCGGTCACGTTACAGCTTTCACTGCCCCATTCACAATGATATCAGGGCTAAATCATCAATGTCCGATGAACTCAAGGGCTCTGACCTTGAAAAATGGAATTAACTTCTTGCTTAGGGGTGGGCAATTATGGCAACTTCACCACCTGTGGACTTCAATTCCCAGAATTCCACGAGTCGTAAAGTTGCCCATCTTTGATCTCGCAGATGCGTTTTTGTCTGTCAGCAATCAAATTGCTATCTTGGCTCTGGGTCATTTACAGATTAACAGAGTTGGAAGGGACCTTAAAGGTCATCTAGTCCAACCCCCTGCCCAAGCAGGAGACCCTACATCTGCCTCTACCTAGGATTGAACCCGTCATTTCATCTTACAAAGAAATATTTAAGTCCTTCGTTGTAGCTTGGGCTTTATTAGGTTGCAACCTTTATACCTCTAATGCAGGTAATACTCAACTAATGAGCAACTGTTTAGCGACCATTTTAAATTATGACAGACCATCTTATAACCTGGTTCTGAAGTTCCAATGGCTGCCCCTCCCTCTGCGGGCGCTCGGCAACCGGCCCACGTTTATGCATTTGTGGCGTCCCATGATCACATGACAGTGATTCAGTTTTTGCCAAAAAGCAGCATTTACTTCTGGTTTTCGGCAGAACAATGGATTCACTTAACAACCGCTGTGAAAAAAAAGATTGTAAAAATGCATCCGTTCACGTGGTGACCCGGCTTATGACTGACAAGCCCAAATGGGCAAGCTCCATTATGGTCATAAGTCGAGGAGCACCTGAACATCTATTACAGGTCGTCCTCGTCTTACAACAGTTCATTTAGCATCCCCGTGGCCACGTGGTTTACATTCGGATGCTTGACAACTGTTCATATTTATGACCGTTGCAATGTCCCAGGGTCATGTGATCACTTTTGGTGACCTTCCCACCAGCAAAATCAATGGAGAAGCCAGATTCACTTAACAACGGCGTTACTAATTTAACAACTGCGGTGATTCGCTTAACAAATGTGGCAAGAAAAGTTGTAAAATGGGGCAAAACTCATTTAACAAATTCTTCGCTTAGCAACATAAATTTTGGGCTCAATTGTGGTCGTAAGTCGAGGACTACTTGTATATTGAGCCATTGCACTCTGTGTATTGTACTCTATCTTATAATTTCACTGTTTCATTTTTATTTTATTGTATGTTATGGCATTCCTATGTTACGACCTGGGGTCAAAACAATAAACTTAATTATTTATTCACACTCACCTTTTCAGCGGCTGCATCAATAGCAGATTGATTGTAGAAAGAGGTGACTGTCTTGGATCGCTCCCTGGCCAGCTCGTGATGCTGATCGATAGCCGAAGACGACCCGTATCGGAGTCCGGGTAGAAGGAAGGGGAGCACGCAAGGGACCTGGTTCCCTGCTGCCCCCAGCTCTATCCGTAGCAGTGTTTTCCACATAATTCTCTTTACCATAGACACCTGAAGAGAGAGAAAATGTGCTAACCCACTTCAAAAGTCCTTCTTGTATCAATTTGAGTCCAGTGGTGGGCTGCAAATTTTTTAACAACCAGTTCTCTGCCCTAATGACTGGCTCTGTGGGCATGTCCAGGGGCATGGCCTGGGGGTATGACAGCACTCAGTCTCCTGCAGCACTCTGCCAGTCAAAATAGGGTGTGCCGGCGCGGGGGTTAATTACAAAATGTGGGCTTTGCTTTGTGACATCCAGATTCAGCGAGCAAGGGGTGTGAACTGCACAGAAAATACACTTTTGTTTGGTTATGAAGAAATATCCCCAAAGTCAGATGTACACTAAATGTAGACTGATTTTTAGCTACACATCTTCCCAGCAAACAGAAAATTTTGAAGCTCCAGGTAAAGAGGATTCATTTTAGGATGAGTAAGCACAGTTTGCATGTTGGAGGTTCCTAAAGGAATGCTGGGAAACTCTGTATTTTAAAGAACATTTGAGGGAGGGGTGCAGAGAATAGCCCTTCACTGCCTAAGGCTGTAGAGACCTGGCACCAATCAAAACACTGTTTGTGAAGCAACTGATCAACACAAAATAAGAGCAAACTCCACTCCTAGTACTGATGATGTTACCTCAGAGGTGGGTTCCTCCCGGTTCGCACTGGTTCTATAGAACCTGTAGCAAACCGCTGATGACATCACGATGACATCACAGAACCGGTTCTGTTGGTGCCGGTCTGTGGACGCTGCCATCTTTTTTTTAAAAAAAAATTGGGATTTTTTTGAATTTTTTTTTCAAAAAAAATTCCCGTTTTTTTCCTGCGCATGCGCAGAAGCTGAGTTTTCGGCACTGCACATGCATCGCCATCTTGTTTTCGGCTTTTTTTTAAAAAAAATTGGATTTTTTGGCATTGCGCATGCGGCACGGGAGGAAGCGAACCGGCTGCGAGGTAAGTTAGAACCCACCTCTGTGTTACCTAGTTTGGTAATGAAACATCTGCAAGAAAACCATCAAGCTCAGAGAGCACCAAGGAACCCACAGTTCAATCCTGAGCTACAAATATTCTCTTCTATCGATAAACACTTTTTGGTTAGAGAGACTCAGAGCCTGTCTTATATGAGATGGCTCCCAGTGGATTTCATTCTAAATCTTGATATGATTTCTATAAATAAGGAATGTAGAATTATAATGGCTGAGTATTTGATCCTTCATACATTCAAAAAAAATACAAAGCTAAGGGATAAACGAACAAAAAACAGATTTGAAAAAAGAAAAGGCTCAGGAAAGAAAAAGAGTGAAAGTATAAGAAAGAAAGAGGAATAGAAGGAAAACCAAAAAAGAATGACTTCCAACTTTCTTTGGTACAGTTATAAGTAAAAATATATCAAACTCTTACTCTAAGATTACATTATTTTCATAATCCCATATCTAATCATCAAAGCCCAGATCAACTTTTAATTTCATTTTCTCAAAAAGTCCAGTAATAGTTCATATCGCTTTAATCACTATTTGTTAGGGAAACCACAACTGATTTATTTAATTGCACCAAACTCTAAATAAAACAGGAATGGAAAATCCTAAGCTGTAGTGTAGACCCATGCTTCTCAACTTCGGCAATTTTAAGGTGCATGGACTTCAATTCCCAGAATTCCCCAGGCAGCATGAAGTTCGTCCATCTTAAACTTGCCAAGACTGAAAAACGCTGATCTACAGGTAGGGATTTTTCCATTCCTCTTTTACTGGTTCTTACTTACTTATGAGTAATCATAATGTAAAATCCTCACTTCCACCCCATTCCAGACCAATGATAATTGCAAAATCCTCACTCCCACCCCATACCATGACTAACCTGCCTTCTCTGCATGCAGGGCAACAAAAGAAGACCATGTGACCACCAGTTTTTAAAAAAGTTCAGTCAGACCTTCCAACCTCGGGGGGGGGGGGGGGGGGGAGAAGATCTCTCAAAGTTGGAAGGTCTGACTGAACTTTTTTTAAAACTGGTGGTCACATGGTCTTCTTTTGGGCTGCAGGGGGTGGCAGCCTCCCAGCTGATGGGTGCTGCTCATTCACACTTTCACAGCCTCCCAGCTGACCAGCGAGGCTCCCAGTCAAGCCCCTGCAGCTTCCCCATCCTGAATGGCAACCCCCGGGGGGGGGCAGCCAGTGGTGGGATTTGCCGGTTCGCCGAACTAAGCAGAATCTTAACACCCGGGTCACCTGAACTGGCTGCAGCCCACCACTGAATTTGACCAAGATCCTGAGTCTTGGCTAACTTCCGGATCAGCTGCTCCGGGGACTATCAAACTATCAACTATGAAGGCATGCTGCATAACCCCACCACCCCCTTGCAAATCTAAGGGTGCAGGACCATGAACTCCCCATCTTTGCAGTTTTGTCAGCCTCCTTCACAGGGCAGGTCAAAGCAAGCAACATGGCAGCCGCGGCATTGCGATGGAAGCCCTGCCCTGGTGTACGAGCGATGGCACACATAGAAAAGTGACAAGACTTGTATCATGATGCCATGATTGCTATCTACTCTGTTTTGACTCCCTCCCCCGCCAACGTGTGACTGCCCAGCCTTATAGAATTCGTTGCACCCCCATGCAAAGATGGCTCCCTCCTTGTTAACATTGAGAAGAGAAAGTCCAGAAAGTCCAGCTGCCTCTTGAAAAATCACCTTTGGGACAACCATGACCTGGATGATTGAGAATCTCCATAGATTTTGAGAAGAGAAATGATAACAGTCCCTTTGGATTGTTGTTGGTATTTTTCTCCTAAATGGTAATGAGGAAGGAACCATTTTTATAGGAGAGGGGTGGTGGTGTTTGCAATGTATTCCATAAGGCTGGCATCCAAACAGCAACCACGGGTTTCAGATCTGTTGGGAATAACAACAAGCCATGTTGCGTTACTGGCTGGTTTTATTGTGATTGTGCCTATTGTTTTAATGGTCCTATGATTGTTTTACATGCGCAAGCTGCCCAGAATTATTTAACCGTGATGGCAGAGGAATGGTGCACAAATGAGAAACAAACAGAAGGAGTCATGACCAACTGAATATTTATGTGCCGTTGCTATCATTTGCTTTCCTTTATTGAATCTGTGATATGAACACAAGGTGTCCCAGAGGGCAAATTAAAGGTGTGGTTTAAATGCAGCACAAACAGAAAAATCTATACAGGGCAGCATAAGCAAACACAGCTTGATAAACAAACACCAGACTTAATGATGTACAGAATATATCCCTGAGGAAGCTCTTCTAAGCATACCTCATGGGGGGGAAAAGACCCAGAGTATAGATAGTCCTCGATTTACGACCCCAGTTGAGCTCAAAATTTATGTTGCTAAGCAAGACAGTTGAGTTTTTCCTCATTTTATGACCTTCCTTGCCACAGCTGTTAAGTGAATCACTGCAGTTGTTATTAACACGGTTGTTAAGTGAATCCAGCTTCCCCATTGACTTTGCTTGTCAGAAAGTCGCAAAAGGGGATCACATGACACACACACGCCCGGGACATTGCAACCGTCATAAATGTGAACCAGTGGTCAAGCATCCCCAATTTTGATCATGTGACCATGGGGATGCCACAATGGTTGTAAGCATGAAAAATGCTCGTAAGTCACTTTTTTCAGTGCCGTCGAAACTTTGAAAGGCCACTAAATGAATGGTTATAAGTCGAGGACTATCTGTATTCTGTTTCCATTTAAAATATATATATTGTAGTTCCCTTGAAATGTAAGCCTAATATTTCCAGTTCAGTTAGGAACAGCTTCTGAGCAGCTGGATAATAACTGCGTAGTAGACATTTCATGAGTAAAAATTCAGCAGACTCCTTAAACACGGAAGGAAACTAAGATAGTTGCTAAACTGGGTCTGAGGAAAGATTCAGCCAGAACGACTGGATTCACACCTCTGTTTATTTATTAGGTTTAATATTCCATCTTTCCTCCAAGAACTGAAGGTTACATCTAGGAGAAACCTTCATTTCATTCCGACAATACAATTCTGATAAGTCAGTTGACCGAAAGAACAGGACTGGCCCAAAGTCTCCCAGTCAACTTGGGTCTCCCCATTCTCAATCCATCATCATCCTCACTGCTCCAGCTCCTGGACTGAAAGAGGAACTGGTCTAAAGTCACCCAGGGAACTTCAACATCTAAGATTGGGATTCAAATTTGGGGACTCACCAAATGCTCATCCAATGCCTTAATCCAGTATTTGCCAATTTTGGCAACTTCTAGCTGTGCGGACTTCAACTCCCAGAATTCTTCTCAGTGGCTATGCTGGCTGTGGAATTCTGGAATTCAAAGTCCACATGCCTAGAAAATGCCACAGCTGTGAAACCTCGCTTTAATCGCCAGGTTATCTGTACAAGAGTAACAAAATCCCACTCCAGCCTTCCTTGGCCTCTGCAGTACTTACTCTTAAGATGACAAGTCACACGGATCTCTCCGTGGATGCTTCTGTTTTTCCCACGTCTGGTCACTGTACCCTTTGGCAGGGCCTTTGTGCATTCCCTAAATGTGATAAGAGATGACCCAATTCACTCATCTAAAGCATGATTGCTTTATTCCTTGATAGCTGAACCAGCAATCTTGAAAATATGGATGGATGCTATTGAAAAACACTCTACATGAGGTACTTTTGTAAGGTGGTCAATGCATACGTGCAAACTGTGAGTATCTGAGAGGAGACCCAGCACATTAAAAAGATGTAATGCCTACAGTGCGCACTGATGATGTTACCTAGTTTGGTAACGAAATGTCTGCAAAAAAACCCCCACCAAGCTCAGAGAGCACCAAGGACTCCACAATGTCTTTTTCGTTTTAAATTAGAGGAAGAAAAAGAGGCTAAAACCTCTTCCTGCACTTACAAGTTGTTTTTCTTCCTCTATTTAAAAAGAAAAAAAGAGATTGCATCTTCTCAGTATGCTAGATCTTGCCCAACTGTCTCATAGCAAAAGCCACGTAGAGAGCAGCAAAACGCTCCAAGACTTTCTGAGTAACAACTTGGCACAGTGCTTACATTAGTCAAACCTTGCCTGTCATTCAAAGGCTAAAGTTGCAAATTTCCTCCCAAAGATATTAAAACAGCTTTCACAGCACAATTCCTCTCCCTTCAAACTGTGCACCCCAACAATCCAAGGGACTGGATAGTTTTACCAACTTCAAGACTGAATTTGCTTAGTGGGAGGAAAAATGAAA
Source organism: Diadophis punctatus similis (assembly GCA_023053685.1). Lineage (NCBI taxonomy): Eukaryota > Metazoa > Chordata > Lepidosauria > Squamata > Dipsadidae > Diadophis > Diadophis punctatus. The sequence continues at coordinate 3,816,918 of JALIGW010000023.1, read as the reverse complement.
GCAATTCTCCATCCAACGCCAACAGAAATTGGAAAGAATTATTCTCCTCAAACATACCACATTATTGCCTGCCAACTTCCTTGTTCTACAATGATCGGTGCCCTCCGTTTCTATCAGGGAAGGAAGGATAGAAAGAATAGGAAAATCCATTTACTGATTCAAATTTTATATATTCTAAGGGATTTGTTTATACAGATAGGCCTCGACTTACGACAACATTTGAGGCCCAAATTTTGGGGGCTAAGTGAGACAGTTGTGAGTTTTGCCTTATTTTACAACCTTTCTTGCCACAGTTGTTAACTGAATCACTGCAGTTGTTAAGTTAATAACATGGTTTTAAGTGAATCTGGCTTCCTCGTAGATTTTGCTTGTCAGAAAGTTGCAAAAGTGGGATCACATGACCCTAGGACACTGCAATCGTCATAAAGATGAGTCAGTTGCCAAGCATCTGAATTTTGATCACCTGACCAGGGGGACGCTGCAACAGTTGTAAGGGTGAAAAACGATCATAAGTCACTTTTTCCAGTGCTGTTGTCACTTTGAACGGTCACTAAATGAACTGTTGTAAGTCAAGGACTACCTGTACAGTAAGGCATTCTTAAATGTAATAACCAAGAGATATTTAAGAGGCCTGTAGAAATAATTTCACTGGAGAAAAAAAACCCTGCTTATTACAACAGCTGGCATTGACTGTAGTATGCACACTCATCCCTCCCCCCATATTTGGGTCCCTTCCCTTTATTTTTCTTGTTCTGGACCCCCCCTTCTTCAAACTAGGGAATTACTAAATTACATTCTCCCTCACCACACCATCTATTATAAAGTGTAAGATGGGTTATGGCCTTATGGGACATTAGTATCCACGTTTACTTCAGTATTTCGCAATCTTTTCCACTTCAAGATATGTGGACTTCAACTCCCAGAATTCCCCAGCCAGCATGGCTGGCTGGGGAATTCTGGGAGTTAAAGTCCACATTTCTTGAAGCGGCCAAGGTTGAAAAATACTGTTCTATTCGACCTGTTATCACAAATAGGAAATTCCAAATATTTCTATAATTTTCTACCTTCTGCTCCACTCTTTTTTCAGCATGAGGAGAAACATTAAAAATCTTTTCCTGGTCTCTAAGATTTATGCCTGCTTGGGACAAAAAGCATTTTCATTCTTTTTTCATTTGGGTAGATTACTTTGTGTACTTCAACTATGTGTTCTTTCACTAATCAGCCACCCAAAACAAATATATATATTTTCTTTTCTTGCCTTCTCTGCCTCCAAAGCAGATCTTTGTGTTCTGATCAGTGCTAGAGACTCAGTGATTACTTCTCAAAATCTATGCAAAAGTTATGGCTGGTGTTTGCCAATGCAGACTGAAATTTGTTTTGCACCCAGCAAAGAATAAATTATTCGACTACAGGCAATCCTCAACTTATAACCACAATTGAGCCCAAAATTTCCATTGCTAAGCAAGACAGTGGTTAAGTAAGGTTTGCCCCATTTTTCGACCTTTCTTGCCACAGCCATTAAGTGAATCACCCCAGTTGTTAAGTTAGTAACATGGTTATTAAGTGAATCTTCCCCATTGACTTTGCTTATCAGGTGGTCGCAAAAGGGGATCACATGACCTTGGGACACTGCAACCGTCCTAATACATGCCAGTTGCCAATCGTCCGGATTTTGACCATGTGACCACAGGAATGCCGCAACTATTGTAAGCGTGAAAAACGGACGTAAGTCACTTTTTTCAGTGCCACTATAATTAAAATCGGTCATTAAACAAATGGTTGCAAGCCGAGGACTACCTGTTTACTGTATCTCCATTTAAGCTTCCATCTTAAAACGGTTAAAGACTGCAGAGTAAAACTTTAAGACCTTTATTCACTTGCTTTGTGTAGTACTTCTTTATTTGATCTGTATCTGTACCTTTCCTCCAGAGCAAAAATGAATTCTGCATGCATGCTCACATATATTCATCAGGGGTGGGTTCTGGATCCTTTTGCTGCCGGTTCGCTCAGGGTCGCGCCGTGCACCCGCAGCAATCAAAAAATAGCTTCTGCGCATGTGCAGAAGCAAAAATTAGCTTCTGCACATGCGCAGAAGCAAAATCCAAGATGGCGGCGCCCACAAGACACCGACAGAACAGGCTCCATGACGTCATCACCGAGTTACTAACGGTTCTAAAGAACCGGTTAGAACCGATAGGAATCCACCTCTGATACTTTGCTGCGACTTCTACACGCCTTCAATCAAAATTTCTTAGGTACCATTTTATAGCAAAATAGTAATATGATGACAGTAACATCACTGACACCTACGGTGTCTTTCTCTCAGTCCAGGGGATGCTAATAATTTTCTTCTATCCTTTGAATAAACCTGTAAGGTGGCTTGGGCTGAGAGAGAAAGAGAGGCTGATCCCCAAATATTCTCTTGCAATTTGGGAATGTTTTGTAATGAACCAACAGAATTTTCCAGACAACCTTACAGGACGACTGTCTTCCTTTTGATAGGCGGAAATCTAATCTAATCTTGTTTTAGGATCACACAGACATGATGGCTCCTCCATACAAAGTAAATCCCTGAAGGTGCAAACTGAGCATGGTAGGGAATGAGTTCCAGTCTTGCCTTCCGCCTTGATGTCCTCAGTAAAAGAAAGAAAAAAAGTCCAGCAAGGAAGCCCCCATTTGAGTGTCTAGATATCAATATTATTTTGCAGAAGAATAAACTTTGAATCCCACTCTATAGCCAACCAGCTAGAGCACAGGTGTCAACTCAAGGCCCGCGGGTCAGATCCGGCCCACAGGGTGCTTAGATCTGGCCCATGGGGCTGCCCTGGAAACAATGAAGGACTGGCCCACGGTGCCTCTGTCAGCAAAAATGGAGCTCAGAAGGACCGCATGCGGCCCTCTTGAGCTGTTTTCGCTGGCAGAGGATTTCAGGAGGCCGTCGTGGCTGAAAACAGAGCTCGGGAGCCCATTTTCACTGGCAGAGCACTCAGGCCACCACAAGCGCCGACACGAGTGATGTTGAGCTGGCCACACCCTCCCTGGCCACTCCCCCCCGGCCCCCCCGAGGTCAAACACAACCCTGATGCGGCCCTCAATGAAATCGAGTTTGACACCCCTAGTCTACAGTGAGACACTCTGGTGAGAATCTGGACCAGGGTGAAGGGCAGAAGGAATAACCTTGAGGAACAGGAGGAAGAGCTACAACCAAGACAACAGTCAGATAAAGGAAACCTGAGTCTGAGCCAGAACTGTAACCTGAGAAAGCATCTTTTTCTTTTCTTTTCTTTTCTTTTCTTTTCTCTTTTTTTTCTTTTCTTTTCTTTTCTTTTCTCTTTTCTTTTCTTTTCTTCTCTTCTCTTGCCTTCTTTCTTTCTTTCTTTCTTTCTTTTTCTTCCTTCCTTCCATTTATTTATTTGTTTATTTATTTATTTATGTAGTATTATTTATTTATTTATTTATTTATTACTCACATTTGTATGCAGCCCAATTCCCAGAGGACTCTGGGCGGCTGACAATCTTAGCAAGACCCTGCCTAGTTCTCATCAAGATAAAAGGGGGGAGGGGAGAAGCATATCCAGACTTGCAAGATTCTGTCACTGCAGCCTTGCAATAATAACAGTACAGTATTAGCATTCATAACTTTGGTTTCTTAGTTTGGTGTACTATGATGGGAGAACTGATGGCATATCAGATGTTCTTGAACAGTATCCCTCGTGACCAGTAATCAACCAGAGACAATGGGAGCTGATGCCTAATAGCAATAGCATTTAGACTTATATACCACTTCACAGTGCTTTACAGTCCTCTCTACAGAGTCAGCATATTGCCCCCAACAATCTGGGTCCTCATTTTACCGACCTCGGAAGGATAGAAGGCTGAGTCTACCTTGAGCTGGTGAAAATCGAACTGCTGAACCGCTGGCAGCCAGCAGAAGTAGACTACAGTGCTGAACTCTAACCACTGTGCCACCACGACTTTGTAGTGAGAGGTCTGGAAGACCATAGGATCCAACTGGGCTTTAGAGAAGGGCAAGCAAAGAGATGGAAAGTGAACCAGGATTATTAGTTTCTTTCCAAACTTGGAAGGGCACTAAGCCCTAAAGCAGTGTTTATCAACCTTGGCAGCCTGAAGGTGTGTGGACTTCAACTCCACATAGCTGGCTGGGGAATTCTGGGAGTTGAAGTCTACACACCTTCAGCTTTCAAGGTTGACAAACACTGCCCTAAGGACTTGAAAAACAGGACACTCACAGTTAATGCTAGGCGGTCAAATAATGGCCCACAGCTCTGTCCCAAACTGGCCAAAACGTTGAGAAATTAAAGCAACAGGAAACCAGGATACCTGGCTTGAGTTGCAGAAGGAAATCTTGTGGCTTGGTGACCCTGGAAGCCACAATTCAAAACAGATGCTTTCAGGAGCGGCAAGAAACCCACAAGTCTCAAGAAACACCAGAATCCATTCACCTACCTCTTCTCCAGGTCTGGCAGAGCTCCCTTCCACACAGATCCACTAAGTAACCCCCCTGCCCCCAGGTAACTCCGAAAAGCCAACATACAACCCTCTGTCTGGCCCCTCTCCACAACGCCTGTGCATATAAGACAGCTGAGCTCTGCCTGTGTCTTTGGCCTCATTTCACCCCAAGCAGCTGAAACCTACAGGGAGGGATAAGGCTACAGGACTAGAAAGGTGCCAGGCGAACAGGCTTATGAAATCCTGGAGCGCCGGTAAAGTTTTTGGAATCTGGAAAAGATTATGGCGGCAATTGTCTCATCAGCTGATGCCCGGGGCATCTGCAAGCTTGTTAGGGATGGCAGTCAATCAGCAGGAAGCCATTAAAATGTGGCCCAGGCAGCAACATGAGGAGAGAGAGAAAACAGCAGAAGGTATTACTCAAGAATCTGCCAGCTCATTTTCAATGGTGACTTTTAAGCACAGTACTTACAGGAAACCTATGACACTAAGCGTGCTTTCTTGCAAATAAATTTCAGGGACTTGTTTCTGGTAACCCGTTCTAAGGATCTCTTTTTTTTCCACTCTGTTATCTTCAGTTCATACTGGCTGGACTCACACATCAAGGGTGAGGAAGCAAGAAGGCGATTTGTGTGGTTTGGGTTAAGCAGTATGTGTAAATCCAGCCGATTATGGCTTTTTCAACAACCAGGGCAAAACAACCCATGATGTGGCATGATATCTGAATTTACTCTTTGTTTTACTGATAAAAAGTTTATTTAGCTTTCCTAAACAACATGTCGTTCTCCCTCCTTGCATTTGCCCCAAATTTCTATCTCACATTTATAATTTATTTTGGGGAAAGAGTGTTGCTGTAAGATCTATTCTAGCATTTCTATGTTCCAGATTCCTGGTTCCTATAAAGGCCAACAAGAGGTTCCTGATTAGCAGAAAAAGGAAAGTGCTTTTCCTCCTCTCCCTAAGTTCTTGAACTTGGCTAGTTTCCTTGAAAGTGTCTCAGCAGGAAGTGTGCCTAATTCCAAAGAATTCAGGAATTAGGATTGTTGTAACAGAAAGGTTAACAGGCCACTGCTTCCAGAATAGTTCAAGAAGCCATTTGCTTCTATGATAGTAAATATTTAACTAGAAATTACTTTGAAACCTGCAGAAAAATTTAGCCTATTAAACTGTTATCTCTTTTGTTAATTTTTCTCATTTTACAATTGATAGCCGCAAGGACAACATTCTAGTTAAGAGACTAAACCCAACACTGTTCTTCCCATGGTCAAAACCATCGCTAATATGACAGCAATCAAAGGCACATTTTCACATCAATTCATCACAGGATTTCAGCATATTCTGTTAAGGAACCTTAGTGTAGTGTTTTTCAACCCTGACAAATTTAAAATGTGCAGACTTCAACCCCCAGAATTCCTCAGCCAGCAGGGGGAAATTCTTTCTGCAGCCAGCAGGAAGGCTGGCCAGGGAATTCTGGGAATTGAACACCACACATCTTAAGGTTGCCAGGGTTGAGAAACACTGCCATAAAACATTAACAGATAATTCCCAGAAGCACATTATATAATGCAAGCCCCAAATTTCACAAGCCTTGCCATCTCCTTGAACTGAAGGTCTCCTCTGATGCTCATTACCTGAGAGGTTTGGCAGTGCTGGGCAACATGTTTTTCAGAGTAATTTAGCTGCCATAATTCATCATCCAGAATACCTGCTAATCAAGCTTCAGGGCTAGTTTTTAGTCTGAAATCTACTGCAATGTCATGGTTTCTTCATTCAGCTAGTTCGAATGCCAAGCCAACTAACTTGAAAACGTGGCTCATATATTCCAATGTTTATATCTTGACTTTCAGAAGAGATTTAAGGCAACAAACAACACATTTTGTTATGAAAACACAATTTCACATTGCCAGCACCAGCCCACGGATCTCAAATATGCTAGCTCTTCCAAGAGTTGATATTATCATGTGTAGTTTTGCTTTTTAGTCTGTCTTTAGTCTGTCAGGTAATTCTACATGTAATATAATATACAATATTATATCACATATAATTTACGCTGAACAGTATTAGCACCACAGTTGGGGGAGGGCTGAAATAATATTTTTTTCAAGTCGTTATTCTTTAATATTACATGTTTGCATTTTTTTGGAACAGCTGTTACACACCAAGAAGTGGGGGACCATCAGCCCTTAATTGCCAGGTCTAGCTTTTACATTTCCAGGTTAACGTTTTAGTAAGGGAAAATGAACAAGGTAGGATGTCTTGAAGGGCAGCCCAAAGAGATCTAACACCCAAAGGGGACCAGGTGACTTCTGCCAATCACCAGCCTTGTCATTCTGATTCCGGTTTAACCTACTGGATTAAACCAATGTAAACACTTTCAATTCCAGAGTTGTATTAATAAACCTCTGGATTCCTAGGCGCTGGAGAACTACTAATGAACCGGTGCCATCAATGTGGGTGCGACCCAAATTTCCTGGCCTTCTCTCCCACACCCTAATCTCTGCCCCAAGGAGCCTACTGTTTGAATGTTTTTCATTGGAAGCAACTAAGGAAGCAGAAATGCAATTAAGAAAAGGAGAATCACCATCCATTCTCTGCTCCAGATGTTTCACTTTGGGCCCTGCAATGGTTGCTAGCAGTTTATTTTTTTTTTTTGCTTTTACCCATTGTCACCAAAAAAAATGTGTTCCACTTTCCTTCCTACCCCACATCCTTTTCACACCCCAAGATTATTCTTAAACCCTCTTTTCTTTAACGCTGCAACGCGCCCACTCGGATCATTCTCCAGGGTGGGCACCTGGAGTCCTGAATCCTCTCTCCCACCCACTCTACCAGAACCATCAGGCGGCTTCCTGGGGCGAAAGGCGAACCCCGGTTCCGTCCCAGCGCCTGCATCTCCCCCGTAATAAAAACCAGGAAGCTGCCTCCTACCTTCCGTGCCGGGGCAACAAAAAAGTAGGGTCTAAAGCCTCCCCTCCTGTGCGCAAGCACAATGGTATGTTCCTTAAATGACATCTTACCGCCAAGCCGAAATGCCGCCGCAGTTTCCACACTTCAGGACCGGACTAAACCAGCTGCTTTTTTCTTAGCAGAAAAAGGGGGAACTGATGGCAGGCGGTTTTTTTGACGGAGATAAAGGCAGCAATGTCGCATGGGAAATGCAGTCCAGCAAGTGCGCTTCCATGAAGCTTGACAGGCGCTCCGAGAAATACGAATCCCAGAAAGCCTCGCGCGACATGGGAGGAGCCTGACGGGAAATGTGGTATTAAAGAGCATCAGATAACTTTGCAACGATGGCAGAAGACGATCGTGTGAATAATGATACAAGTCCAAGTTCAATAACTCGTAACTCGTCGTGAAATGCATCAACTTTCAAAAGCGGTAGAAAAAATATATATCGAGACTAGGATGACATAGGCGGGGTATCCCAGTCCCTAGAAAAAGCTGTTCATTTCTGCACATTCTAATATTTTCCTAAATCACGTTAGGAATAAAAGAAAAACCCACAGGATTAATCTCTACGTTTTTCTTTACATTACAATGCTGATGCAAAGAAGCACTTAAGGCATAATTGCCTTTGAGATTTCTGAATATGTACTCCAAATTGAAAATAGAAATATCACCAAGTTTTGGTTATACAATAGAATTAGACAAATGGCAGAAGTTGTGGGATAGGAATAATAAATTAATGTCAGCTGCATATAAAGAAAATTTGTATAAGATATTTTATAGATGGCACCTGGCATTGGCAGGGCTGGCAAAGATGTTTAAAGATAAACAGCTAAATGTTGGAAATGCCACCTGGGTCATATCATATGTGGTAGAAATGTGTAGAGGGAAAAAAATATTGGACAAAAATACAAATGTGGTTGGAAAAGATGATAAAGCATCTTTTGATTTAAAACCAGAAATATTTTTTGTTGGGGATCTTGCCCGAAACTTATAGTAAAGGAAATGCATATTTAATTTTACATGTATTAACTGCAGCTAGAACTGTATTTGCACAAAATTGGAAAAGTGATGAGATCCCTACGGATAAGAATGTGATTAGGAAAATATTAGAATGTGCAGAAATGAACAGATTAACGCTTGCTATAAAGGAGAAAGAACAAACTGAATATTACATGACATGGGAGCTATTTTATGGATGGTTGGAGAATAAAAATAGAAGTGAAAAATAAACTGAGGTCAGTGAAATACAGAACATATGTTAAGATAGAGATGTAAACAATATGATTATTAATATGATTGTTAAGATTATTATATCTAATATATTTTTAGTAGAAGATATGTTAAGAGGGAGAAATGAATAGTCATAATGCTGATTATTATTGTAAGATTAGAGAATTATTATCAATTTAACAAATACTGTAATAGCAGAGACATTTGTACCCAGACAACACACTATTTAAGGAAAGATATGTTCAAGTTAAAAAATAAAAAAACTATTTAAAAAGATCACCAAGTTGTTTCCCCACCTTTGACATGTTTCTGATCCTGCTTTCATTATCATTCCAATTTCTTTTTGCTTGAACAGCTATTTTTAGCATAATCAATTTATGCAAATATTCTTCATTCTTGAAAAAGTATTATTTATAAATCAAAACATCTCTGGGAGAAATTAAAGAAATATATCAGAAGAACTATTTTTTAAAAGAATGAAAAGTGGAATTTTAGAAGGTATTTTTTTTTATGTGAAAGGAAATATTCAAAAGTAACTTGAAAATGGGGTTGGCTTTTACATAAGCGTATACGTCATGATCATACAAGTCTTAACTGAGTCAATTAGACAGAAAGCCAATCTGGATTTTTGTCTTTGATGTCTTTATTTTTTGGATAAAACATTACAAGAGTTAAATTCAGAGCTGGTTGCATTAATAGAAAAACAGCATCCCCTGCTGCTAGCTGAGAGAATAGTTCTTTCATTTTTTAAAATCTTTCCATTTATTATTTCACCTAAAAACGAATGGGAACAGATGTTGCGTGTTATAAACATAATTATAATGTACAAATAGGGACCCACATGTTCCTTCTGCCCAGCTTTCTCTTCCTGCAACAAGAAGCAGCAGCTAGAAAGTGATTCTATTAAAACAAAATGAAATATTAGCCCGGCGTCTGGCAAATGTATCGTCTTATACATGGAAATGGCTTAGGAACTTTTGGTACCCAATACAGAAAATCAAAATCAGTGCAGTGTTTAAAATAATAGTAATTCAAACTACCTTTGTAAAATTTAAGTCTAACATGTTAGCTTTATTTTGAATGGCTGAATATGTCATAATTCAATTTTTGTAAATTCACAATTGAAGAACAATGCTCTTGGATTTATTTTTTGCTATCAACAAAGGATAATATTCATAGCTCAGAGTTGAAATGAGGGGTCTATTTATAAATCAAAACATCTCTGGGAGAAATTAAAGAAATATATCAGAAGAACTATTTTTTTAAAGAATGAAAAGTGGAACTTTAGAAGGTATTTTTTTTTAATGTGAAAGGAAATATTCAAAAGTAACTTGAAAATGGGGTTGGCTTTTACATAAGCGTATACGTCATGATCATACAAGTCTTAACTGAGTCAATTAGACAGAAAGCCAATCTGGATTTTTGTCTTTGATGTCTTTATTTTTTGGATAAAACATTACAAGAGTTAAATTCAGAGCTGGTTGCATTAATAGAAAAACAGCATCCCCTGCTGCTAGCTGAGAGAATAGTTCTTTCATTTTTTAAAATCTTTCCATTTATTATTTCACCTAAAAACGAATGAGAACAGATGTTGCGTGTTATAAACATAATTATAATGTACAAATAGGGACCCACATGTTCCTTCTGCCCAGCTTTCTCTTCCTGCAACAAGAAGCAGCAGCTAGAAAGTGATTCTATTAAAACAAAATGAAATATTAGCCTGGCGTCTGGCAAATGTATCGTCTTATACATAGAAATGGCTTAGGAACTTTTGGTACCCAATACAGAAAATCAAAATCAGTGCAGTGTTTAAAATAATAGTAATTCAAACTACCTTTGTAAAATTTAAGTCTAACATGTTAGCTTTATTTTGAATGGCTGAATATGTCATAATTCAATTTTTGTAAATTCACAATTGAAGAACAATGCTCTTGGATTTATTTTTTGCTATCAACAAAGGATAATATTCGTAGCTCAGAGTTGAAATGAGGGGTCCTCTGAGCTTGGTTGTTTTCTTGCAGACATTTCATTACCCACACTAAGTAACATCATCAGTGTTCAAAGGACTGATGTTACCTAGTTGGGTAATAAAACGTCTGCAACAACCAAGCTCAGAGAGCACCAAAAAACCCTTATTTTTGTTAACTCTGGATTTTTGCTTTGCAAGAACATCTCGGTATACAGAAATGTTTTTGTGTTTGTGCCTTACCAGGAGAAATTACAGGTAGTCCTTGACTTACCCCCAGTTGTTATGACAGCCTCCTAATGGATGCTTTATGGCCTGTGCAACATCCAGCTATAGTAAAATGTGCTCACACCCTCATAGTCATGTGACCGCACTCTGATTCCTTAAAAACTGGCTTATATTTACATTTACATTGTCCCTCAGTCTGCTGACCATGATTTATAATATTTGTTTGCTGGTTTCAGGCAAAAAAATAGCAATTCAGAAGAATGGGCTTTTTAAGAACTATGTGATTCACTTAACAACTGGGGCGATTTACTTAACAACCACAGTAAAAAATGTGCGGTGGAGGGGAAAGTAATGATGTGGATGGAACAACTTACGACCGGATTTCTAATCCCAATTGACCTCATAAGTCAAGATCTACTTGTAACTGTTTATAGATGGATTTGCATCTCTCTTTATAATCTTCGTTTCACAATCCATTGAGTATAATAATTTGGGCTGTGGATCTAGACCAGTCTCAGTTTTAATTTATCTACAATGTATAGTGTTTTATTTCTAATAAAAATAATTATCTGCAACTTGCTATTCTTTTCCCATAGTTATGCATCACTATCCGTTATTTGGGAAAGACTGTTTCGGTTTGCCAAATGACCAGGCAAAGGAAAGTAATGATGGGAAAAGTAAACCAGGCCTGTTTATCAGTGTGAAATGGTTTTGATTTAAGCAACCCCTGTTCAACGGGGAGTCGCTTTAATATCATAGTCCAAAATCTTTAAAAGTTTATATTAAGCATGGCATCTCTGAAAGATGGACGTTAACGGCATGAAAATGGCCGATATAACTGGATGATACATGCATGTGATATGTGCCATGCACATGAAAAAAGGGCAGGTATCAATGACCTGGTTGCCCATATTATGTTGATGCTCTCTACCCCTGTATTAAACCTTCCCCTACACCTTAATCCACTCATAAAACTCCTCTATTTACCACTTTCTATATGTCTAAAGTTATCAAGAATAACCTGTAATTGTACAAAACCAGCATATATAAAACAATTTAAAAGAGCTAAGGAAAAATGCCACTTAAAAAGTTGTTAAAATCAAAGCAGCTTAATTTTGGTTTGCACCGCGCAAGGTAGCTTCCATTTTAATTCCAGGTAATAGAAATCAGGTAGCTGAGATGTCTGAAAGATGACGGGAGAGACATGCTGAAGAACATGACCTCCTGGGCAAAGAAGATGAAGGTGGTGTCTAAACTGTCTACTTCAGTGGTTCCCAACCTTCCTAATGCCGCGACCCACGCCCCGCCCCCGTGCCCCAACCACGCCCCCACCCCGCCACAGCCATTTGGGTTCTTTTACCCTCTGCGCATGCACAAAGTGTTCTGCACATGCACAGAGGGTAAAAGAACCCAAATGGCGGCATCCGGGCGAAGTCTCCAGATCTGGGCGAGGTCTCCGCTCGCTTCACATGTTGCCTCTGGGAGCTTTTTGAGCTCTGTCGCGAAAGGCGTGCGCGACTTCGGCGGGGCCGGGACAGGCGGCTGCCTGGAGAGAGCCATCCCCTTCGCAGAGTCTCTCCCGTCTACCTGTAGCGTTCGGGGCAAAGGTGATGGCTCTCTCCGGGCAACCGCCTGTCCCGGCCCCGCCGAAGTCACACACGCCTTTCGCGACGGGGCTCAAAAAGCTCCCAGAGGCAATACGCGAAGCGAGCGGAGACCTTGGCCGGATTTGGAGACTTCGCCCGGACACCGCCATTTGGGTTCTTTTACCCTCTGCACATGCGCAGAACGCTTTGCGCATGCGCAGAGGGTAAAAGAGCCCACATGGCGGCGGCGGGGTGGTCGCAGTGGGGGCGCGGGTTGTGGGGCGCGATATGGCCAGGCTTGTGGCAGTGGGGGGGAGCTGAGGATGCCACGGCGACCTCTGGGAAATGGTCGTTCGACCCCCAAAGGGGTCGCGACCCCCAGGTTGGGAACCGCTGGTCTACTTGGTCATCTTCAAAAACGAAGTCCAGGGATTGTCCAGGCCCAAAAGGACATGGTGTTCAGTGCCTCTTGGATTTTGTCTTCGGTGGGGGTGGACGGTTGAGGTAGCCCAGGCGCTTGTAGTTGATTATCAGGAGGGCAAAGTTGAGGATGTAGGTGCTGATGCAAATCACACAGAAGTCATGGAGCACATAAAAAAGGATGTAGGCCAAGTAGAGAGATCCAGCAATGGAGACAAATGAAGAGCCCACTAGAGCGATGGCTGCCAGGTTGTGGTGAAAGAAACCTATGAGGAGGAACCAGGGTTAACTTCTTTTCAGCAGTTTGACAGAAATGCTGCTATTAGTCGGGAGTTAATAGTAAATACATGATTTGATCAAGGAGCTCACACCCTAGCCTAGACAGAAGTGTTTTTCAATCTGAGCAACTTTAAGACGCGTGGACTTCAACTCCCACAATTCCCCAGCCAGCCATGCTGGCTGCAGGAAGAATCCCCCCCTCCCCTTGCTGGCTGGGGAATTCTGGGAGTTGAAGTCTTCAGATCTTAAAGTTGTCAGGGTTCAAAAACAGTGCTAAAGTTGCTCAGATTGAAAAACACTGCACTAGAAAAAATGGCTTGGCTCAGAGGTTTGTGTGAATCATAGTTCAGGGCTTAGCACGGTTGTGTGAACTTACTTCACGTTTGATCAAACTATGGTTAACCAAGCCATGGTTTATCGTAACGTGAACCCAGCTTACATCTGTTTCTCACTTCTCCTTTTCCTATGCTAACTACGGAGTGCCAATCCTCACCTATCCCCATAAAATCACGCCCTCTGAAGATCACTCCCTGTTCTTTTTCTTTGGCGCCCCCAGGGTACAACTCTTATGCAACCATTGTGTCACATCTCTTACCGAATGAGCACATTCTGTCCTGCAAAAAAATTTTTTTAAAAAAAAAGATTTTTCTTTTTACACATTTCTGCAGTCTTGGAACTTTATCCAGTATTTATCATCTTTCATTTGTTTCCCACCCTTCCTATTCCAAATCCTCTTCTATTGATGCTCATGATTCAAGCAAGAGTAATACAGGCAGTCCTTAACTTACAACCTTGATGTTTTTGCCAAAAATAATGCATTTATTCCAGTTTCTGGCAAACAACAACAACAACCCATCAGCTAAAATGGATTCCCTTAACCACCTCGACAAAGAAGGTTGTAAAATTGAGTGAAGTCACATGGTGACCTAATTTAATGACTAGCATGACTTATGATTGTAACTCTGAGCTTAATTATGGTCATAAGTTGAGGACTACCTGTATTATGAATATTTGAGCAAGCCTGAAGATAAATCAGCCAACTGGTTTCTTCTGTTGCTGCTAAGGAAGACAATAAATTAATACTGGCTAGTAAGCCATGTGAAGAAACTGCATTAGCTAAACCTGCTTGGATGACCCTTTGTGATGGCAACCTAGCTCACAAGACACACACACACACACACACACACACACACACACACACACACACACACACACAGTGTAAGCCGTCCTAAGCTTTGAGAAAAAAAGACAAGATACACACCTAACCAATAATGACAGGATTGTGAGGCAACCTGGGTCTAAAGAGGACAAAAGGATGGGCCTCTCTCCATCATGCTTTCTCTTGCACATCCTGTGCCTCTTAACTCACCCAGTAGTATCTGCAGAATGTAGAAAATAATCCCAAAAATGCTGTTTGGCTGATTGAAGAGGCTGTGAGGTCCCAGAAGGTCTGCCACCAAGCCAAAACCACGACCCCACCTGGAAGAAATAATGCTGGGTAATGATTACAGCGACAATAAGCAGAGGTTGGGACTTGGAATTCGAGGGAATCTTGGCCTGAAGCTAGATGGAGAAACTGAAAAACAACCCACTGTCCTGAAAGAGATGCAGGCAACAATTTTTGTGTGAGACACTTGACAGAAGGGAAATTGGGCTTTGAAGAAACGGGAAAAAAAGTATGGGTAGTCTTTGAGTTATGATTGTGACTGGGACCAGAAATTCTGTTGTTAAGCAAGAAGGTTGTTAGGTGCATCATGCCCAATTTTATGATTGTTTTTGCTATGGCTGTTAAGCGAGCCACTGTAGTTGTTAAGTATCGTGCAGTGATTAAGCAAATCTGCTTCCCTCGTTGACATTGCATGCTGGAAGTTGGGCAAGAAGATTGCAAATGGTGATTACATGACCCTGGGACGTTGCCACCATCCTAAATACATGCTGCTTACCAAGCGCCCGGATTTTGATCACTTGAGCTTGGAGATGCTACAGACAGCTGTAAGTGTGTGCAGCATGAAGAATCAGGCGCACACATTACATTCCTGTTAAACTGACTTTTAATGTACAACTCATATCTGTACACAAAAATCTAATCAACTAACACGTCGGCCCTAAATTGGTGCCAGATAAGACTTAACAGAATTTAAGGAGGGCTGGACTTGGGGTTGTTTGTGGGAACATAATAACTCCAGACTAATTCCTCTCTTGACTCCGCCCTCAGGTTCTGCCTTGTCTTTTCCTAATAGTAAGTACCGGTTGTAAGTCAGTTTTTCTAGGGTGGTTGTAACTTTGAACAGTCATTAAACAAATTGTTGTAAGTCAAGAACTAGCTGTATTGATGCTTTTCAACTTTGTTGTGGGAGAAAACTTCTGAGAATACCACAGACAGGCAAAAAAACAAGCAGACAGCCTCATTGAACAAATCAGCCCAACATTTTCACTCAAGGCACAAATGACCATGTTTAAATAAAAAGAGGGCTTCACAGTCCTTCTGAGGCCTATAATTTCTAGAATGCCATCAGGATGTAAGATCCATGAATCTCAGAGGGGGAGGATTGTCCAGAAGGCAGGAACTGCCCACAGTGTAGGCCCACTTCCTGGGTCAAGGTAAATGACATTCTTTAATTGGCAGGCCCCAAAGCTCAGCCGATGTGCTGAACCAAACCAGAGAGGGAGAGATAACTAAAGATAAGCAGTCCCTTATGTAACCAGGCCATTTCAGTGGTGGGTTCCTACCAGTGCGGTCCACTCTATAGCACCGGTAGCGGCCCACTGGTGATGTCACAGTACCGGTGCGGTCGGTTGCCAGTGCCTGGGCGCCGCCATTTTTTTTAAAAAAAATTAATTTTTTAAAAATTTTCTTCTGCGCATGCCCAGAAGCCGAGTTTCCGGCACTGCTCATGCACTGCCTTCCTACCCCACAGTGAGTCCAAGCAGGGGAGGATGGCTGAGGGAGCGTGTGAGATGCTGAAAGAACGGGAACTATCTCCATTCCCCTCCCTTCAGCAGTCTGAGAAGCCACGAATGCGCGGTAATGATCCTAGGCATTTTTGCACGTTCGAGGCTTCTCGAGCTGCTGAGGGGAGGGGGAATGGGCAGCAGGACCTATCTCAGTTCCCCTCCCTTCAGCAGTCTGAGAAGCCACGCCCACCCGGTCACATGGTTGGCAAGCCATGCCCACCTGGTCACATGGCTGGCAAGCCACACCCACAAAATAAGCCACGCCCACAGAGTGGTAGTAAAAATATTAGGAACCCGCCCCTGGGCCATTTGCTATTAAAGGCTTTAAACCAGCACCATGAATTGCATCCAGAAGTCAACTGGCAATCAGTGCAGCTCATACAATTTTTGCAAATGATGGGAAACTCTTTTCATCTCTTTTCTCTCTTGGCCTCCAGAAGACACGTCTCTCTCACTGGGGGTTGAGAGGCAAAGTTATCCAAAAATCAATCCTTTTTCAGTGGTGCTGGAAGACAAGAGTTCACACCACAGCTGGTTCTGATGGGAAAGACTGTCTCTGCTCCCACAAATTTCCTGGGAATTATATTGCAGCCTAACCAGAGACCAAAATGAGAAGGGCATTTCAGCTAAATTGTAGAGTAGCAAGTCCTGGGCCAGGAGCCACAGGTTTACTTATAAACACAACGTGGATGAAGAGACAGAACAGGGAGATGGGAACCACAGTATCAAATAGAAATAGTTTGGTTCTATTCCAGCCTGGGATAAAACTAGCTTCCTCCATAATTAACTTTCTCTGAACAGAAGGACTGTCCTTTTGCATGGAGAATTTTTTTATTTGTATCTCATCGTTATTATTTTTACAAATGATTAAAACATACAAATTCTCCCCTGCAGCTGATACAGAACATTATCCCAGGGAGAATGAAACCTAAATTCTGGATAATTCTGAATCTTTTTTTTGTGTACAGGTAGTTGTTCGCTTATGACAATTGAGCTCAAAATGTTTGTTACCAAGCAAGTCAGTTGCTACATGAGTTTTGCAAAACTTTACGTCCCTTTTTGACACAGTTGTTAGGCAAATCGTTGCGGTTCTTAAGTGAAGCATGCAGCCATTAAACAAATCTGGCTTTCCCCACTGATTTTGCTTGTTGGAAGCTGGCTGGGAAAGTTATAAACTGGATCACATGATCCAGGACAGTGCAACTGTCATAATAAATACATTTATGCACCCAAATTGTGATCACGTGACCACAGGGATGCTGCAACGATCGTAAGTGTGGAAACTGGTCATAAATCATTTTCCCCCCAGTGCTTTTGTAACCTTAAACATTAAAGGAATGGTTGTAAATGAAAGCCTATCTATAGTAAAAGAAGACTGAAAGTCCAGATCACAAGAGACAGTCAGCTCTATAATATCAAATGTCAAATGAAGAGCGGTTGCAGGAACTGGGCATGGCTAGTCTAGTGAAGAGAAGGACCAGGGGAGACATGATAGCAGTGTTCCAATATTTGGGGGGCTGCCACAGAGAGAAAGGAGTCAAGCTATTCTCCAAAGCACCTGAAAGACAGACAAGGAATAATGAATGGAAACTGCCTTCGGAAGTTGTGGGAGCTTCATCACTTGAGACTTTCAAGAAGAGATTGGACTGCCATTTGTCAGAAATGGTGTAGGGTCTCCTGCTTGAGCAGGGGGTTGGACTAGATGACCTACAAGGTCCCTTCCAACTCTGTTAATCTGTAATTTAAATTTTTAATAATGTGCTGGGATGGCATTTTGATCCTGTTCTTGGTAAACCTACAATGGGGAATCTGAAAAGAAGCACTGCCAGTTTCCCCAACAGCAGAACCCCATTGGCTTTTCCTGGGCTAAGACCAGGCCAGGTTCATGCAGTACACGAGCAGGAGACCACCAAAGGACCCGAAGGCTGCAGGCTCGATTGGGAGGGCAGAAAATTTCCTTTAAAGGAAGCAAAAGACCAGCCACTTCCGGATTTTTGCTAGGAAAATTACAGGGTGTCCAAAACCCAAGCTCGGCTCTTAAAAGCGTCCTGGCCGCCCAGGCTCGCAAGACGCAACGAGGAATATCGCAACTTCCGACTCTGAATTCCTGCAGCCCTGGATCTCCTGGTGATCTCCCGTCCGGAATAAACGTCTTAACCTGGAAATGGAGAAACTTAGGGGGAAGCCGTTCGGGTTTGCTCCGCGCTCCCTCAATACAAACCTCCCCGGAGCCCGACAAACTCCAACCCCTTCCACTTAATGAACCCGAGCTTAGAGGATGCAAGCTTAGAGGGCGGAGAAGCTTGGGATCCGCTGGATCGGAGCTGGTGCGGTGGGGGGGGGGGGCACCACCGACCTGGAAGTGAAGACCCGGGAGCAGCTGATGTCGGCGCTGATGTCGCACATAGCCCGGTAGGCGGCGTCGCGCTCCTTGGAAGTCTCCACGTGCCAGGCGTAAATAGACAGCGCCAGCCCCGCCGCGCAGAGAAGCAGCCGGGCTGCGCGCTCCCACCTGGGCACCGTCATCCTGCCGTCGGCCACGAGGAGAGGACACTGACCGCTGGAGCCAATGCTGCTTCTTCCAGCCTGGCCCTGGAACACTAGGCCGTTTCCCATTGGCCGGCCTGCGGACGTTCGAACAGGCATCCCAGCCAGTCAGAGAGCGGAGGAGGAAAAGGAGCAAGGCATGCTGGAAGTTGTAGTCTTCTGGCGTTCTCTAAAGAGGGGCCTTTCTCCTTAGAAAGAGAATTGGCCGAGGATCAGGAATGATGATAGACTACTAGGTCTAGGACAGGGGTCTCCAACCTTGGCAACTTTAAGACTTGTGGACTTTAACTCCCAGAGCTTTGCTGGCTGAGGAACTCTGGGAGTTGAAGTCCACAAGTAAAGTTGCCAAGTTTGAAGACCTCTGGTCTAGATTTCACCTTGTTAACAGATTAACAGAGTTGGAAGGGACCTTGCAGGTCATCTAGTCCAACCCCCTGCCCAAGCAGGAGACCCTACATCTGCCTCTACCTAGGATCGAACTCACAACCTCCTGATTGTGAGGCTCTAGGACTCTAGGAGAATGTGCCACCTGAGCCAGCGGCGGGTTGCTCTCTTACTGGTGCCGGTGCGCTGCGCGTGCATCTCCATGCTTTGGGCGCGGGTGCACTCGCTTTGGGCGCGGGCGCGCTTGCTACGTGCGCGTGCCCTCTTGCACGATTTTGCTTCTGTGCATGCATGGAAGCAAAATCGTGCCAAAATCTCACGAGGGGACGTGCACATGCTTGAGATTTTGGCGCGATTTTGCTTCCGCACATGTGCAGAAGCAAAATCGGCCCAAAATCTCTCGCGCGTGTCCCCTCACGAGATTTTGGCGCGATTTTGCTTCCACGCATGCGCGGAAGCAAAATCGACCCAAAATCACCAGGAAAAAATGGCGACACGCACAGTGGACCGGCAGAGAGGGCTCCGGAGTGGTCGCGCGCAAATTGCACAGTTGGCCGCTCCCTACCGGAGCTGCGTATTGTAAAGTGACCAGATTTTTTTTTTTAAGCGGGACTGACGGGGGGGCGGGGCTGCCCATTTGAGTTTTGCCCTCTGCGCATGCGCAGAACGCTGCGCATGCGCAGAGGGCAAAAGACTGCCAATGTCGGCGTCCAGGTGGGGGGGGGAGGCGGGAGGCCTTTCCTCGCCTCCCGCCTTCCCTTCGGGAGCCGGCAGCGCGTTTCTTTCTTTGCATCCTATTTGCTCTAGTTTTTAACTCTTCGGGGATCTCTCCCCCCTCCTATTTTACTACTCTCCCCTCACCTGCATTATTAGAGGAACTGAGGAAGAGTCGTCCGGAGCTGTTCCAAGGATGAGGAAGAGAGAAAGCCATTGTGCTTCAACCTGAGCGCCTTTGGTGGCCTATCGCCTTCTTATATCGTCGGGCTTTCTAATTTGCATGCCCCAGGTAGCGGTCATTGGCTCCCCGGTCACTGTGGCTGTACCGGGGAGCCTGCGTGCTTGTCATTAATGGAGACGCGTGCGCGGAAGGCACCACGGAGCAGAGGCACCTGGCGAGCGAGCGGGCAGGCGGGCAGGAGACGCGGGCAGGAGCCTGCCGCCGATGCCGCCACTCGCCTCGCTCGCCAGGTGCCTCTGCTCCGTGGTGCCTTCCGCGCGCGCGTCTCCATTGATGACAAGCACGCGGGCTCCCCGGTACAGCCACAGTGATCCTATTTGCTCTAGTTTTTAACTCTTCGGGGAGTTCAATGGAGACGCGCGCGCGGAAGGCACCACGGAGCAGAGGCACCTGGCGAGCGAGCGGGCAGGCGGGCAGGAGACGCAGAGACAGTAAGACGAAACAGAAACTGGGAAAGGAAATCGCCGTCCCTAAGTACACACCCCCCCGCTCTCGAAACGGGAGACTTTTCCCCCTGTGGAGCAGATCCACCAAGCGCAGCAAAGAAATGGAGCCCGGGGGAACCTCTTGGCTGACCCAAGCAGAGTGGGAGGAATGCGATTTCTGGCCAATCAGCACCGTCTTTGTCTTCGCACGAGGAAGAGCGAGCGAACCAATGGGGAAGCAGTGGCGCGGCTCCACCGCCGGTCTTCATTTTGCTGAGAAGTTGCTGATGCAGGGATGGGAATCCGGCCGTGAGCGGCCTTTCGCAGTCCCTGGCGGCTCCCCCCTCGCGTCATGCTCATCACGCTCTGCTACTCTACCGGGAAAAGTCCCAGGTCGGACGCGCACCCCGTCCCGTCCGCCAGTCCTGCCCCGCCCCCCCCAACCCCCAGCGCGAGACGCGCGTCCTACCTGGGACTTTTCCCGGTAGCTTCAGTCGCGTTCCTTGCTAATAGCGCCCAGAGCAGAGCAGCCCCTCCCAGAAGATAACGTCTCGCGATCTTCTGGGAGGGGCTGCTCTGCTCTGGACGCTATTAGCAAGGAACGCGACTGGAGCTGCTACCGGGAAAAGTCTCAGGTAGGACGCGCGCCCCGCCCTGCCCCGCCCCTTTTGCCGCGGCACACTTAGCATGGCCTCATGGGACAAGTGCAAAGTGGCGCTCCCCCCCCCAGGGTTCGCTCTGCCCCGCCCCGCGCCACTCTGTGAATAGAGGGGACTGAATCGGAAGCCTGTCGCTCGGGCGCACGTCTGGCTGGAGGAAGAAGCGGGGGCTCAAAAATCGGGACTTTTTAAGAGGGCGGGCGGGACGCGGGACAAAGCATTAAAAAGCGGGTCTGTCCCGCCAAAATCGGGACGTCTGGTCACCTTAGCGTATTGGGCAGCTCTGGTAGGAACCCACCTCTGACCTGAGCTCTTAAAAGGCAAGTGCTCCCTTGAGTCCGGTGGAACTCCAGCAATCCCATGGACATGCCTTGATTAGAGCAACAATACGGAAATGGTTGGAAATTGCCCTTCAGGGATGTTTTTCCCACATTAGACTACAGTGCAGCCCTGATGTTTTCACGCAACCGCTATCTTAACCAGATGACGGCTTGTTTAGCATTTCTAAGAGGATTGGGGCAGTGGTGAAATCCAATTTTTTTTACTACTGGTTCTTTGGGCGTGGCTTGGTGGGCAGGGGAAGGATCCTGCAAAATCCCCATTCCCTCCCCACTCCAGGGGAAGGATACTGCAAAATCCCCATTCCCTCCCCACTCCAGGGGAAGGATACTGCAAAATCCCCATTCCCTCCCCACTCTGGGGCCAGCCAGAGGTGGTATTTGCCGTTTCTGCGAACTACTCCAAATTTACGCTACCGGTTCTCCAGAACCTGTTAGAACCTGTTGGATTTCACCCCTGGATTGGGGTAGTGGGGCTTTGGTGTGATAGGTAAGTTCCCACAACTTTATAGATGGAGTCTGTAGAGATACTCAGACAGCCAGGCCATGGTTGTTCCAAAGGTGTTTTTTCAGGAGGCAACTGGACTTTCTTGTTTTTTCTTTGGGGAGGTTTTGCTCCTTATCCAAGAGGCTTCTTCAGTCTGACAGGATAGTGAGGAATGGAAGGATTTATATTTCTTGCATAGAGCTGGTCATTTGCATCCTTTGAGCAGGGGTGTCAAACTTACGTCATCACAGTGTCATCACATGACGTATCGGGACTCTTTCCCTTCGCTAAACTGGGTGTTGGCATGGCCAGCACGTGACGCATCCAGCCTACGGGCTGCGAGTTTGACACCCCTGTTTTAGAGGGTCGTTGAAGCACTTGGAGGTTTATCTGTGTCCTCAGGGTCACCTGAGTAGTGCTCCTGGTTCCTGTCGTCTGCAATTTTTCCTCTGGAAATCCATTTTTATTCCCACACCAGTCAAAGGGTGTTCATCCCAAATTGTATAGCTAAAAGTCTGTAGAGATTCTCAGTCATCCAGGTCATGGTTGTCCCAAAGGTACTTTTTCAGGAGGCAACTGGACTTGTCTTTTCTTTGAAGACATTTGTAGGTGGAGGCAAAAATGCTAAGGGTTTTTCTGTCTGCTGCTGGCCAGTAGTCATCCAGATTCTTTGTGGCCCAGATTAGAGAGCTGACTGGTTGCTGCCATTGGGCTGTGGAGTTGTGTGGCTAGAAAGAAAATAACTATTGGTGGTTATTTAATTTGGTGTGAACGGCCCTGCATTTTGAGTGCCCCAAAAAAGAGACTTGCAGTTAGGTGCCCAAACAGGTTAGCAAAACTCAGGTACACTGATTGGGAAGGGGTGAGTTGAGGGAAGAAAAATACCAGTAGATTATTATGTGCTCTGTAGTTTACCCTAAAGCTTATACATTACGTTATCTTAGAACTTATGGAGCCTCATGTTATTCAAATGTTTATTTATCTAAAACTGTTTTGTTTGTTTTGTTTGTTTTTGTTCTCAGAGCAACCGCCAGCAAAGATAAATGCAAATCAGAACTAAAGCAAAATGGAAAAAACAGCATTAACAATAAGCTGGATAAAGCAAATTAAGGCCAAATTAAAATAAACTGATTTCCGCCTTATTGCCAAAGCAGCATGAAAATAATTCTGGGCGTAGTTCTCAGAAAGAGTATTTTTTAGCTGGAAGCTTCTAATAAAACACTTGTTTGGGTTCATGGTTTTTTCCCAATAGAGGAACCCGGAAAAGAAAATCTTAAAATCTTGACCGAATGATTTAGAACAGAATTTCCCAACTGTGGCAAAACATGTTGACTGGGGAATTCTGGGAGTTGAAGTCCACGTACCTTAAAATTGCCAAGGTTGGAAAACTCTGATTTAGAGGCATTGGGCAGCAAGTTGTGAAAGATTTTAAGGCTCCAAATTGAGCTGTGAAGAGAAGGTGATCCCAACTAGCTAATTCAGCCATTCCAAAATGACTTGCTGGTGTTTGCTGAGCCTCAATAATTAACCATGCAAGCTTTGTTTTAAATAAACAGGAATGTCTAAATAATCTACAGAGATAAATCTCATGAACCACGCACCAAAGTAATGCAGCTGGGAATTTGCCAAGGCCTCGGTAATTTTAAATATACAGGTAGTTCTTGACTTACAGCCACAATTGAGCCCAAAAATTATGTTGCTAAGCAGGACAGTTGTTAAATGAGTTTTGCCCCATTTTATGGCCTTTCTTGCCACAGTTATTAAATGAATCACTGCACTTGTTAAGTTAGTAACACAGTTGTTAAGGGCATCTGGCTTCCCCACTGCTTGTCAGAAAGTCGCAAAAATTGATCACATAACCCTGGGACACTGCACCCGTCATAAATATGAACCAGTTGCCAAACGTCCAAATGTTGTGACCATGGCGATACAGCAACAGTCATAAGTGTGAAAAACGGTCATAGTCATTTTTTTTCAATGCCATTGTAACTTTGAATAGTCACTAAACAAATGGTTGTAAGTCAAGAACTACCTGTATATGTGTAGTTATTTCATTTAATGCATTGCCTTCTTTTATTTTTATATCAACAGGACAATAAGCCTATATGTGACTAGGATCCAAACCTGGGAGAACTTGCCCTTGTTAAATTTACCCAGGGAAGAAGCAAGTGGTAAAATAGCATTGGGAAAGAAAAGGTTTAGTTCCATAATGCCCTAAAAATATAGGACCAAAGGAATTGCTTCTCTGCTAGCCAAATACTTGTTATTTTAAAAGCAGGAAGGAAAAAAAATCTTTAAATCAGGGTTGTCCAACCTTGGCAACTTTAGGACTTGTGGACTTCAACTCCCAGAATTCCTCAGCCAGCCAATGAAGTCCGTAAGTCTTAAAATTGCCAAGGTTGAATACCCCTGATTTAAATGGTATGAGATGGGGTAGGATAGAAGGCACCTTAAAACAATCAAAAGCTATCCTAACAGGAAAAAAGCTTTCTTATGGTCTGTGAACTTGTATGATCTCATTATCAGAGAACAGGGATAACTGGTTGGCTGGCACACTTAATAGGAGCACTTAGTACTGCAATTTTTTGGCCCCAGGTCCCATTTTATAGATGTCAGTTGAAGTGGGTGTTCCAATAGTCTGTCAGGAAAGGAACAAACACTTGATCTTTATAGCCAAATGTTAGAAGATTACATTGTCTTTTATTAATTGCATTGTCTTTTATTAATATTTAACTTTAAACAATGTACTGCCTGTTTTCTTTTTTATATATATTTTCATTTTATTTTATTTATTGCATTTTGGAACGCCCTATCTCCTTCACAAAGGGACACTGGGCAGTGTACAATAAAATTCTTTAAAAGGTTAAAAACAGTATATGAAAGTTAACATTTAAAAGAGGCAAAGATGATTAAAACAATGTCAAATCCTGCATTTTGTGCAACTCTTCTCTTTCTGATTGCTTAGATCCTTTTGCAACAATTTTTGGCTAAAAGCTTGCTTTAAATATATCCATAGTAGCACCACGAATATGCAACTTCTTCTTTTTTTTAATCACAGCATCCTATGAAAGCATGACTTGAATGGAAAAGAAAAAGGAGAAATGGCATCTACAGGCAGATTAAAAGTCTGATGTATGTACATTTAAAAAATAAAAATAAAATACTGTCTGTGTTTTCCCAAGGCAAAACTTAATACAGGTAGTCCTTGACTTACGACCCCAATTGAGCCCAAAATTTATATTGCTTAAGTGAGAAAAACTCACTTAACAAATTTCTCACTTGGAGAACTTTTCTTGGCACATTTGTTAACTGAATCGATGTAGTTGTTAAATTAGTAACACTGTTGTTAAGTGAATATGGTTTCTCCATTGACTATGCTTGTCAGAAGGTTGCAAAAGGTGATCATACGACCCCAGGACACTACAGCGGTCATAAATGTGAGTCAGTTTTCAAGCATCCAAATATAAATCATGTGACCATGGGGATGATGTATTGACCACATTTTACAACAGTTTTGCTGAAAACCAGTACTTCTGGGTTTTGGCAAAACTGCACCAGGGGTGAGTTCTAACTTACCTCGCCACCGGTTCGCTTTCTCCCACGCTGTGTGGGCGCGCGCACATTGCATGTCACATGGCCGCGCCGCACAAGCGTGCGCGCACATGTGCAGTGGCAAAAACCAAGCAATAGCAATAGCACTTAGACTTATATACCGCTTCATAGTGCTTTACAGCCCTCTCTAAGCGGTTTACAGAGTTCAGCATATTGCCCCCAACAATCTGGGTCCTCATTTTACCCACCTCAGAAGGATGGAAGGCTGAGTCAACCTTGAGCCGGTGAGATTTGAACAGCTGAACTGCTGAACTAGCAGTAGCCTGCAGTGCTGCATTTAACCACTGCACCATCTCGGCTCTTCTGGTTGTATTTGACCTGGGGTTGTATTTGACCTGGGGGGGAAGGGGGCGTGGCCAGCTCAACGTCACTCATGTTGGGGACACCTGTGGTGGCCCGAGCACTCTGCCACAGAAAATGGGCTCCCGAGCTCCGTTTTCAGCTGCGACAGCCTCCTGCAACCCTCTGCCAGCAAAAACAGAACTTAGGAAGGCTGCGTGCGGCCCTTCCAATCTCCGTTTTCGCTGGCAGAAGTACCGCGGGCTGATCCCTCACTGTTTCCAGGGCCATATCTTAGCACCCCGCAGGTCGGATCTGGCCCCCGGGCCTTGAGTTTGACACTGCTGCTTTAAGCAATCCCATTGCAAATGTCATTCAGTTCCAAAGATAGAAAGTGAAGAAAACTCTCAAGCGTGATCCATTGACCTTGGATTGATAAGTACGGTAGATTAAATATGCAGCTATGCAAGCCAAGAACTGTTCTTTTCAACAGCTGGGTGTGTCCATTCAGCGCAAAATGTCTACGCTGCAATTTACAATATTTACTGGAATTTATGCTGATATTCCCAATCAGTATAATGGATGATGGTAAAAAGGAGAACCAAATAAGGACCATCCATGTGCCATTCAAGTTCCTGGTGGCCCTCTGTTAAAACCTTCAAGATAGGGAGCCAGAAAATTTGAGGGACCCCTTTCTTTGATTGTCCAGCAGCCCAGCAGGAGAGTCATTTAAGGGGCGTGCATAAGCGCACCACTGTGCCTACCGTCCCTGTCCTACTGTCCTATTGTCCTCTTTTACTGTTACTTTTTACTTATGTTTATACAAACTACTACTATCCTATACATGTTTGACAAATAAATAAATCAAATAAATAAAAAATGCTCCATCTTTTAAAGAGTGTCATCTACTAAGATCAAGGAAG
Source organism: Diadophis punctatus similis (assembly GCA_023053685.1). Taxonomy (NCBI): domain Eukaryota; kingdom Metazoa; phylum Chordata; class Lepidosauria; order Squamata; family Dipsadidae; genus Diadophis; species Diadophis punctatus. The sequence continues at coordinate 3,790,223 of JALIGW010000023.1, read as the reverse complement.
AGAGCTTTTTCTATTGCTGAGTCTGCCTGTCCATTTCATCCATGATTAGGTTGTCCCTGACCTTCATGGATGTTTGAAGAGCCTTAAGACCTGGCTGTCCTCCCAGGCATGTGGTTGGGAGGTTAGATGAGCCAGTGAGATACCATTGATTGACTGCTGATGGTTATCACCGGCTGCCATTGTGTTAATTCTGTTCCTGTCGGGTGCGTATTTTCATTCTCCTTATTGTTCTGCATTGTTTTGGCATTTGTAACTCTGTTTGTCACCCAGAGTTGCTTGTGTGAGGCAGGAGGCCATATAAATCAAATCAGTCACTCGATGGATCAATAATATTATGAAAAGCAGCATTCAGGACCTGAGTTCAGGGTAAAGTTAGATTTTGGGTAACCTATATAACAGGCTGCTACAGATGCAACATTTCCATTCCTCTTGCAAGGGCTTCATTGGGGAAAACAGGCAAAATAAAGACAATATTCCCATCTAAGGAGTTACTTTAGGACCAAAAACACAGGAACACCTATAGGGAGTCCTCAACTTACAACCAGTTGCTTAGCAACCATTCAAAGTTGTAATGGACTTACCTGGGGGCTAATCACCTGGATTTGAAGTTATGCTTGGGGGCCCCATGGTCATGTGACCTGGAAGCTGGGCTGCATTTACAGCTGTTTGCAGAGTCCCATGGTCCCATGACTGCATTTTATGCCAGTTTTGCTGAAAATCGGCTTTTAGTACTGGATTTTGGCAAAACTGTTCCCATAACAAGCCATTGGTTCGCTTAACGACCAAGATGTTCATTTAACAATCACTACAAAAAAGGTTATACATTCAGATCAATCGTGTGACTGCCCTGTTTTTACAACCTTCACAATCGATGACTGTGTAGGCTCCATAACGGTCATAACTCAAGTGCTACCTATACTGCTTTTGAGTTTTACAGCTAATGAAGATGAGATCAGATTGAACAGAGGGATAGAATGAAGATCACGCGAAGTGTTAATACCACTTTATAATGCCTTGGTAAGGCCACACTTGGAATACTGCATTCAGTTTTGGTCGCCACGATGTAAAAAGGATGTTGAGACTCTAGAAAGAGTGCAGAGTAGAGCAACAAAGATGATTAGGGGACTGGAGGTTAAAACATGAAGAACGGTTGCAGGAACTGGGTATGTCTAGTTTAATGAAAAGAAGGACCAGGGGAGACATGATAGCAGTGTTCCAATATCTCAGGGGTTGCCACAAAGAAGAGGAGTCAAACTATTCTCCAAAGCACCTCAAGGCAGAACAAGAAGCAATGGGTGGAAACTAAACAAGGAGAGAAATAACTTAAAACTAAGGAGAAATTTCCTGACAGTTAGAACAATTAATCAGTGGAACAGCTTGCCTCCAGAAGTTGTGAATGCTCCAACACTGGAGTTTTTAAGATGTTGGATAACCATTTGCTTGAAGTAGTGTAGGGTTTCCTGCCTAAGTAGGGGGTTGGACTAGAAGACCTCCAAGGTCCTTTCCAACTCTGTTATTATTAAGTTAGTCAAAATAGATTCTAATTTTGAAACTGAGTAACATAAAAATAATAGAAATAAATAAAAATCATACAGGTAGTTCTTACGATTGAGCCCAACATTTCTGTGGTTAAGCAAGACAAATTGTTAAATGAGTTTTGCTCCATAGTTGTTAAGTGAATCACTGCAGTTGTTAAATTAGCCGCATGGTTGTTAAGTGAATCTGGTTTCCCCATTCACTATGTTTGTCAGAAAGTTGCAAAAGTTCTCACAGGACCTTGGACACTGCAACCATCATAAATACATGTCAGTTGCCAGTTGTTCAGATTTTAATCACGTGACTATGGGGACACTAATAGTTATAAGTGTGAAGAGCGGTGGCTTTTTTCAGAGCTATTGTTAACTTCCAATGGTCACTAAAAGAATGGTTGTAAGTGGAGGATTATTTACAATCTGACTAGGAAAAGAAGGATTGTGGGCAATGGTGGATTGTGACACAATTTATGTGTTCCTTTAAGATAGTACTAGACTGCATTTGATTCTTCGTTTTTCTTTTCTTTTTGGTTTCTTCACTTTGAAGTATTTCCCCAGATGCCATTCTTCACCTATATCCACCTTAGTCAAACATTCACCCCACATAACGTCAGAAACTTAGAAGTAACGTCGTAAACGTTTCACCATTTCAGTTCCAACAAAGCCAACCGATTGAGAACATAATTCAGCTTCCATCTGGAGCATTGACAGGAGAGATATTGTGTCCTAACCCAAAAAGACACAGAGTATACTAGGTAAGGAGGAGGATGGGAATCAGAAGCCAGCCAGCACATGAAGGTGGAGAACTCAGATACAGGGACGTCTCCAGGATATGGTAAAAAAAATAAGTCAAGATAGTGGCCCCCACAATATAGTTGGATATGCACAATATACTCTGCCTGTATTTAGGTCCATTGTGGTACGGATACTAAATGGTTGGCAATTGCACTGTCCCAGCTGACATTTTGACACTACTTGAAGAGACTTCTGTCAGAGGTGGGTTCCTGCTGGTACGCTCTTACCTGTTGGTCGCCGAAGAAGCCGGTGGCGTTCGCAGCACGGGGCTTTCCCCACCCGCTTTCCCCCGCCCGGCTGGACACCACCATTTGCATTTTTTTGCCCTCTGCGCAAGCAGAACGCTTTGCACATGCGCAGAGGGCAAAAGAACGCAAATGGCGGCATCTAGGTGGGCGGGGGAAAGTGGGCAGGGGAAGCCCTGCACCGCGAATGCCACCGGCTTCTTCAGTTCTGCGGCGACCAACAGGTAAGAGCGTACCAGCAGGAACCCACCTCTGACTTCTGTCTGATACAAGAGAGCAGAGTTTCTTCTCTTGATTGTTTTTTTCTTTCTCACATTTTTACACCTTTTTCAGGTCAAGCCAGCGGTGGGTTGCTCCCAGTTCTTAGAGCCGGTAGTGGCAGCGTCGGGAGGCTCCTCCCACCCGTCCGGGATGCTTCTGCGCATGTGCAGAAGCGTCACTCGCGTGCGTGTGAACCGGTAGCAACAGGTTTTAGAACCCACTACTGGGTCAAGCATGTGGTGATCCATTGGTTGTGTTGTAAGGAATATCCTTCTGGGTTCGGTTCCAAGTGGGGAAAAAGACACTGGATTCATGGAAGTTGCTTGGAAAGATGATTTTAATGGAGGACAGTAGGACCACATGGTCTGAGGTCCTGGGGAAAGGGGGACCACATGCCTCGAAGATGTTGAAGAAGAGAAAAAGGGCTGAGATGCTGAGAGTACCCTAGTTTATACCCTCTGTTGGGCCCCACCTTGAGAGTTTCCTGTTCCTGTGTAAGAAATGTATCCCATTGGCTGCTAGACTCCCAGGGGGCGGGGGGAAACTCTGTAAGCTCTCTTGAGTCCAAGGTTGCTTGAGCCTTGCTGGCTGATGCAATCTTCCCAGGTGCCATGTGGTGAGATGGGTAGAGGGCTAATCCTATCATGTCCTAAGGGTGAAGGTCTTAATCCCATCACCCTGGAGCTGAAAGTGGGGGGCAGGGAGCTGCAGGAAGCTGCTTTGTCTTTAGAACACGTTCCTCCTTTTCTCATCCAGGGAAACATATTCTTCCTTTTCAATATTTCCTAGGATATTTCATTTTTCTAGGAGAGGGGTGGGTGCTAACTTCCTTCAGTTGCAACAGGAATTGACTGACTGGCTTAATCGTCTGAGCCTGATGTTCTGGGCTGAGAGTGACTGGCCCCCAAATCACCCAGCTGGCTTTCATGGCTAAGGTGAAACTAGAATTCACTGCCTCCTGGTGATTGGCTCAAAGTCATCCAGCTGACTTTCATGCTTAAGGCAGGACTAGAACTCACAGTCTCCTGGTGATTGGCCCAAAGTAACCCAGCTAGCTTTCATGGTTAAGGTGGGACTGGAACTCAAAGTCTCCTGATTATTGGTCCAAATCACTCAGCCAGCTTTCATAGCTAAGGCAGGACTAGAACCCACAGTCTCCTAATGACTGGCCCAAAGTCACCCAGCTAGCTTTCATGGATAAAGCAGGACTGGAACTCAGTCTCCTGATTATTGGTCCAAATCACTCAGCCAGTGTTTATGGCTAAGGCTGAACCCACAGTCTCCTGGTTTCTAACCTGGAGTCTTTATCACTAAACCATCCTGACTGTATTCTCCTGATGTAATTCTTTAAATAAAAATTTTACAACCCCCTTCCTCATTATGGCCAGAGAGATGAAAGATACCCAATATTTTTAACTGAAGTTTTTTTTAAATACAACAAGTTTATGTTAATTAATGAAATTACTTTGCATTGATTTATTGTATAACTTTCTGTCCATGGGCTAGAGTTAAAATGTCAGGCTTGGACCATATTCGATCATTTGATGGTATACCGAGATCCACTTCCTTGTCAGCTTTTGCACATTAGAGCTCTTGGAATTTCCAGGACAGGAAATCAGCAGAACCCATATTTCTTTTCAATGAAGGATTGCTAATATTAATTTGATGCTATTTTCTTTGCAGGAAGTTCATTCTCCACTTTTCCATTATTAGAATATTATTATCTGTTCACTGCACTGTGAAGGCACAGCAAAATTATTATTCATTTCAATAATCCTTTCCTTGTGTTTGTAGGTATTCAACAGATTATTTCTTAATTGCACAGCAAATAGTTTATTGAATACATACAAACACAAGGCAGTTGTTTCCTCATTGCATAGATGTGATTCTATTGGTGAAGCATTGTGGTTGATTTTTTAAAAAGTATTCTTTAAAAGAAAGTGCGTAAGTCTCAAAACCCTTTAACAATAAGCTCATGTTTATTACCTAGCTACCTGATCTGATACGGTACTTAGATGCAGATTTGAAAATGAAAGCAAACTGTGATGAAACACCTGTTTGTTGTTCCATTGGAAAGCAAATAAAGAATTAACTGGCTATTTCCTTTTAAGGTAGCTGTAAAACTCACCCAAACTCTTTTGCATCCTTGAGTTGGCAGAAAAACATGCAGGTATGAGATACACTGTCCGCACTATCAGTTCTGCTCTACATTTATTTATTTATTTATTTATTTATTTATTTATTTATTTATTTATTTATTTATTTATTTATTTATTTATTTATTTATTTATTTATTTATTTATTTATTTATTTATTTATTTATTTATCAAACATGTATAGGATAGTAGTTGTTTGTATAAACATAACATACCGTATTTTTCGGAGTATAAGACGTACCTTTTTACTCCCAAAAAGAGGATCAAAAACTGGGTGCATCTTATACTCCGAATGTAGCCCCAGCCTCCTCCAGCAAATGAGAGGTGCCTCAGAGACAAGGTTGGGAAAGAGGGCTGAGATTACTGGGAGGAGGGTCGGGGCACAGCCTGAGGAACGAACCTCTTCGGGATGGTCTGGGGGGGGATCTGTCCGGCGGCTTCGGCGAAAAAGCAATGTGAGGAGCCGCCGCCACTGCCTAAGCCCTCTCCATGCCCGGGAGCCAAGCTTCTGCCCCCATGAAAATTATCCCCCACCCCATTCACTCACTCCAGATAAAGTAGGGTGATAGGGTTTGTTTTAAACAGATAAAAAAATCTGTGCTGCTTGTTATCAAAATCCGAGTGGAAGTGAGAACCCCGCCGATCCTGATGGTGGTAGGCAAAGGCAGAATTTCTTTTTTCTTTGTTTTCCTCCCCCAAAAGTAAGGTGCGTCCTATACTCCAGTGCGTCCTATACTCCGAAAAATACGGTAAGTAAAAAGTACCGATAAAAGATAACAGTAGGACAGTAAGACAGGGATGATAGGCATAGTGGTACGCTTATCCATGCCCCTTACAGACCAGAGGTGGATTCCTGCCGGAGCTGTCCAGTGTGTAGCTCCGGTAGGGAGTGGCCGATTGTGCAATTTGCGCATGACTGCTCCGGAGCCCTCTCCGCCGGTCCGTCGCGCACGTCGCCATCTTTTTCGGTGCATTTTTGGGCGATTTTGCTTCTGCGCATGCACGGAAGCAAAATCGTGCCAAAATCTCGCGATGTGCGTGCGAGATTTCAGTGAGATTTTGGCGAGATTTTGCTTCCACGCATGCGCAGAAGCAAAATCACGCAAGGTGACGCGCACACGTAGCGAGCGCATATGCGCCCAAAATATGGAGATGCGTGTGCAGCGCACCGGCACCGGTAAGTAAGCAACCCGCCCCTGTTACAGACCTCTTAGAAATGGGGAGAGGTTGACTGTAGACAGTCTAAGGTTATTGTTTTTCGGGTTTGGGGAAGAAACCACAAAGTCAGGTAGTGCATTCCAGGCATTGATCAATCTGTTGCTGAAGTCGTATTTTCTGCAGTCGAGTTTGGAGTGGTATACATTGAGTTTTAATCTATTACATGCTCGTGTATTGTTGCGGTTGAAGCAGAAGAAATAATTGACAGGAAGGACATTTTGGTATATGATTTTATGAACTACATTTAGATCAGATCGGAGGCGACGTAGTTGTAAATTGTCTAATCCCAGTATTTCAAGTCTGGTGGAATAAGGTATTTTATTGCGAACAGAGGAGTGGATTTACTGTGTATTTTTTTTTACTATATTTATTTTAAAAGCAGACATGTAGAAAAGATCTAAGAACAAATAAAAATTCCAACAATTTTGGAATTCCAACAATTTACCTCAATACTGAGGTAAACAGGAAAAACAACTTGGCCTATTACTGTTTGCAAAAAAAGGTAACTTTTCCCAAATCAAAGCTGTTGGAAGAAAAATCTGATCTGGTTCCAAGCTGGGAGAAAGATGCTGAAAATAAAATGGATACTGGCTTTGATTTGGGTGCCAGAAACTTTAGTTTCTGGATGGCAGACAAAATGGGTTTGAGATAGGTGGGCTTTTATATATTATTTGAGGCCTCATGATTGAGATGCTAGTTCATGTGCAAGAACATGTCCTTTAATATTCTAATGGCTGTTGCCAGATTCCTATGAGTCGTGTAGGGGTCATGGCTGGTTCTACAGGCAAAAGGGGAAATGCAAATCCTAGGCATTTGTCTGAGCGAATCTTGTCAGCTTTGGCTTGCCTAATTGTGTTGCTTATCTGGAGTCTCCGTTTGCTCTTTGCTGATGAATAGAGTGGCCCAATTTTTCTGAATGGATACAAAATCTAAAGACTGGCCTCTTCATGCTTCTGCTTGAGGTTGTTTTCCTATAGTAGGAAGACTGGGGCTGCTTTCTGCCTTTGTTAAGATTTTTCTCTATTTCTCCTTTAGGGGAAATATTCTATCTGGCCTCTTTTTAATATTAAGAATAAAGAATAGTTTAATTTGGGGAGGAGAGGGTCTTCCTACAAAGCTGAGATACCAGAAAATTAAGCAAGACAGTCAGAGGTGGGTTCCTCCTGGTTTGGACCAGTTCTGTAGAACTGGTAGTAACTTGGTGGCCTCGGTCACTGGAACTGGCAGCGACCCAGGCCTGCCACGCCACGAACCAGTTCTTTCAGTGGTGCTGTAGGCACTGCCATCTTGTTTTTAGCTTCTGTGCATGTGCAGAAGCTTTTTTTAAGCACTGCGTATGCGTGCGGGGCATGCAATGTGTGCCATCCCCCGCAGAGCGCCACTGGGCGAACTGGCAGCAAGAAAATCCAGAACCCACCCCTGAAGACAGTTGTTAAAGTCAGTTTTGCTTCATTTTATGACTTTTCTTGTCACAGTTAAGTGATTCACTGCAGTTGTTAAGTTAGTAACCCAGTTGTTAAGTCAATCTGGCCTCCCCCTTAATTTTGCTAGTCAGAAGGTTGCAAAAGGTGATCACATGACCCCACAACCATCATAAATATGAGCTAGTTGCCAAGAGGACTGAATTTTGATCACGTGATCATGGGAATGCTACAGTGGTCATAAGTATAAAAAATAGTCATAAGTCACTTTTTTCAGTGCCATTGTAACGATTACTAATGAATGGTTGTAGGTTGAGGACTATCTGTATGGCCAGGACTTTTTGCCATAGAGTAAACTATTTACACTGGTTAAAAAAATGCTGGAAGTCATACTTTTAATAATCTCCCACCAGCCATGCAGAATTGAGACTGTGCTCTGTCTCCGTTCAATTTAAAGGGCAAAGCAATATCACCAATACAGGTAGTCATCAAATGCTGACCTCAACAGGGACTGTAAAATTTGTCGTTAAGCGATATGGCTGTTAAGTGAGACATCTTGACCTGTTTTATGGATATTTTGCTCTGGTCATTAAGGGAGGCATCACAGGCCTGAGGCTTGTGAGTTCCTGCAAGATTCCCCACTGAGTTTGCTTTTTGGAAGTCGACAGGGAAGGTCGCAAATGGTGATCACGTGATTACAGGACATTGCAACTGTCATAAGTGCAAGCTGGTTGCCAAACACCCAGATTATGATCACATGACCATGGGGACCCTGTGACGGTTGTAAGTGCGAGGATGGTCATAAATCACCTTTTTTAGTGCCTTTGTAACTTTGAAAGGTCGCTAAACAAATGCTCCTTGGTTGAGGATTACCTGTAAGTCATTTGCTTTAACAGGAACTTCTGAGTTAAAACTGGATGTTTGGATGGATGGGTGGGTGGGTAGATGGATGGATGGCAGTGGTGGGTTCCTACCGGTGTGGTCCACTCTATTGCACCAGTAGCGGCGGGCTGGTGACGTCATCAAGAGATTACCGACCCGGTGTGATTGGTTGCCGGTCCCTAGGGGCCGCCATCTTTTTTCGTGAATTTTTCGGTGATTTTTTGCTTCTGCGCATGCACGGAAGCAAAATTGCGCCAAAATCTCATGAGGGGACGCGCGTGCGTGAGATTTCAGCAAGATTTCACTTTTGTGCATGCGCGGAAGCAAAAAATCACCAAAATCATGCGCGCACACATCATGCACCCTCACGAGATTTCAACGGGATTTTGCTTCTGCGCATGTGCGGAAGCAAAATTGTGCGAGGGGCAATGCGCATAGCTAGCATGCGCATACACAAAACGTGGTGATGCGTGCACAGCGCACTGGTAGCAAGGTAAGAGAGCAACCCACCCCTGATGGATGGATGTCTACTCATTTCTCCTTGCCTCATTTTCTCAATCAAAATTTATCTGCGTGAGGTTGGGCTTCACTTAGGAGAAAAAGTTCTACTGACCTGATATAGTCACCTGATTCTTCTTCTCGCAAGCAAACATAACGAAGCATGAGTAACATCCCCTTGATGAGTAACTGAGAACTTGCCAAAACCTCCATCATGGTGTGTCAACCCATATTTGAAAAAACAGCATGCAATTAGATTGTTTCCAGTATCAACAATCTGGTATGAAAATAAGGCAGGAAGACCCCCATGATAACCTCAGGAATGAGGTTATGGGAATGACCCTTAGAATTCTTTTAAACATAACTTAGTTTTGTCCCTGTCCAGAGTAAAGTACTGTAAAGAGCTTGCATGGAAGAAAGCTTTATTTTGTTCTTAATGCGATGGAATTGATGTGATGGAAAGAGGAGTCAAGCCTGAAATTTGGCAGAGCTGGAAGCCTTATCAACTGGGGCTCTTTCTCTGGCATATTAAAAATATGGTGGGGAGTGTAATTATTCTGGGAAAACATCTCTTATTACTCAAAGGCTCAAGAGAATTAATCATGTATATGCTTAAAAAGCAATAATCTAAATCGGTGTTTCTCGTCCCTCAGCAACTTTAAGTGGCGTGGACTTCAATTCCCAGAATTCCTCAATCAACATGCAGGCTGGGGAATTCTGGGAGTTGAAGTCCGCATCTCTTAAGTTGCCATGGTTGGAAAACACTGCATTAAATGGGATATGATTACTTTCCATATTTTCATGTGTACTTTTTGCCATATTAAATCTTACATTTGCATACCTTTCAGAGAGGATTGGGAGATTGCACCCCAAGGTGTCATGAGGTACCAGCACATACCAATACCAATAGATACAAGTTCAGTGCGGAGAAGGCAGAAGGTTTCAATTTACAGTCAGCGTTCAATGACTCAACCATAATGTTTATTGTGATACAGATTCCACCAACTGGATACCTTGTAGAAGTCAGGCTACAATTTCCACCAGTAGAACATTTGAGCACTCTTCCAAATCAAGCAGAACGTGGTTCCTTCTGGGCATCCACATTACGTCCATCTCTGGATCTATGGGAAAACTAGAAGTTTCCTGAAGTTTTCAGTGAAACGATGGGCTTGGGAAACAAAAGGGTGTTTTAATTTTATTTTTTGTTTTTGTTTTGTTTTAGAAAAAGTTTTTTATTTTTATTCCCATACAGACATTTTCACCTATTTATCATCTCATTTCTCATTTCATTCTTTTACAAAATCTTTACACATATATTGTATATTTATCTTATTGCTGTGTTAACTCAAGGTTGCTTTTTTTTATCATCCTCCCTTCCTATCTCATACAGCCCTTCCTTCTTTTTCTTCTAACTAAAAGACATTCTTCTAACTAAACTAAATCAGCTAGCGGTACCTGAACACACTTGTAAGTGGATCACAAGCTTCCTAACAGAAAGGAAGCAGCAGGTGAAGCTAGGCAAAATCACATCAGATACCTGTACAATTAGCACAGGGGCCCCCCAAAGCTGTGTACTCTCACCACTTCTCTTCTCTCTATATACCAATGACTGCATCTCAAACGATTCATCTGTTAAACTACTGAAGTTTGCAGATGATACAACAGTGATTGGCCTCATTCGAGACAACGATGAAACCGCATACAGACAGGAGGTTGAACAACTAGTCTCATGGTGCGACTGGAACAATCTGGAACTGAACACACTCAAAACCGTAGAAATGGTGGTAGACTTTAGGAGAAATCCTCCCATCCTACCACCTCTTACAATACTAGACAACACAGTATCAACAGCAGAGACCTTCAAATTTCTAGGTTCCATCATATCTCAAGACCTAAAATGGTCATCTAACATCAAAAACATCATCAAAAAAGCACAACAAAGAATGTTCTTTCTGCGCCAACTCAGGAAGCTCAAACTTCCCAAGGAGCTGCTGATACAGTTCTACAGAGGAATCATTGAGTCTGTCATCTGCACCTCTATAACTGTCTGGTTAGAGACAGGCAGACACAGACTTCAGAGGATAATCAGAACTGCAGAAAAAACAATTACTGCCAACCTGCCTTCCATTGAGGACCTGTATACTGCACGAGTCAAAAAGAGGGCCGTGAAAATATTTACTGACCCCTCGCACCCTGGACATAAATTGTTTCAACTCCTACCCTCAAAACGTCGCTATAGAGCACTGCACACCAAGACAACTAGACACAAGAACAGTTTTTTCCCGAACGCCATCACTCTGCTAAACAAATAATTCCCTCACCACTGTAAAACTATTCACTAGGCTGCATTACTATTACTATTAGTTTTTCTCATCGTTCCTATCACCCATCTCCTCCCACTTATGACTGTATGACTGTAACTTGTTGCTTGTATCCTAACGATTTATATTCATATTGATTGTTTCCTGATTGCTTACTTAAACCCTATGACAACCATTCTTGACAAATGTATCTTTTCTTTTATGTACACTGAGAGCATATGCACCAAAGACAAATTCCTTGTGTGTCCAATCACACTTGGCCAATAAAGAATTCTATTCTATTCTATTCTATTCTATTCTATTCTATTCTATTCTTCCCTTCCCTTCCTCTTTCTCTTTCTAAACCTACTTCCCCTTCCCTCTCTCCTTCTCTTCTTCTCTACTTCCCCTCCTGCCCTCTCTCCTAACTTTCTTCTCCCCTCTTCTCTTCTTTCCTCCTCCTCTTTCTTTCTTCTTTCTTCTTACTCTTCTCTTCCCTTCCTCCTTCCTTTGCTGTACTTTCTTCATTTTTCTGGGATGGTATTCCAGCAACCTTGAATTCTTTTACACAGTCTTACATTTTTTTCATATTTTATTCCATATATATTCCTTTAGTCTATTTCTTTTATCTTTATGTGTTTGTCTATTAATACACTTCAAATTTAAGATTTTCTTCCCCACCTCACTATCCCCTCTCATGTCGTGAGCATTTGCTTTAATATAGCCATATAATATTCTTAACAATATTTTTGTTTTTAAGATAATTACAATCCGTTATCATTTCATTTTCAATACATCTCTCACATTTCTTTTCTTCTTAATATCTCTTTTTAGTCATTTTCCCCTCCTATTTTATCACTATTTTAATTCCAGCAATCAAAGATGTGGTCATTTCCCAATTTATATAATATTGATATATTTTACTTCACTTATTTCCTACACATTAATCAAAAATCATCTTATAATTTCTTTATCCTCTTTTCCACTTTATTACTTTTCCCATACAAAATATATTTCAAGATTACATATTTCAATCTTCATCTTTTCTTATATTATTTTATAACTTCATTTCTTCACATTATTCATACATTTATTTTATCCTTATTACAATAGGCTTTCCATACAAAACCTATTTAAAATTATATATTTTCAATCTTCAATCTTTCAATCTTTTTTATCATCAGACGTATATTTAAAAAAATATCTTCATATTTTCTATTATCAAACTTATATTCAAACATATTACTACTAATTATACATACACATTTTTATTTTTATTTTATCCTTTCTCTTTTATCCTGCTCCAATGTTTTAATCCTCTTTTCATTTTCTTTGTTGGTTGCCTCCCCCATATTTCTTTTAACTCTCTCATTTCCATCTTTAACTTCCTTTTTTTGCTATAGCCTCTATCTTTCTCTCTTTTTCCCTTTTTGTTGTCTACTATTGTTTCTGTTAGATAGGATGAATGGGAGAGGCAGACAGAAGTGGCTTCAAAACAACAGCTCTTTATTTGGCAACTATTTATAACCCAGCAAAGGCTCTGTCTGACAGCCAGCCCTTTTATAGGGAGCTGCCAGATAGTCTAGCCCAGTGTTTCTCAACCTTGGCAGTTTGAAGATGTGTGGACTTCAACTCCCAGAATTCCACAGCCAGCAACGCTGGCTGGGGAATTCTGGGAGTTGAAGTCCACACATCTTCAAACTGCCAAGGTTGAGAAACACTGGGCTAGCCAATCAGCAGTCAATATTTTCCCTCCAGAAAGGAGGACCTGACTGAAACCTTCAGTCTGAGAATGTAAGTTTCCCTTTTTTCTAGTCTTGTCTTTCTTTCTCCTTCTAGCTTTCTTTTCCTTGTTTATCTTTCTCTTACCAGAGATTTTCCCCTTCTGCTTTACTACCTTTTTCTCCCTCTGTGTTTCAATAATCCCTTTGTTGTGTTTTCTTTCTTGTTGGTTGTTTCTTGGTTCCTCTGTTTCTTTCAGTCTTCCAAAGTTCTCCATATTCTCCTCATTTGTCTGAACAGCATTTGTTATTTTTTCCATTATTTTTTCCAGTTTTAGTTCTATACGATCGATAATTTGAAGTATTTCTTTCGTTCCCACATGCTGTTTATCAAAAGTCTTAATATCCTGGGGTATGCTTTCCACTTCTTTGTTTCCAGATGGTGTCATTTTAACAACAAAGTTTAATCTACATTATTTATCCAACAAAGGGAAAAGTTCAGAGAGTTACACCCTCTCTTTTTCCCCCAAAATGGCGCTCGGGCTTCAAATCAGAAATTCTTCTTCATTATTCTTGCTCAATTTCATTATTTTAAATTTATAAATCTAGTAAATATAATAGTTTATAGTAAGACGGAGACAACTTCCAGATCAGATATCAAAGTTTTCCCCCCTTTAAAATACACTATTTTTCCACATATTCTTTAAATTTTCCAAGAAAAACGTTTTTCCCCTGCTAGTTCCCAAACATTTTCCTTCACTATTTTAGCATGCTTGACACACCGCTATTCTCAGTTTCTTTATTCCTCACCTATTTTGGGGGTGTTTAAAAAGCGAACAGTCTTTTTCATCTTAGGTTGCAAATAACTCACTTTTCCTCCTGCTCAATCTTGTTGATTCTGGCTCTCCTTTGGCTTCGTGGCAGCCATATTTGCTGCCACAGCTCCGCACCGTTGGCTAGGGGTTCGCCAGCCCAGGGAGGGGAGATGCGGCTCCCCTCTACCCTCCTGGCAGTCCCCCTTTGCTTCGCCCCCTCTACGGGGGGGCTTAGGTCCAAATTTGGACCCCCAGGTGTGGAGTGTTTGGAGCCGGCCACGGAGGTCGCAGTCCCAGCTTCCGATCACGCCAAAGGAGGAACCAGAAGTCCAAAACAAGAGGATGAGTAGCAAGGAAATGTCAATGAAATTGTCCTAAAAGAAAATTGGTCAAGGAGGCTCTTAATCGTACGGTTTAGTCATCACGGAGCTGAATACTAGCAAAGAAACTGCAATAAAGGAAGCTCCAAATCTTGTTTGACTTCAGGCCAAGTTCAAGGAATGGGAAAGCAAAAGACAGAAAGGAAAGGATAAAAATGTTAGATAGCAACCAAATATTACGCAAAGAAGTGACAAAACGGGGCCATAGTTGATAATTAAGAGTGATGAAACATTAGTGATCTTTTTCTTTCTGAAATTTCAACAGTGGAAACCAGAAATAGAAGTATTTCCCAAATTTATAAGGGAGAGTCAGTTCCTCAATATACTTGGAAAAAGTCAGTTTCTCTTCTAGAAGTCCAAAAATTCAATTAAGGTTTAACTATGAAATCAAATTGGCTAATATTTACTTCCCTGCATTTATTACTCTCTGCTTCTTGTTTCCTTTATGTCAGCATTTCAGTTTGAGGGTTGTTTTTTTTTTTTACAATTGCTGACATGTTGGGAAGAGAGACTGCAGCATCATGTTTAACATGATTTTATTTAGAATAGAATAGAATAGAATAGAATAGAATAGAATAGAATAGAATAGAATAGAATAGAATAGAATAGAATAGAAATAACAGAGTTGGAAGGGACCTTGGAAGCCCAGGCAGGAAACCCTACACCACTTCAGACAAATGGTTATCCAACATCATCTTAAAAACTTCCAGTGTTGGAGCACCCACAACTTCTGGAGGCAAGCTGTTCCACTGATTAATTGTTCTAACTGTCAGGAAATTTCTCCTTAGTTCTAAGTTGCTTCTCTCCTTGATTAGTTTCCACCCATTGCTTCTTGTCCTGCCCTCAGGTGCCTTGGAGAATAGTTTGACTCCCTCTTCTTTGTGGCGGCCCCCGAGATATTATGAGTGTTGATTATAAAATGATCTTATTGTGTCATCACTATAGCATGTAAAACAACACAATAGTAATTATGCAATAGAAAAAATAATAATATACAAGTAGTCCTCAACCTACGTCCAGTTTCTTAGTGACTATATAAAGTTATGATGGATCTCCCAGGACTATTCCAATGACTGCCCCCACCCCCCCCACAGTAACATGATTGCATTTTGGGTGGCTAGGCAACCGGCTTGCATTTACATTCATTTGCAATATCCCAGTCACATGATCACGATTTTCAGGTTTTCTGTCAGAAACTGGTGTTTACTTCCTGTTTTCTGACAAAAGACACCCATTGGGGGCAATGGATTCGCTTAACAACCATATGTTTCCTTAAGGAACGCTGCATTCTCTTAACTACGGCGTTCACTTAACAATTGTGGCAAAAAAAAGATCATAATTAAATATGGTCACGTGGTGACCTGCTTAATGACCCAACACGTCTTGTGATCGTAATTCTGAACTCAATTATGGTCATAAGCTGAGGACCACTTGAAAATCTGAACTGAAACTTTTTTTAAAAAGGAAGAATAGAAACTTCAAAGTAACATTAACTAGTGCAGGCCTTTAAGATGTTATGAAATCTAAATTATATATAGGTTAAATCAAATTCTTCAGGAAACCAGTGTTTTTCAAACTTCGCAACTTGATTTGTGGATGTCAGGTCCCAGTGAAAAACGCTGATTTGAACCATATAGCACGATGTATTGTTCCATCTTCTCATTTCTACAATATAAAGATATTTTAAAGAGCAACCAAGGCAACCAATCTGTTTTAAGGGCATTATTATTTTTGCAGATCTGGTAGATCTTGTGATTCATTTATTCTTTACACTCCTTCATCACTCTAGCTCAGGGTGTCAAACTAGATTTCATTGAGGGCCGCATCATGGTTGTGTTTGACCTTGGAGGGCCGGGGTGGGCGTGGCTAGGGTGGGCATGGCCAGCTTGACGTCACTTGTGTTGGGGGCGCCTGTGGAGGCCATCGCTCCTGGTTCGGCGAGCAGGGGAAAATTCCCGCTACCAGTTCTAAAGAACCAGTCCGAACCCACCGCTGGACTACCTGTAGTATAGTTATTTCATTTCATTTTGTGCTTCTTTTTAGGAGGAAAAGGTTAAGATCCGTTCTGACAGAACAGCCCCCCCTTCCTGTTCTTCTGTGTCCCACAATATAATTGGATCTACAAAAACTATACAGGTAGTCCTCGACTTACTGACCACAATACAGCCCAAAGTTTATGTTACTAAGCGAGACATTTCTTAAGTGAGTTTCCCCCCTTTTTATGACCTTTCTTGCCACGGTTGTTAAGTGAATTACTCCAGTTGTTAAGTTAGTAACACGGTTGTTAAGTGAATCTGGCTGCCCCATTGACTATGCTTGTCAGAAGGTCGCAAAAGGGGATCACATGATCCCGGGACACTGCAACCATCATAAATATGACTCAGTTGCAGTGGTGGGTTCTAAATTAGTTTGCCACCGGTTCGCATGTGCGCTTGTGGGCGGGTGGGTGGAGCCTCCCACCCCCGCCGCTACCAGTTCTAAGAACCTGTCTGAACTGGGAGCAACCCACCGCTGGTCAGTTGGCAACTGTCTGAATTTTGATCATGATGCTGCAATGGTTGTAAGTGTGAAAAATGGTCAGAAGTTAATTTTTTTCAGTGATGTTGTAACTTTGAATAGGCCCTAAATGAACTGTTGTAAATCAAGGACTACCTGTAAATCTAATAATCACTGATCAGAAGACAAGAATTAATCGATACAGAAGTGGTTCCTAAAACTGAATGTACTACTTTCAGGAAATCAAACTCTGCAATATTACAAGAAAAGAAAGAGAATGCAAAATTGGTTACCCCAAACCAGTGGTGGGTTCCTACCGGTGCGGTCCATTCTATAGCACCGGTAACCGCCCACTGGTGATGTCACAGTACCGGTGCGGTCGGTTGCCAGTGCCTGGGCACCGCCATTTTTTTAAAAAAATTGTTTATATATTTTTAAAAATTTTCTTCTGCGCATGCCCAGAAGCCGAGTTTCCGGCACTGCGCATGTGCTGCCTTCCTACCCCACAGTGAGTCCAAGCAGGGGAGGATGGCTGAGGGAGCGTGTGAGATGCTGAAAGAACGGGCTGCAGGAGCTATCTCCATTCCCCTCCCTTCAGCAGTCCGAGAAGCCACGAACCCACGGTGATGATCCCAGGCATTTTCGCACGTTTGAGGCTTCTTGAGCTGCTGAGGGGAGGGGGAACGGGTGGCAGGAGCCTAGGATCATCGAATGGGGAGAAGCATTCAGACCGGACGGAGCCTCCTAGAAGAACTGCTGCCGCGGTCTTGCTGCTCCCGCTGCGGGGGGCTGCGTTGCGGGTGTGCAATGCCCCCCTGCTTCTCCGGCCACTGCCAAGCTCCCGAGGCCCACGCCCACCCGGTCACATGGCTTGGTAGCCACACCCACAAAATAAGCCACACCCACAGAGTGGTAGTAAAAAAATTAGGAACCCGCCCCTGCCCCAAACGAAATGGCTCCACCCACGGTTCACCCTGACTGTAATCTGTTCTGATTAACATTCCTTCTATTTATCAAGCTGTCTAAATATTTCACACCTCCGAAACCAAATCCAAGTTCCTGGGACTAACACCATAATGAAGTGTACTGTACCAACAGCACATTTTATTGTGTATTGTGCTGACTAAGAGAAGCTAAGTTCCTTCTCTTAGTCAGGATCAGAGGTCAAATAACCATTCGGCATTGGTGATTCATTTTTTTATAGTGGCTGGGGACGTGAACTATGCATTTGCAAAATGGCCGGCAGTGGAGGTGAAGCCATTTTACATACTGTAAGTCCCAAGTCCTCTGCTCCCATCTTGCACCCACCAGCCCTCTGCTCCCATCTTGCACCCACCAGCCCTCTGATCCCATCTTGGAACCAGCAACCCTCTGCTCCCATCTTGCACGTAACCATGATTTAAATCTTCTAAGAGTGTATTTGCTGTAAACAAAGCTGACATTAAAAGCTGTGTTTTGCTGTGCACTTCACTTTGTTTCTTTAATTTTATTTAGGGCAAAAAACAAAACTTCAAAAGGGGAGAATGGAGAAGTTGGTAGTAAAGAAGATAATTGGGAGTAGATGGATAGGTTTTCTAATTGAGAAAGTTTGGAAGATCATCTAAATAAAGAGAGACCAAGGATCTTATCTTGACATCCTAGGAAAACTGTATTAGACTTTGGTGCCAAAGCATCAGAAGTCTGGTAGCCCATTTTCCGACTAACCAACTCATAAAAGCTTTTAATGAAACTTGTTACAGGTAATCCTCGGTTTACAACCATTCATTTAGTGACCATTTGAATTACAACAACACAAAAAAAATGACATGTCTGCTTTTCACACTTACGACTGTTGCAGCATCCCCAAGGTCATGTGATCAAAATTTGGGCGCTGAGCAATTGGCATGTATTTATGACGGTGGCTGTGTCCCGGGATCATGTGATCAACTTTTGCAACCTTTGGACAAGCAGCGTCAATGAGGAAGCCAGATTCACTTAACAACTGTATTACAAACTTAACAACTGCAGTGATTCACTGCAGTGATTCACTTAACAACTGTGGCAATTGTAAAACTGTGGCAATTGTAAAATTGCCACACTGCCGAAACTCACTTAACAACTGTCTTGCTTAGCAACAGAAATGTTGGGCTGAATTGTGGTCATAAGTCGAGGACTACTCGTGATTGGGAAAAAACTCCTGCAAAGATCTGTTCAGTTTCTGAAAATCCACACTCTGGTTCAACTAACAATAAAGAGGCCAACCGCACATTTGCATTATTTGGGAAAAGCGTTCGGGGCTGTCCCTCTCTTTATGATGTGCAAATAGTCAAAATTATTTCAGCAACATTTGCCGATCTTCTTTGTTCTGTCATGGAAAGGAAAATGATCCCTCTGTGAACTCCATAACCGCTGTTCAGGAAGTGATGGCAATTGGAAATAAAAGCAATTGCTCAACCATTTATGAGAAAGACAGGAAATGGGCCTTTTTTACTGGGAGAAAATGAGGAAACTGCGTGCATAGTGGGACGATGAGCTGAATCATAAAAATTAGAAAGGAACCCCAATAGAAAGCAAAACAAACTCAAATACCCCTCAGAGGTGTCCCCTGGCTAGCTGAAAGACAGGGGGTGAAATTAAGGGGGTGGGCTGGGCTGCCGTGAATCCTTAAAATACCCCCCAAAAATCCAATGTAAGATCCCCTTTTACACTATAAGTAAAAGAGAACTGAAATTCATCCGTCTGTCCATCCATTCATCTATCCATCTATCCATCCATCTATCCATCCATCCATCATCCTTCCTTCCTTCCTCCCTCCCTCCCTCCCTCCCTCCCTCCCTCCCTCCCTTCCATCCTTCCATCCATCCATCCATCCATCCATCCATCCATCCATCCATCCATCCATCCATCCATCTATCTATCTATCTATCTATCTATCTATCTATCTATCATCTATCTATCATCTATCTATCGGTATCTATCATCTCTAATCATCTCTAATCATATCTCTCTCTCTCTCTCCTCTCTCTCTCTCTCTCTCTCTCTTTTCTCTCTCTCTCTTTCTCTCTCTCTCATCTATCACCCATCAATCGTCCGTCCATCCATCCGTCCTCCATCCATCCATCCATCCACCCACCCACCCACCATATCTATCTATCTATCTATCTATCTATCTATCTATCTATCTATCTATCTATCTATCTATCTATCTATCTATCTATCTATCTATCTATCTATCTATCTATCTATCTATCTATCTATCTATCTATTTCTATCTACCAGTATCTATCATCTCTAACAGGGGCGGGTTCCTCTTACCTGCCTATTGGTGCGCTGTACGCGCATCATGTTTTGCACGCATGCTCACTACGTGCATGCGTCCCCTTGTGCAATTTTCCTTCAGCGCATTTGCAGGAAGCAAAAAAGACCAAAAATTGCCAAAATCTTGCATCACGTGCATCCCCTCACTAGATTTTGCTTCCGCGCATGCACAGGAAGCAAAAAAAGGCCAAAAATTCAGAAAAAAATATGGTGCCGCGTGACAGACTGGCGAAGACGGCACCGGAGCTGTCATGCGCAAATTGCTCAATCAGCGGGCTGCTACCGGGACTATAGAGTGGACCGCACTGGTAGGAACCCACCACTGAACTCTAATCATCTCTCTCTCTCTCCTCTCATCCATCCATCCATCCATCCATCCATCCATCTATCTATCTATCTAGTGCAAGATTGGGAGATGTGGAGAGACCTGATTGTAGAATTGCCAAGAGTCAGATACGACTGAATGGATAATACCATCATGTCTGTCTGTCTGTCTATCCTTCTATCTATTTACCTATCCATTTTCTCCCTCCCTCCCTCTCTCCACCATTCAGGAGGATCTGTGGAAGGATCTCTGTATATATTTTAGTCTCCTGTCAGTGCTCTTTCTATCCTTATTCCCATTTTACAAATAGACTGACCACTGGTCTAACCAATTAGAATTTGTGCCTAGCCAAAAGGTTGGCATAATGATGCCACATCCTGGGGCTCACACCTTGATCTAAGATTCCTCCCTATTAATCCTCTTAACAGTTTCTGGTTGGCATTTAGCAATATTTGCTCCTTCTCTTCCTGAGAAACACTTGACAAACCGACAAAAAGATGCTTCTTAGGAAATGATAAGAGAAGGCATAGGCTGCAACTACATAACGGGTGGAGAAAGAGACTCAAAAGGGCAGGAACCTTTTGTAACTGCTCAGACTGTAAAGGAGACAGTAGAAGATTTGTACTTTCAGACTTGCAAGATTCTGTTAATGTAGGCTTACAAAAAAGTAGTATTAACACATCTGTTTGTGTTTCCTGTCTGGTCTACCTGAAAAGGCCGACCCTTCCTTTTTCTTCCAAACTGCTGATTTAAAGATTTTTTTCCCCCTGGAGAGATTTGAGGGCCGAGTTAATATGAAGCCATTGAATTTTGATATGTTTAAACAATCATTTTTCAGCATCTAGTATCTTGTTGGTGACATGAATCTAAGAGCAGCTTATAGTGTACTTCTGGTTAGCTTTTATTAGGCCATAAAACACTAAAGTTAGGAATGTACTTAGAACAAATAAAATATTATAATGCACTTAATGCAGGGCAATCATGATATTTGCATATTGTAGTTACCGTTGACAATACATGTAAACTTTTTTTAAAAAAAGAAGGATAGATCTTCAGTCTTAGCAACCCAGAGCATCAAGACTAGTGGTGTCCAACCGTGGCGGTTTTATGACCTGTGGACGTTAATTCCCAGAATTCTGGGAGTTGAAGTCCGTGAGTCTTAAAACTGCCAAGGTTGGAGACCCCTGATCTAGGCATTAATAAAATCATGGAAGCATAAAATGACAGAATGAAAAGAGACACTGGAGCTGATATAGTCCAATCCTCTGCCCACTTCAGGAATTGACCATTGGAGCTTTTAATTAATCGGGAGCATTTGTGGAGGGATGGAAGGAGGTATCCAAAAAGTCAAAATGGTGGCTACAGCCTTGTGATGGAAGTCTTCCCCATGTTAGGTATGTTGCACATGCAATGCACATTAAAAAGAGGCTGAGTCACAGTCACCTCCCTGCACTTTTGGGATGTCCCGGTTTTAAAGATTATACGGTGAAACTTCTTTTGTGTCATTGTGTGAATAAGCTTCAGTGTTGCGATGCTCTGGTAATGAACTAGTCCTCATGAGGCATTTATGATACATGGCAACCCACACTGAACCCAGCTGCTGGTTTATGGATCATGATTTCTGGTTTCATGTTAAACCAGCCCTTGCTGTGCACCAGATGTGAACCACAGGCTATGATATTCTTGATGCCAGAATTTCTCCATTAGCATTATTAGCAATAGACAAGATTTGCAATCATCCGGAGTGACTCCGTGGGTGCTAAATGTTCGATCCAGCACTTCTAGCTCTGTGATTTTGGTGTTAGGAATTTGACTGCGCCCCCTTACCAAGGCCATATCAAGGCCTGAGGAATTCCCAGCCATTCAGCAAGACGAGGCAGGCCTGTTTCTGGATCACCTGTGCCTAAGGAAGGATTCACACAACTCCTTCCCTTTTTTCCCACCTGACACGTGGCCTCTCCTCTCCTTTCCACAGCTCAGTCATCCTCGCATACCTGGCAAACAACCATCTCAGGCAACACTACCTGAGCTGGCAAAGGAGAAACCCATTTAGCAGGAGCCAAGCCTCTCTATGAACCCCGAGGGAAAGGGGGAGTCTGAACGTGCATGTAATTGGCATGTATGACAAAGAAAGCAAGAGAGAGAGAGAGAGAGAGAGAGAGAGAGAGAGAGAGAGAGAGAGAGAGAGAGAGAGAGAGAGAGAGAGAGAGAGAGAGACATGATCTCTCACAAGGGAGTGAGCCTTGATGTTAGGGTTGTGCTTTTGGCATCGGTGACTACACGTCCTATATGTTCAGTGCTGACGAATATCATCCAAGGCCTGACTTGAACCTTGGTGTGGTTGATGAAAGCTGATGTCCATCAAGATCCATCTTTTAGGTGCCCTTCCTAGGTGCTGGAATGCCGTATTGCCAAGTCCTGGTAAGCTATTCCCCCCCCCCATCCCTTGACACCTTGGCATACAGCTTCCTTCATACCCTGCCAGGCCATGCTGTTGGGGACAATAATAGCTGCAGTCAGCTCATGTGATTGGCCTTAAGTTATCAAGAACTCCATGAGGATGTTTCAGTCTTTTATGACCTTCCAAAGACCTCGTCTTTGTTGATTTTCCACTTGGTCTGTGGCATGAACCTCAACCTTATACCATGGTTTATGTTGTAAATATAGCCACTGTGGTTTTCTCAGTAAAAAGGAAACAAATTCGTAGAATTAAAAGTGAAAGGAGAACAGAAGGTCTCCTTCTGATCAACCCAACACTTAGTGACCTCATGGACATGCCTTGATACTTTCATGATACATCGTGGAATTGGCCTGTTGTGACCCTTTTGTCTTACTACAGCTCTGCTATTTCTAATGGTTCCCCACCTATGTCCTTGCTTCATTGTTCTACCTCACTATTTGAGATCATTCAAGGTCATGTACTGCCCAAAAATGGGTAATTTTTTGTTGTTGTCCTTCCTTGTCACCACTTAAATGGTGTCCTCATGGCCCATTACTTCTTTTTATTCATTTTAGACCAGTGTTTCTCAACCTTGGCAGTTTGAAGATGTATGGGCTTCTACTCCAAGAATTCCCCAGCTATGCATAGCATAGCTGGCTGGGAAATTCTGGGAGTTGAAGTCCACAAATCTTCAAACTGCCAAGTTTGAGAAACACTGCTTTAGATAAATTCTTGGACACTTCTATCTAATCTTCTTTTCCTATCCTAATTCTGGTGGGGCAGTTCCATCTTGGAGAACTAATCTCTTTGATTGTCCCTCCTCCTCCTTCTTCTTGCCAAAGGTCTGAGCACCCAACATAGCAGTTCACATAGCATCTGAACACTTATTGCTTAACCTGTCCATCTCTACCTTTTTCTACCAACCTTGGCCAGAGAGAAGGAGTAGGAAGAGGATGTGGAGGGGGGGGGCAGGAGTAGAGGAAGAAGAAGGAAGAGCCTCCAAGAATGAGGCTCTTGAAATGAAGCAGTGATTAGATGATAGCTTAGAAGTTTATTTTTCTTTGGAGGTGTGCCTTGCACAGTTTTTTCAAAAGCAAAATATGTGCATTGATCTGAACATTGGTGATCCAATCTAGAAGATTGAGTCCTGAGGGAGTAGGGCGGCATAGAAGAACCTCAAATAAATAAATAAATAAAGAGGGTTGCAGCAACCACAAAGAAAAATGAGTTCAAAGAAGGGACCTGGAAAGCAGAATATGGTTTTCATGAAAAGATAGCAAACTGACCAGAGGTGGGTTCCTACCGGTGCGGTCCAGTGCAGGCGCTCTGGTAGTAGCCTGCTGATGATGTAATTTAGGCGTGACAGCTCCGGTGCTGTCTGTGCCAGTCCGTGCGTGCAGCCATATTTTTTCCCTAATTTTTGGTGATTTTTCAGCTCTCTGAGCATGTGCTGAAGTAAAATCATCCCTCTGCGCATGCGCGGAACTAAAATTGCGCGCTGGGACGCGTGAAACGTCACGATGCGTACCGGTAGGAAAAGGTAAAAGGAACCTGCCCCTGAAACTGACATTTATTTAATGAACCTTAATTGCTGTTGCTGTTGTTTATATTGCTAAGGAAAACAGTCTATCAGTTGTAGAACATCTTGTAATAAATGCCAGCCCAACTTTATCATTCCTGGCTAAGGGGCCCAGAATGACTCATGGATGCTGCTTTATGAAAGTAGTCATTAAAACACAGTTTCTTATCTTATACTTGGGAGAACTTTGAAGAACAGGAAGATACATGTCGTTTCGGCTAAAGGGAGACTGAGCTCATGTGGTTGGCTGCAGGTCCAGCCACACATCCCCGATGAGCTGTTTCTTCCTGTCCTTGAAATAGAAGGGAAGGTATTACTTCAGAGAGTGAAGACCCTACACTTACTTTTTATAATGAGATGAGATGGGAAAATAACTCAGGTTACCTTCAAGGGAGTAGTTGGTTCTCCAATGCTCAGAAGAAGAAGCTTCATTTTGCTTACGGATCTCTAACCAAAGAGGATCGGATGGGATCGCTGGTGCACTCTTAGCTTGTTGGTTTTCTTGCAGACGTTTCATTACCAAACTAGGTAACATCATCAAGTTTAAATGTGCAGTAACGATGACGTTACCTCGTTTGGGAAATGAAACATCTGCAAGAAAACCATTAAGCTCAGAGAGCACTGAGGATCAAACCTCAGCTACAAGTATCCCTTCCATTAGAATTGGATGGGATTGATACCACAATTTAGCTCGAAAAGAGAAATAATGCAAGGATCAAAAAGATTTAAGTACCCAAAAGAGGAACACACACCAAACTGGGAATGTGGCATTATAATTCCAGAATTAATTGTATACATCTCTAAACAATGCCAGGTCGATTAACAACAAGGCCCCCCTTATCCGGGATCTAATCTTGGAGGAGGGGGCGGACCTGGCATGTATTACTGAGACCTGGCTGGGCCAGGAGGGGGGGTCCCCCTCTCTGAGATGTGCCCAGACGGGTTCTCAGTGCAGCATCAGCCGCGACCCCAGGGAAGGGGTGGAGGAGTGGCTATTATAGCTCGCCAAAATCTTTGCCCTCGGAGGATCCCTGCCCCGGAGATTGTTGGGTGTGAGACGCTCCTTCTGAAGTTGGACTTAGGGGTACAGGTGGGCCTTTTGCTAACGTACTTGCCTCCTAGCTGCATTGCTACGGCCCTGCCTGTTCTGCTCGAGGCGATAGCCGGGCTGGCGATTGAGTTCCCCAGGTTGATGGTGCTGGGGGACTTCAACCTGCCATCTCCCGGCGAAACCTCGGAGGCAGTCCAGGAGTTCATGGCTTCCATGACAACCATGGACCTGACCCAAGTAGTTCAGGGTCCGACTCATGAGGGTGGTCACACACTTGACCTTGTGTTTCTCTCGGGGCAGTGGAGAGATGATCTGAGGCTGAGGGGTTTAGTCACAATACCCTTGTCATGGTCAGATCATTTCCTCCTGAGGTTGGATTTTATGGCACCACTCCTCCACCGCAAGGAGGCGGGATCGATTAAGTGGTTCCGCCCCAGGCGCCTAATGGAATCCGAAGGATTTCAGAAGGAACTTGGGGAAATACCTGAATCCCTAGTACACAATTCATCTGAGGACCTAGTGGCTGCCTGGAACCGGGCAGCGACAGGGGCCTTAGATCGGATTGCGCCTTTGCGGCCTCTCCGTGGCAGCGGATCCAGGAGGGCTCCTTGGTTCACTGAGGAACTCCGGGAGATGAAGCGCTTAAAGAGACGCCTAGAGCGACGATGGAGGGCTAGTAAAGCTGAATCTGATCGGACACTTTTAAGAACTTGCATTAAGCCTTACTTAGTGGCAATACGGGCGGCAAAATGCGCGTATTTTTCCACCCGTATTGCGTCCGCCGACTCCCGCCCAGCCGCCCTGTTTAGGGTAACGCGCTCCCTGCTTGCAAAGGGGGGGAGCGAAGAACCCTTGCAGGGTAGAGCTGAGGAATTTTCTCAGTTCCTGGCGGATAAAATCACTCAGATTCGGACAGACCTGGACTCCATTTGGACAGAGCAGGCCGAGATGACAGAGGCGAGTCTTAGTCCTGTTATTTGGGAGGAGTTTGAGCCTATCACTCCTGAGGATGTGGACAAGGCCATAGGAGCGATGAGCGCCTCCACTTGTTTATTGGACCCGTGTCCCTCCTGGCTGGTTTCGGCTAGCAGGGAGGTGACACGCGGCTGGCTCCAGGTGGTTGTGATCGCATCTTTGAGAGAGGGGTCCATCCCGCAGCCCTTAAAAGCTGCGGTGGTGAGGCCCCTCCTCAAGAAGCCTTCCCTGGACCCAGCGGATTTAAAGAACTTCCGTCCAGTCTCCAACTTACCCTTCGTGGGTAAAGTTGTCGAGAAAGTGGTGTCGCTCCAACTCCTGCGGTTATTGGAGGAAACGGATTATCTGGATCCCTTTCAATCGGGTTTCAGGCGCGGCTATAGTACAGAGACTGCTTTGATCGCTCTGATGGCTGATCTCTGGCGAGCCCGAGATGGAGGTCATTCCTCCATCTTGGTGTTACTTGACCTCTCAGCGGCTTTCGATACTATCGACCATGGTATCCTTCTGCGTCGTCTCGAGGAGATGGGAGTGGGGGGCACCGTTCTTCGGTGGTTCTCCTCCTTTCTCTCCGACAGGACGCAGTCGGTGTTGACAGGAGGGCAGAGGTCAGCCCCTAGGCCCCTGCTTTGCGGGGTGCCACAGGGCTCGGTCCTCTCGCCCATCCTGTTCAACATTTACATGAAACCGTTGGGTGAGATCATCCGACGACACGGGGTGAGGTATCAGCAGTATGCTGACGATACCCAGTTGTACATCTCCACTCCGTGTCAGTTCAGTGAAGCAGTTAATGTAATGTGCCGCTGCCTGGACGATGTAAGGGTCTGGATGGGAGTGAATAGACTCAGGCTCAACCCAGACAAGACTGAGTGGCTTTGGATATTGCCTCCCAAGGATTATGTCGACTGTCCCTCCTTGGTTCTTGGGGGAGAAAAATTGACTCCCTCAGAACGGGTCCGCAATTTGGGTGTCCTCCTAGATCCACAGCTTAAATTGGAGCAACATCTTTCAGCTGTGGCTAGGGGGACCTTTGCACAGGTACGTCTTGTGCACCAATTGCGACCCTACTTGGAGAGGGAGGCTTTGCTCACAGTCACTCATGCCCTTGTCACCTCACGGCTTGACTACTGTAACGGGCTCTACATGGGGCTACCCTCGAAGAGCATCCGGAGACTACAATTGGTACAGAATGCAGCTGCGCGAGCTGTGGTGGGTGTACCGAGATACACCCACGTAACACCTATCCTCCGCCAGCTGCATTGGCTACCCATTGGTCTCCGGTCGCAATTCAAGGTGTTGGTTTTGACCTTTAAAGCCCTACATGGCTCAGGGCCAGGTTACCTTCGGGACCGCATCCTGCCACATTCCTCCCTACGACCAGTGAGGTCCCACAGAGAGGGCCTCCTCCAGGTCCCGTCTGCCAAACAATGTCGGCTGGCGGGCCCAAGGGGGAGGGCCTTCTCTGTGGGAGCCCCATCTCTCTGGAACCAACTCCCGCCAGAGATCCGGACTATCCCCACCCTACTGGCCTTCCGCAAGGCAGTAAAAACATGGCTCTTCCGGCAGGCGGGGTGAAGAGATGATTCCCCCAAGGATGAATGGTTTTTTATATTGTAATATGATGTTTTTAAATGCCTTTTTTAATCTGTAGTTCTAATCTCTGCTGTAAGCCGCCCTGAGTCCCAAGGGATTGGGTGGCCTATAAGAACTCTTAATAAATAAATAAATAAATAAAAACAAGACATGTGCAGTTCCAGAACATCAGCTCCTTTGCTCTCAGTCAACAACAAGAAGTAGAAGATAGGAAGAGGCCAAAGAAAAACCACCCAACTTATGATTCTGCTTTTTCACTAGCCCCTCAGAGTTTTCAGCAACCTCCTTGATGCCTAAGCTTGTCTAGCACTTTGTAGGGAAGGGGAGGACTGCAAAATGCTGGGATTTGCTGGGAGGATCATCCCCTGGCCATGTAGAGCAGTGTTTTTCAACCTTAGCAACTTTAACATGTGTAGATTTCAACTCCCAGAATTCCCCAGCCAACATGGCTGGCTGAGGAATTCTGGGAGTTGAAGTCCACACATCTTAAAGTTGCCAAGGTTGAGGAAAAAAACCACTTATCTAGAGACTCAAGTCAAAGCTAAAATCCGTTCTGTTAATTGCCTCAAAGGTGCTTTTTCAAGAGGCGACTGGACTTTCTGGTTTTTCTTTGAAGACGTATCGCTTCTCATCCAAGAAGCTTCTTCAGCTCTGGCTGGCTGGTATCTGGAGCATTGGTAGAGTTTTCCATGAGGCAAAAGATATCCTTCACCAAACTATCAGAAAAAGAATTACCAAAAGGAGATTACTCAGAAAAGGGGCATCCAGTCTCTGTGGTAGAAATGGACACCGTAGGAGGGAAGTAGAAAAGAGGTAGGGAGGGAGAAAGAAGGTAGAGGGAAGAGAGGGAGATAGAGGGAGGGGAATAGTATGATATATGGAAGGAAAGCAGACGGGCGATAAAAGTATAAAAGGAGCAAATTAAGGAATATATGTATGGCATTTTGGATAGAAATGTATAACTATGGATGTTTTGATATTATGGTATATATATGGATGTTTATGTAAGTTTGGTGAAAAAATAAAAACAATTTAAAAAAATGGACATGGGGCCTCATGGCTGAATGGAAAAGGTAGAATTGCAGTGAGATGACTGGAGCTGACTGCAGTGGGTCCTTACTAATTCATTTATCAAGTGTCTTAGCCACCCATCTCCAAAATTACTCAATTTCACAAGATTAAAAAAAAAAGTGAATAGACCATATGAAACAAGAGTATAGTCATCCATCCGGACGGAGTAGATTAAGAAAAAATATTTCCTACGTCACTCCCAACTTAAACAAGACCCACCAAATACCTTAACCCAAATCCTGGAGAAAGAACCACATTTTTAGGGCTCCTTTGGAGACCGGCAGGATAAGAGTCATATAAATCTTTGTGGGGGATTAGTCCACAGAGCAGGTGCTGTGTTAGAGGAAGCTCACCTCCTGGGTTCAGGGGTGGGTTCCGGATTCTGATACTGCCGGTTTGCTCAGGGATGCGACAGTACTAAAAAAAAGCTTTTGCGCATGCGCAGAAGCAAAAAACGATGGCGGTGCCTATGGCGCCGCCGAGAGAACCAGCACGGGGGTGTGGCAGGCCTGGGTCGCTGCGTGTTCCAGCGACCCATGCCGCCAAGTTACTAATGGTTCTATAGAACCTGTCCGAACCGGTAGGAACCCACCTCTGCCTGGGTTCTTGTAGATGACATTGATTGATTGACAGGACCCCCAGCTAGCTAACACTGCCAGGAGTGTCCAGGATGGCCAAATCACTATTTTTCTAGGACCACCGGAAAGAATTTGAGCAGGGAAGCACAAAACAAAGAAGGGAAATTAGCTGAAAGCTGAGGCCATTTGAGGAACAGAATGTAACTGTGGAAGTTGCCTACGTGGATATTTGTGTTTTACTGTATTTGTACATTTATAGCAATTGCAGTTTTCATTAAATGGCTGATATGAGTGTGTGTTGTCGCCGAGGGTGTGTGTGGGGGGTTATTTTATTATTATTTTATTATTATTAATTATTTTTTGTTTCTTCTGCATAGTGTTTTTATTTTCTAAAACGCTGTGAGCGAGTAGGCGTCTATATAAATTTTTCAAAATAAATAAATAAATAGCTTCCACAGCGGATCAACATGAGGAAGACATCAGTTGCCGCATCGTGATGCAGTAGCAAAGAGGCATTGAGATTGCCCTTGTCCGCCATCTTACCTGTTTTCCCATGGACGCCACTGAGCAAATACTGCATAAACAGCTATAGAACTCCTCCCTACTCGGGGAAGATGGGAAGCCTGGAGATACAACTAGGAGAGCTGGTGTCAACTGCTGTGTGAGCAGGAATTATGGGCGCTGAGAGTTCAGAGAGGCAAGGCTTGTTTCTATCTGTATCCTTGAAAAGGAATTCCTGCATATGTAAGACCCAAAGAATTGCAAGCAGTAAAAAGTGACAGAAAAGGTTGTCTGAATCCCTCTTACAAGGGACAAGGGGGAAGCCACAGAATGATCAAAAATTCATTTTCCACCCACTCCTAAATCAGCAGGACCACTGTTGTCAATATTCTGGCAACACATATTAAGTCCTGGTGGAGGGATGGGGGGAGAGGAAGATGACTAATTTGGCTTTAACCTTACACATGCTGAAAAAATGCCAGATTGTGCAAAGCAGAAGAGGTGTGGTGGGGGTGGAGCGACCCAGGGATCCTCCTCCTGCAACATGCCTGAAATATATATAAACCTTGAGTCCTGCAGAGAACAAGCAGATGCAAAGAAATAACTTGGCAAAGATGACCAGACAGATAAGATCTGCCAACATTGGGTTGATTCTGGCCTTGGTCCTTTTGGGTGAGTCACTAACTTTGGATAAAGGGTTAGTGAGACCTGGGCTATAGAGGGGTAGTTTGATTTATAATTTATTACAAGTTGATTCAGTTTGGTGGTTAGATAATCTACAGTTTATTTATTAAAAAGGTGATTGTGTGGTTAAATGGAGCGTCTACCTTCTTAACAAACATTGCTCTGTGGCGACAGAAAACAAAGCCATATTCGCAAGCCAAGCCCAACAGCTTTGGCTAAAACAAATGTTATCTGTGATACGTTAGTTAATAGAGTTCTACCATGTGCCATATGGTAGCCATGGCTGGATAATGGTTGGGAATAAGGGCCATTAAGGGCCATTACTCCGCCAATAAAAAATCTTAATAGTATTTACATTTTTATGGGGGGGGGGAGAGATGACAGAGGTGCGTGGGAGGGAGATATAGGTAATGAACAGGCAGATAGATTAGCAAAAAGCAGGGAGGGTATGCAAGCGATCGATACTTTATCAAAAAAAGTATAAGGGACTGGAACTTAACTCTTGGAAGTTGCACAGTTTAATCTCATTTGATTCTGGCTATTTCTGAAAAAAATGGGGTGTACTCAATATTAGAAAAAACCAGCTGGAGATGCCTTATCCTTTTTGAGATAAACTGGAACAACCAATAACACAATCTTAACAGCAATCTGATTCTGTAATATGATATGTCTGTTTAGAATAAGGGTCCCCAAATTTGGCAACTTTAAGACTTGTGGACTTCAACTCCCAGAATTCTCCAGCCAGCATAGCTGGCTGGAGAATTCTGGCAGTTGAAGTCCACAAGTCTTAAAGTTGCCAAGTCTGAAGACCTCTGGTTTAGAATAAGTTTAATAAAGACTGGAAGTGATGCCCATGGAGGCATTCAGTTCAAAACATCCCCATCTCTCATTTTGAGAGGGAAAAGGGTGAAAGAAGGGTGTCTAAGCAAAGTGTTTACTATCCTGGCTGTTCCAGGCTGATCTGTAGAAATCAGTAAGTTTTTCCCCAATGTGGCAACAAGGATGAGCATCCCTTCCTCCCTGCAAACCAGGGGCTAATATTAGTCCTGGAAGGAGGCGATTTCAATATATATTTTCAAATTTTTACAGGAAACAAAGTCAGTTTCACAAGAGAGCAGGGGTAGTGATGGAGGGAGCTGATTCACATATGACCCTGAGCTAAAATTTCAAACAGGAGTGATGGTGATGCTTGTGTAACATACGGCTGCCGCCTTTAAGAAAGTGCAGTGTACGTATTGGATCTAGACCAGTGTTTCTCAACCACAGTAAAACTTCAAGACGGGTGGACTCCAATTCCCAGAATTCCCCAGCACCCGTCTTAAAGTTTCTAAGGTTGAAAAGCATTGATCTAGATTTGTCTAATCTCAGTTTCCCACTGTAATCAGTCAAGCTTAGGCTACTCATTGCTAACTTTTCATATGCATTTCTGTGAGTCTTAAAACATGGCTAAAGATGAACCCAGTTTGGCACTGGAGAGCACACATGTACTCCCAGTGTAAAACTTCCCACGGGTAACATTTCTTCCACTGGGGATGTTGCAAATGGGAGAAGATACCCTACATTATCCTTATGTCTGTTTGTATAGTTCTTGATAAGTTTGCAGAGGCTACTTTATGACCTCTCTCTCCCCTTCCCTCCCTCCCTCTCTCCCGCCAACTAACTGTCTGTCTGTCTGTCTGTCTGTCTGTCTGTCTGTCTGTCTGTCTGTCTAGCCAGCTAGCCACTCTGCCAGCCCAATCTCTTTGTGCAAAGATGTTATACTGGGGAAATCCATACCTGTTGAATTTTTGCCTGTTATCAATGCTGCCATTCCGTGCCTTGGAGACACCAAAGCAGTCAGAAGAACAAGCTACCACCCTCCAAGGGAGCTGTCAGCTAATGTAAAGTGGTTCCCCAAAAGTCACATTAAAAAGCTGTCGTGTCTTCAGTTGTGCATTCACACCCTTCATCCAGGGGTAGGTTCCTCCAGTTCGGACCAGATTGCCCGAACCGGTAGCGACCCACTGGTGACGTCACTGTCGGTGCCATTCTGTGCGCACTGCCATCTTTTTTGTGTGTGTGTGTGAATTTTTCCCCTTCCGTGGCTTGAAAAAGGGCACTCCTGCCCCGGTGAATTCTGACCTTTATTTCTTTGCCAGAAGCACAGCTGATGAGCTCCTCAGCTGTGTTTTGGGCTAATTCCTGCTTCTGAGCATGCGCGGAAGCCAAATCGCACGAGGGGACGCGCGCACGAAATGTCGCGCTGCGATCCGATGCCGAAGGTAAGTGGAACCCACCCCTGCTTTCATCTTGACTCACCCACCCCTGCCTGGGGGCAAGGTTCCTTGTTTTTTCCCTGAAGCTTTTTCATGGAAGGAATCTGAAGAAATGGGAAAGCCAAAGAGTTGTGGTTTTATTTGCTAAGAATGTCAATGTTGGGAAAGGTGGAGTTATAAATCTTCTTTTCCAACTGAGCAGCACAACCTGTTTTAAATGTCAGAACTCCAACCCCTTAACCTGTGAAATGCTAGTTAAAATATACTTTTGTTTGCCTCCACCATTCCTTATTCCTTCAGACACAAGCGGGAATTCTTTTGAGATGTCAGATCTCAAAATTGAACATTTTATTTGATTTTTCTCAAGATTGCGAAGCAGTTTTACAAGGAAAAGGCTGGCCACTAGCAATGACTGTGCTGAAAGCCACAGCATCCATTGGGGAGTTGGGAAGGGACCAAAACAGCAAGATGGCAACTGTAGTTCCTGCTCACAAAACAAGGAAGTTTTATACTCGAAGTACATATTTGTTCTCTGGTGCCAAACTGGTCAATTTAACTTTTTTGACCTGACCTTGGAGAGT
This sequence comes from Diadophis punctatus similis, assembly GCA_023053685.1. Classification (NCBI taxonomy): domain Eukaryota; kingdom Metazoa; phylum Chordata; class Lepidosauria; order Squamata; family Dipsadidae; genus Diadophis; species Diadophis punctatus. The sequence continues at coordinate 3,756,573 of JALIGW010000023.1, read as the reverse complement.
GACTGAGAGGAAAGCACCAATTGTAGGCACTCCTGTATCAAGGCCAAATTTGATGTGCTGGCACATTATGATTGTGTTCACTTGATTGCTGAGAAATAGGATAGCCATTTTTCTGGGGTTTCCCTTTCTTTCTCAACACTTGTAATCTTCCGTCACGAACATTTGGCAGACAAAATATTGAAATAAGAGATTTATCCCACATTTGTGACTTTCCCACATTTTCCGGCCCTTTTGTTCTCCTGTGTTCTGCATGAGTGCTTGCTGTATATTCAGTTACTGCCGTTGCTCAAACCTGGCTTCCTAATCTGGTTTGTTATTCAAATCCGCCAAAAAATCAGTAAATACGGGCATTGAAGGGGCGGTTGGGGGATTGTGGGAAATGAAAGTGGCAATCCCTGGTTCTTTCTTCCCTGCTACTGCCAGCTGAACCTAAGAGAGGCGATAATGAGATCCTGGGGTGTACGCAGCTGGGTTCAAAAGCCAAGATGGCAACCATAACTATCTGGACATAACAAGAGTGGCGTGGCCATCTTGTTTTTTATTTTGGCCATCTTGATTTTTGTTGTGGCCGCCATCTTGATATTTTTTGATCCCTTCCAGGTGAATAGCCTGGAAGGCCTACCAGAACATAAAGGGTTTGGCCAGCATTCCTCTCAATTTCATTCTAATTCAATTTCATTCTAAGGGGGATCTGGCCTATGAGACAAATGGGGGAAAGAGAAAAATCCCGAGAAACATATGCACCACTTCAGATTTTTTTTTTTAGTAGCAGAAAAATTTTTAAATTCTTTTTCAAACATCTACAAAATAAGAAATTTAGCCAAATGTAGGCTGGTTTTAAAGGAAAGCTATTTCCCTCAGGGTATTTTTTCTTTTTACGGACAATATTCAAAAGGATTACACACACACACACAGCCCTCTGTAACAACTGTAATATATATAACCAGCTCAGAATTGCATGCAGGTGGTCCTCCATTTACGACCACAATTGAGCCCAGAATTTCCGTTGCTAAGCGAGGCAGCTGTTACATACATTTTGCTCCATTGACAACCTTTATTGCCACGGTTGTTAAGCAAATCACTGCAACTGTTAAGCGAACTATGCGGTCGTTAAGCAAACCTGGCTTCTCCCGATTGACTTTAAAAGTCACAAAAGGTGATCATCGCGTGACCCTGGGACAGTGCAACCATCATAAATACACAAAGCAGCTACATTTTGATCACATAGGGGGATGCTATGATGATCGTAAGCATGAAAAACTGCCGTAAGTCCCTTTCTTCAAACAATTGTAACTTCAAACAGTCACTGAACAAGTGGTTGTACCTCGAGGACTACTACTGAGCTGTATAAATTGAACTGGATTCAAAGGATGAGATCATGAATGACTAACGGGAAGACGGATGTGGGCCCCGAGGGAGCGATTCCCATTTCTTCTTTCGGGTATAATCTTGCCTCCGTAAAATCTTGCTTCAGGCAGCAGGCCTCTGAATAAAAGGCATTAAGTCACGGTTTGCAAGCGTTACGCCTACCAAGAGTTTATCTTAGCTCATGAGAAAACTCTTAGTCAAGGCAGTTGGTGTGTCCCATGTTGAGAGAAGGGGAAAGAGTTCTCCTTTGACAAACAAAGCCACACCAGCCTGTGTTTTTAGTGTTTCGTCTGGATTTCAGCCTACCTTGATGGCTACTGGTCATCGAACAAAACACACATCCAACTTCAGCTGAATAGACGTGATCTCATTATATCTATTTGCAAAGCAAATAGATTTTTTTGAAGCCAAATTGAGCCTAAGCGAGCAGTAGAGAAGGGTTGAATCTACATTTGCCAATCTGGAGAGCAAAGCGTTACCCAAATGTTGTGCTTTAGAGCAGTGTTTCTGAACCTTGGCAGCTGTATGGACTTCAACTCCCAGAATTCCTCAGCCAGCACAGCTGGGAGTTGAAGTTCACACATCTTCAAGCTGCCAAGGTTCAGAAACACTGCTTTAGAAAACATCTGGTTGGTCTCTAGGATGCATAAAGTAATGGAGCAGATTGGTATACATCTGACCTGGATTCCCTTCAACATGCTAACTGGAGTTCATCCTACTTAACTTTCAACATTTACTGAGGCTCTTAGTGGCAATTTGCAGGAATTAGCAATTTACATTTTCTATACAGGTTTTACTATAGAAAGCCCTCAACAACCATTCATTTAGTGATCATTCGAAGTTACAACAGCACTGAAAAAAGTAACTTATGACTGTTTCCTCACACTTACGATCATTGCACATGATCGTAAGTGATTACCATCATTGCACTCTTGGTCACATGATCAAAACACTTGGCAACTGGCATGTATTTATTTTTATTTATTTATTTTATTTATTTTGTGAGATTTATATACCGCCTCACAGTGCAAGCACTCTCTAAGCGATTTATACCAGTAAGCAATGTATATTTTACATTGCCCCCAACAATCTGGGTCCTCATTTTACCTACCTCGGAAGGATGGAAGGCTGAGTCAACCTTGAGCCGGTGAGATTTGAACCGTTGACCTGCGGATCACAGTCAGCTAAAGTGACTTGCAGTACTGCCTCTAACAGCTGCGCCACCTCGGCTCCTATGTGTGACGGTTGCAGTGTCCTGAAGTCACACGATCTCCTTTGCGACCTTCTGGCAAGCAAAGTCAATGGGGAAGCCAGATTCACTTAACAACCGTGTTACTAACTTAACAACTGAAATGATTCGCTTAGCAGCTGTGGCAAGAATGCTCGTAAAATGGCGCAAAACTCCCTTAACAACTGTCTTGCTTAGCCACAGAAATTTTGGGCTCAATTATGGTCGTAAGTCAAGGACTTCCTGTACTTAACCAACTGCTGCTGATCAAATGGCAATGTTTGTGACAACCAATGATAAAAAGAGGCCAATTCAAATATTTGTGGCCAAAATTGCTCGTCACTTCATTGTTAGGAAATGAGGGAAAAATCCCTAAAGGAGCAACTGAGAAAGCCGCTTCTATTAGTTAACTGTCTATTAGTTAACAGCTGGAAATTGCCTCTCCAAGTGAGTAGCCCCTTTGAACTGAATCAGGCATGACTAATATGTTTGAAGTCACGCAACTCCAGAGATAACCCAGGACAAACATGCCCATTTATCTCAAAGGCAATTCTTCTCTATCAAATAAATTGACTTATAGCCAGTTAGAGATGAGGGTGCTTGTGGATTCATTTCTAATTGTTGTTACTTTATCTTAGTTGTATGTAACTTTAAATGTCTATTTGGTAGCAAAGGGAATTTATATGTGCATTTAACCAACTGTTCAGATATTGCATTTTTTTGAAGGGGATTTTAACACAACCGTGTTTTTTGTTTTTACCAGCTCTTCACAGAGGATCATCAGTTCCAGGTATGATCATAAATGGGTCATATTTCTCTTTTATTTTGCAACTCTTTCTCATTAAAATAGATAAAACTACATAAAGGTTGAGCTGAAAATGAATTAGTGTTGGACCCTTCTAGGTTTGAAAGGTAGCTGCAAACAAAATTTGGGTGGGCTTAAAATGTTGGCTTCTGGGTTTAAATTGGAAAAATTGGTCTTGCATCACATTGATGTGATCAGGGCTATTTCAGAAACATAGCCTATCCCCACCATCAAACAAAAACAAAAAACCCAGTTAAGCTGAACATTTCACCAGTCAGTAAGAGAGGCTAACTGATTATAGTTTCAATAATTTTAAAGAGAATTCTGGGAGTTGAACATCTTAAAGTTGTCAAGCTTGAGAAAAGCTGCTCTATCAGGTGAGAGCCAGTTTGGTACGGTGCTTAAAACACCAGGCTAGAAACTAGGAGACTGAGTTCAGATCAGGGATGGGTTCTAACTTACCTCACTGCCGGTTCACTTCCTCCCGCGCATGCACAGTGCCGGAACCCCCCCCCCCAAAAGCCAAAAACAAGATGGTGATGCATGCGCAGTGCCGGAAATTCAGCTTCTGTGCATGTTCAGAAGAAAAAAACCCGGAAAAAATTCAAAAAAAAATCTATCAAAAAAATTCAAAAATAAGATGGCGGTGTTCACGGACTGGCACCGATGGAACCAGTTCCATGAAATCATCATGATGTCACCAAAGGGTTGCTACCAGTTCGGGTGAACCGGTCAGAACCAGGAGGAACCCACCTCTGGTTCAGATCCCACCTTAGGCATGAAGCCAGCTAGATGACTCAGGCCAGCCACTCTGTCTCAGCCCTAGGAAGCAGGCAATAGCAAACCACTTCCATAAACCTTACCAAGAAAACTGCAGGGACTTATCTAGGCCATTGCCAGGAGTCAGCACTAGCTCCATGACACCAAAACAAAATTGGATAACCTCTCTATAAGATGCCTTTTGATCTTTCTGTTCCCCATCTAGCATTAACATGTGGACTTCAGCGGCCTGTTCTACGGATAGCGGGTGGTGTGAATGCTCAGCCTGGCGAGTGGCGGTGGCAAGTCAGTGTCCAATTTCGCAGCCAACATGTCTGCGGAGGAAGCCTCATTAATGATCAATGGGTTCTCACTGCTGCCCACTGCTTTTTAGAGTAAGTGAAGATGGGTACCCTTTTCTTCATGCCCCTAATATGCTTCTTAGCAAGACAAGATTCCTTATACCTCCTGGTGGCTCATTGGTGGCTCAACCTATCTCTGCCACCATTCCCCATTGAAGACTGTTTTGATTTAAATTGGCAGTAGAAAGCTGCTTTTGTTACAATATATGTAATTAGCTTTGGTGCAGCAGCATAAAAAAAATCCTTTGGACCCCAAAAGGCCAATTTTCTGCAATGCATTCTCTGTAGCTATAATTCATTTAAATGTTAGATAGTATCACTTTGTTGTAATTTTAGATGTTATCATATTTAATGTAATTTTAGGTTCTACATTATAGGCTGCATCTTAGTGTTGCTAGTTAGATTATTTAATAAATGTGTTTTAACTTTGTTTTAGAATTGATTTTGTTCATCATCGCACACAGACACACTAATATTCATCCATATTCCTGTCTGTCTAGCTGTCTAGCTATCTAGCTATCCAGCTAGCTATTCACAGAGTATTCCTCTTGTACTAGTCTACAATTGAATTGAATTGAATCAAAAGGAATCGAATTAAATTGAACCATTAGCTACCAAACACCAAACCAAATCATTGGGTTGGCTACTCTGGAACTAATTCTCCAGAAAGATAGAAGACAGATGCACAATTTTACCTGGGGATGCCCAGGACTGGTAGTTTAGGTGTCCCTGAATGAAAATAATACAGGTAGTCCTTGACTTACGACCACAGTTGAGCCCAAAATTTCTGTTGCTAAGCAAGACAGTTGTTAAGTGAGTTTTGCCCCATTTTATGACCTTTCTTGCCACAATTGTTAAATGAAACTGCAGTTAAGTTGCAACACGGTTGCTAAGTGAAATCTGGCTTCCCCATTGACTTTGCTTGTCAGAAGGTCACAAAAGGTGATCACATGATTCTGAGACATTGCAACCATCATAAATATGAACCAGTTGCCAAACACCTGAATTTTGATCATGTGACAATGGGGGAATGCTGCAATGGTCGTTAAATGTGAAAAATGGTCGTAAGTTACTTTTTTCAGTGCCATTGTAACTTCGAACAGTCACTAAATGAATGGTTGTAAGTTGAGGACTGGCTGCAATTAACAGACATTTTAGGACTGTTCCATTTGTCTTTACCAAAATGGTCAACTTTAATACAATTAATTACAAACCCAAGAAATTTACCCCAAGGTAATCTTTCTTGAACATGGTGCCTCCCATTTAAATCTGAATTGTTTTTATTAGGTATAATATCAGAAAAATTAGATAAGAAAAGTATGTATTTAATATTACATGTTGTAACAGCAGTGAGGATTATATTTGCACAATATTGGAAAAATGAAGAAACACTGCAAGATGAAGAGATAATTAAGAAGATCTATTCTATTCTATTCTATTCTATTCTATTCAGATATTAGACTGTGCAGAAATGGATAGATTGACATTGAAAAGTAAGCAGAAAGAAGACACAGAATACTATCAAACATGGAATCTATTTTACCAGTGGTTGGAAAAAAGGGGTGGAGATTAAGAATATAATCAGAATTTTTAAGCAAATCAAATACCCAGACAACACGATGTTTATTAAACACTAAGAAATGTAATTAATAAAAAAAATCAATAAAACTTGAGGAAAAAAGAAGAATCAGAATCAGAATAGAGCTGGAAGGGTCCTTGGAGGTCTTCTAGTTCAGCCCCCTGCTCAAGGAGATCCTAAACCATTTCAGACAAGTGTCTGTCCAGTCTCTTCTTAAAAACCTCCAGGGTTGGAGTATTCACAACTTCTGAAGGCAAGCCGTTCCACTGGTTAATTGTTTTTACTGTTACGAAGTTTCTCCTCAATTCCAGGTTGCTTCTCTCCTTGATTAGTTTCCATCCATTGTTTCTTGTCCTGCCTTCTGGTGCTTTGGAAAATAAGTTGACCCCCTTCATCTTTATGGCAGCCCCTCAAATACTGGAATACTGCTATCATGTCATCCCTAGTCCTTCTTTTCACTGGACTAGCCAAACCCAAATCCTGCAACCGTTCTTCATATGTTTTTGTCTCCAGGCCTTTGATCACCTTAATTGCTCTTCTTTGCACTTTTTCCAAAAGTCTCAACATCTTTTTTTTTTTTGTAGTGTGGTGACCAAAACTGAATGCAGTATTCTAGGTGTAGAGGGCGGAAGGTTGGATGGAACTACAGCTCTCTTATACGGATGTTGTTTTATTCCAGGATTGGGGAAAAAATCAACCTGGAGCACTGGAGCGTGATCTTGGGAAGTGTGAAGCTGACTGGCAGGAGGGCCAGAGGGTCCAAACGGAACGTCTCCATGGTCATCCCTTATGAAAACTACACCAGCTACGAGACAGGCCATGACATCGCTCTGGTGCGCCTGGCCAAGCCTGTGCGCTACAGCAAAGACATCGCACCCATCTGCCTGCCCTCTGCTGAACATCGCTTTGCCTTTGGGACCCAGTGCTGGTTGACTGGCTGGGGAGACGTCGCGGCCAACGGTGAATAGAAGGGGTTAGAGTGGAGAGGCCTGGAGGGTCTTCATACTGTATCTAGCTTCAGGAATCTGTAAAAGACAGATTTGAAAAAAAATAGATCCGGAATTTCTTATTGATAAGGAGAGGTTTAGGGCAGAGTTCCCCAGCGTTTCTGGCTTTGTGAACTGGTGGGGAGGTGGGGGGGAAGGGTTTTGCATGAGTGGCAGGCAAGTGTGCGTATGCGCAACTCCGTTTGCACAAGCGGTAGGCATGCACACACACTGCTCACACAAATGGACCACACGTGCATGCGCTCCGCCACTGCTTGCGCAAGTGGGCATTCATGCACGCACTCGCCCACTACTTCTGCAGCCCAGTTCTGAACGGCTCAAGTCCCAGGCCAGGGGTTGGGGACTCCTGATTTAGGTGGGTCCTGGAGACATTAAGTGTGGATAAAACTATCACTGGTCATCATCTTGCTGGTTACATTCTTTCCCTCCCTCTGTGAGGAGAAACCAGCATATTGAGAAAGAGGAAGAGGAAGTCTCTAAGTCTAAGTGATTAGCAGCCAGGATCCATAGAAGCTGATGGGATTAGTGGCAATGGATGCAGCCCCATAAAGAACCTGGAGGAAACGGGGGGCTGAAGCCAAGCCGAAGCAAAGTGAAGGCGAAACAGGACAGTGTCTTGTCTGAGGGACTACAGGTAGTCCTCAACTTACAACAGATCACTTAGTGACCAATTGAAGTTACAACGGCACTGAAAAAAGTGACTTATGGCCATTTTTTTCACACAACCGCTGCAGCATGGTCACATGATCAAAATTCAGGTGCTTGGCAACTGCCTCATATTTATGGCGGCTGTGGTGTCCCAGGATCATGTGATCAACTTTTGTGACCTGACAAGCAAAGTCAATGGGGGAAGCCAAATTCATTTAACAACCGTGTTACTAACTTAACAAGTGCAGTGATTCATTTAATAACTGTGGCAAGAAAGGCCATAAAATGGGGCAAAATTCACTTAACAACTGTCTCACTTAGCAAGAGAAACTTTGGACTCAATTGTGGTCGTATGTCAAGGACTACCTGCACTAGAGGCAAGAGAATGAGTGTGTATGTGCAAGAATGCTAGTTTTTGTGCGTGGGGGCTTGAGTGCATCTAGAGCAGTGTTTCCCAACCTTGGCAACTTGAAGATGTCTGGACTTCAACTCCCAGAATTCCCCAGCCAGCGAATGCTGGCTGGGGAATTCTGGGAGTTGAAGTCCAGACATCTTCAAGTTGCCAAGGTTGGGAAACACTGATCTAGAGTGTGTGCGTGCCTTTATTTCAGTGCAAAATGTTGTGTTTAGGGTTACCATTTCCGCAGGTTTAACCTCATTCCTTCTTGTCTTCCAGTCCACCTGCCAGACCCCATGACCCTCCAAGAGATAACCATGGATCTCATAACTATCGACACCTGCAACTGCATTTATAGCAATCTGCGCAACAGGCGGATCGTCAACCCTGCCTTGCCTGGCATGGTCTGCGCCATGACTCCTGACCGCAAGAGAGGACCTTGTAAGGTTAGTCAAACATCACACTCCCAACCTCCAAAGAAGCACGTGTGTTTGTCTGCCGTTTCCTAACTGTTAGAATACATGTTGGGATGTATTTTATATTGCAACAACTACAGAAATATTCAGCCAGTAGATGGCAGTATTTACAAGTTTGGATCTATATGTACTCTATGCTCTTTTGTTCTAAGTAGAGTTTCCTGTTACAGCAATATAGTTGAGCAGTAAAGCTGTACTCTTTGTTTGCTCTTATGTAAAGCATATATCATCATAGTCCTTCTTTTCACTAGATTAGACATAACCAATTCGATTTATTCTCCAAAGCACCTGAGGGCAGGACAAGAAGCAATGGGTGGAAGCTCATCAGAGGAGATCAAATCTTAAAATAAGGAGGAATTTTCTAACAGTGAGAATAATTAATCAATAGAACAGCTTGCCTTCTGGAGTTGTGGATGCCCCATTGCTGGAGGTTTTCAAGAAAAGTTTGGACTAAAAGACCTCCAAGGTCCCTTTCAGCCCTGTATTTTTATGATTAAGACCAACAGATTTCCCAGTTCTAATGGATGGTTTTATCATCAATGAATTCATAATTCTTTTCCTTGGTTCCTATCTCTAGTTTCCCCCCCCCCCTTCATCTACTCCTTAATTTAATGTTGTTCCCCATCAAAGGCTGGGGAGGTTCAGCCTGAGGCATCTCCTTGCCATTAGCTCCCACTGGTGGATCACGCAATAAGAAAACCTGCTAGCAAAGGAGGAGATGGAGACAGACACCACCGTGCATGCAGAGAAAATACAAAAATAAATAAATCTCTTTTCACCCTAGGGCGATTCGGGTGGGCCGCTGGTTTGCCTAGAGAACGGCCGATGGTTCCAGGCAGGGATCATGAGTTCCTCCTTGAGTTGTACCCAATTCTACGGACCCACCCTCTTGACGGACGTGAGATCCTACGCCAACTGGATCCAGCAACATGTTGAAGGGGCCTCCTTTGCCAATCAGATTGAGCCCATACCCAACACCACTGACAGTTACATGTGCACAGGTAGGCATCTTCACATCTCCCTACTGTGTATGCCTTCATTGACAACCCACCTGTCCAAAGCCTCACCGCAGGGATTTTGGTGACATTACATACTTTCGCCCTCTTGTTTTCCAATCTAGCTTTCAGTTCTGCCTCTTCTTTTTTCAGAGAAGGAAGGGTTTAAGATAGCAGTGGGAGGCCAAATTAGCTTCTAAGTCTATTTGCATTGCCAAAGCTTAAACCAAATACTTGCAAAAGTTTGCTTTTGCAATAAATACCAACTATCAGCCAAAGCAGAATCAATGCTGCTTACCTTGGCAACCTGAAGGTGTGTGGACTCCAACTCCCAGAATTCTCCAGCCAGCCATGTTGAAGGCCAGGCATCTTAAGATTGCTAAGGTTGAGAAACACTGCTCTAACTAGTCACCAATTCTGTATAATTGCTGACTTAATCACCACGCCAAACTGGCCCTCATCTTATAGAGCAGCGTTTCTCAAGCGTAGTAATTTTAAGATGTGGACTTCAATTCCCACAATTCTCCAGCCAGCCGGGCTGCCTGGAGAATTCTGGGAATTGAAGTCCACCCAACTTCAAGTTACCAAGGTTCAGTAACACTAGTCTACACTCTAATCTTAATTTAAGACCCATTTAGTGCATCAGAGGGAGGAGGGATTGATAGCCCTTCCTACACTGAACTACAATCTCCATCCCAACTGAGGATGTTGCCTGGGATGATGGGAACTGGAACCCAATCACATTTGGAAGGCCACAGGATTCCCATCTGAACCTTGCTTCTTATCTGGGCATATCATGGTTTAAAGCTCGATGCTGTCATCAGCGCCTTTTTTGTGACGGGAATTATATGGCTTATTTGTTCATCTAGGCATCCAAAGGTCACATCCAGGAGGATGTGTAATAATTCCTTCAGTGTGGAATAGTAACATTTTGGCTACGTGTGGGTTGAAAAACAGAGAAATGTTTTCCCTTTCACAGTGACTCACCGGGCCTCTTTTGCTTCTTATTTTATTGCCCCCATCAATACACTGTGAAAATATTTAGTGTCACCCTGTGCCCGTATGCGTTGCTTGGAGGTGTTCGGGGTTCATGACTGGCACACCCCTGCCAATGTGGAAGAGGTGATGATGGATGTAGCCATATATACTGTATGTACTGTACCTGTTGTCTTTGGAGACATAAGATGAAGTGACACCTCATGTTACAAGTAGTCCTCGTCTTACACCCATTTGTTTAGTGGCCGTTCGAAGTTAGGATGGCACTGAAAAAAGTGACTTATGACCATTTTTCACACTTACGACCATTGCAGCATCCCCATGGTCATGAGATCAAATTCATGACCTCATCCTTTAAATCCAGTTCAATTTATATGCCGAGTGCAAATCAGTAGTAATCTTCGACGTACAACCACTTGTTCAGTGACTGTTTGAAGTTACAACTGTTTGAAGAAAGGGACTTATGGCAGTTTTTCACGCTTACGATCATCATAGCATCCCCCTGGCTGTGTGATCAAATTTTGGACACTTGGCAACCGGCAAGTACTTGTGATGGTTGCAGTGTCCCAGGGTCACTGCATGTGAAGCAAACATTGACAAGCAAAGCCAACGAGGAAGCTAGATTCACTTAACAACCGGGTTACTAACTTAAGAGCTGCAGTCATTCCCTTAACAGCTGTGGCAAGAAAGGTGATAAAACGAGGCAAAGCAAATTCTGAATTGTGGTCATAAGTTGAGGACTACCTGTGTTTTATTGATCTCCAGGCTGTGGGGTCCTGAAGCAGGAGAACAAACAATGGCCTTGGTATACAAGTCTACAGTATCAAGGAGAGCACGCCTGTGGAGGCACTTTAATTGGGGAACACCACATCCTGACTGCTGCTCAGTGCTTCATTGGGTAAGTGGAAGATGGGGGGTGAGGCAGCCTCTGAGTAGGGAAGAACCCATGTTGGTCAATATCCACATTCATCTCACCGACTCTGGATTACATCTGAGAACTTCTTTTCAACTAATGGCGTCCTTTGAACATCCTCAAGCTTAGCTAACCTAATCATTTCTCTGTATTGTAAACATGAATGAACCTGACACCCATCTGGTTCTGATGGTGACTATTTATTTATTTGTATCCTGCCTTTATTATTTTTACAAGTAACTCAAGGTGGCAAATATAGCCAACGTGACTTCACTCTTCTATTTTCCCCCAACAGCAACCTTGTGAGGTTGGTTAGGCTAAGAGAGAATGACTGGTTCAAAGTCACCCAGCTGGCTTTCATGGCTAAGGCAGGACTAGAATTCCCCATCTCCCGATTTCTAGCCTGGTGCTTTAACCACCAAACCAAACTGACTATGGTAGAAGCCCAACTTCCAGAATGTGTGGCCTGACTTTACAAAAATCAGGACATCTGGACTCCCTCTTTATATTAAGTCAAACCCCGCAAACTGCAGTCCAAAGTGATTACAGACAATCCTTGACTTGCGACCATTTGTTTAATGACCGTTGAAAGTTACAATGCTGCTGAAAAAAAGTGACATGACTGGGCCTCCTACTTATGATCATTGCAGTGTCCCCGTGATCACAGGATCAAAATTTGGTTACTTGGCAACCAGCATGTAGTTACGACGATTGCAGGATCCTAGAATCATGTGATCACCTTTTGTGATATTCCCGCGGGATTCCAGCAAACAAACTCAATGGGAGATTTGTCAACACCTGCATGATTCGCTTAACAACCACATACATTCGCTTAAGGACTGGGGCAAAAGAGGTTCTAAAGTTGGACGTGACTCACTTAACGTCTGCATTGCTTAGCGATAGAAGTTCCAGTCCCAAGTGTCATAAATGGAGGACTATCTGTATTCAATCCAATCTGAATGCACAGACTTCCTTTTTTTGTTGTTTTGTTTTACTTGGGCGTCATTCTTTTTCCTCCTGCGTGTTGTTTTCCAGGCGCCAGGAAACGGAAGGCTGGGAGGTATTTCTGGGAGAGCAGCTGGAAGGAGGGCAACAAAAGTGGCAAGAGAAGAGAACTCTCAAAAACATTGAGCTTCACGGTCTCTACGTTGACATGATGGAAGGTTACGACATTGCAGTAGTCACACTGGCGCAACCTGTGGTGTTCAACGACAGCATCTCGGCCATTTGTGCCCCATATGCTGCCCACCAGCTCCCCTTTGGCTCTACTTGCTGGACCCGTGGGCGGAGAATTGGTACGTTGTGGATCAGCAGGATGGGAGAGAGTGATGGATGTTTCCCTCTAGGATAGGCTTTTAATAGAACTTGTCATCCGATACAAGATATGGAGAAAAGAGAGGTTGTCACAACTCAGGATGCTGCCTAATGTTGAAGAAATCTATGGTGCTTTGCAGGGGAAAGAGGAAAGGAGATGAGAGATTTAGAATTACTCTCCCCCACCTTGTTTCTCTTTTAACAACCCTGTATTCCCTTGCATTGGGGTGGAGTCGAGGCGATTGAATGGAGCTAAGCGTTTACTGGCTGGCTGCCCTCCCTGATGCCTACGCAGGATTCACAGCAGATCTTTTCTCTTTGCATGCAGAGAGAGAGAGAAATATCCGCCGCTATGTAGCATTGAACTCACAGCCTCCTGATTGTGAGGCGAGAGCTCCACCTCTAGGCCACCATGCCGCTCATTTAGAATTACTCCCCCTATTTAACAATATTGTAAAGATAACAATATTGTAAAATAAAGAGCCAAGGTGGCGCAGTGGTTAAAGAGCAGCACTACAGTTCAGCAGTTCAGCTGTTCAAATCTCACTAGCTCAAGGTTGACTCAGCCTTCCATCCTTCCGAGGTGGGTAAAATGAGGACCCAGATTGTTGGGGGCAATATGCTGAACTCTGTAAACCGCTTAGAGAGGGCTGTAAAGCACTGTGAAGCGGTATATAAGTCTAAGTGCTATTGCTAACAATATTGTTCCTTCTTTATTCAGATGACCGTGGGATGCCAAGCCCTCTGCAAAGTGTGGAGGCGAAAATCCTTGGCCCAAAGAATTGCAATTGCCGCTACAATGAGACGAGTGACCCTGGGAGAGAAATCCCCATCAAAGCTGAGATGATCTGTGCAGCGCCACATAACAGATCCATGCGTTGTGAGGTAAGGAATTGCCATGTCTCAGCTTAAAGGTGATCATAAATGATATAAGTAGGGGGGGGGGAATGGGAGCTGGGTTCTCTCTCTAAAACCAAATTGTCCAGGTTTTTTTTCTTATATATGGCTCCATTCATTAATAAGAGTTTTAATGCAATAAAAAATTCTACTTTAGGCCTTTTCACATTTCCCAGCAGCGGCACTTTCTGACAGATTTGGTAACATACACACATCTACATGGGTGCTGAACTTATTTTCTGCAAAATGGGAGTGAAGGCTGTTTCTTACTTTCAGAAGGGACTCCATCCCATTTTGGAAAAAATAACTTTTTTGTTGTTGTTAAACACCAGTTGGTGTTTCCTCATTCTCCTGCATAGATTCAATTGAATAGGGAACAGGAATGCTAGTTTCAGTGCAGCTTTTACAGAATTTTGAATTTGGATTTCCCCTGAATCCCAAATTCTAAATTTCTCTTCTGGGTGAAATTTGTTTTTCTACTACTAAAGTGAATTCAGGAGTACTCCGAGTTTAACCAGTGATACAACAGCTTTGGGTGTACGAGGGTGAGTCAAAAGGTAATGCCATTTTATTTAGGACAGGTATAATTACCAACACAGGAATATGTAGCATACATCAAAATGAAGCTGGTCCTCTGTGGATCACATCCCTACTTCTCAACATAGTCACCGTTTCTCTCAATAGCAATGTTCCACCTTCGAATGAGAGCATGTATCCCTGCCTCGTAAAATTTTGATGACTGTTCTTTGAGCCACTTCTTCACTGCAGTTTTCACTTCCTCGTCACTGGAATGATGTTTGCCTCTCAAACCCTCTTTCATGGGGCTGATAGAAGAGATGATAGTCTGAAGGCGCTAAATCTGGTGAGTATGGAGGATTATTATTCCAGTGACGAGGAAGTGAAAACTGCAGTGAAGAAGTGGCTCAAAGAACAGTCAACAAAATTTTACGAGGCAGGGGTGCATGCTCTCATTCGAAGGTGGAACATTGCTATTGAGAGAAAGGGTGACTATGTTGAGAAGTAGGAATGTGATCCACAGAGGACCAGCTTCATTTTGATGTATGCTACATGTTCCTGTGTTGGTAATTATACCTGTCCTAAAGAAAATGGAATTACGTTTTGACTCACCCTCGTACTATGAAAAGACACCACTGCCAGAATAAAGTTTTCATCACATGCTGTGGCTTAGAATCAATGGAATCAGGGCGGGGACCTTCACCCTGACTATTCCACAAACAATTGTTATGAGCAGCACAATGCCAGAAGACTGAATTTATGCAAACACTGGGCTTTTTCTTTTTAGGGATTTGAGATTTCTGGATTCTCCCTGAAAAAAAAATGAAAAAAATATATTTGATTTGGATGTCTCCTATGTTTTAAAATTTAATACGTGATTTAAATATGGCCTGTTTTGTTAGATGTTTCAGAGATAAATTATGTTGCAAATGGTGCACTTAAACATTTTTGAGAACATTTTTATGCAAATTGACCTGCTTGGTGTAGACCAGTGATGGCGAACCTATGGCACGGGTGCCACAGGTGGCACGCGGAGCCATATCTGCCGGCACGTGAGCCGTTGTCCTAACTCAGCTCCAGTGCGCATGTGCGTGCCCGCCAGCTGATTTTTGGCTCGCGTGGAGGCTCTGGGAGGGCGATTTCGGCCTCCGGAGGGCCTCCAGGGTGGCAGGGGGGAGCGTTTTTGCCCTCCCCAAGCTCCAAGAAAGCCTCTGGAGCCTGGGGAGGGTGAAAAATGGGCCCACCGGGCTCACTGGAAGTCGGGAAATGGGGGAGTGGGGGGGTCGCGCACGCATGTGCAGGAGGGTGGAGCAAGTGTGGGGCTTTGAATTACGGATGTGGGCACGCACGCGCATGCAATAGCGCGCACACGCCCTATTTCGGCACCCGGAAAAAAAAAGGTTCGCCATCACTGGTGTAGACTGTTTCCTAACTTCAGGGAAACTATAATTCCTTGCCGCACTAAAAGACAAATGGACAGGAAACACCCTAAACATTGAATAGTTAAATAACTATTATTTACACATTATTAACGGAAGCATTGATATTCCCTAACCAGAGATGAAGCAAAAATCAGGGCAAAAATAATCATTTTTTAAGCAGCGGAGCTGTCCAGCATCTGTGGTGCTGAAACATTCAATAGAGCAGTGGTTCCCAACCTGGGGGTCGAATGACCATTTCCCAGGGGTCGCCCTGGCATCCTCAGCTCCCCCCCCCCACCACAAGCCTGGCCATATCGGCTTAACTCGCCCGAGCCCTCCGATTGGTCGGGAGAGGTGCCATTCAGTGAGAGGCGTTTGTTGTGGAAGATGATATTCCTTGTGCTCTTGCAAAGACTGGCCCGAGAATTTCGCATCTGGCATAATTACATATTGTTTTTGTGATTAATCGCTATGCTTTAATTATGTTCAATTTGTAACAATGAAAATACATCCTGCATATTAGATATTTACATTACGATTCATAACAGTAGCAAAATTACAGTTATGAAGTAGCAACGGAAATAATTTTATGGTTGGGGGTCACCACGACATGAGGAACTATATTAAGGGGTCGCGGCATTAGAAAGGTTGGGAACCACTGCAATAGAGTGTCATTCTAAGGCTGTGACCGGCTTCACATTTCAAAGTGCTTTTTGTCAAGCACCCCTCCTAAAATTTCTCTCATTCCCCTACTTACATCTTCAGTTGTTGTCTGTTCATGCACATCCTTTTGATGATCAGAAACAACACCCTGCAATCTAAGGTGCTATAAACTCTCACAAGTTGTTTCTTTGGCTGTTTCCTAACTTTAATCCAATATACAAGTCTTTATGTTGATTGGAGATGAAACCGAGAAGTTCTGCCTCAGATCCTTTCCCCTTTTAAGCCAATGAAACTCAAAAGGTAGCCTAGGAATTTTCACCCATTTTGTCACATAAAAGACACTGCAGAAGTATTATTGTTGATAGTACCATTAATGGAGCTCTTAAGCAAAATAACATCCAGCTGACCTTATCTAGGCATGTAAGGTAAACAGGATTTGACCTAGTTAGGTGACTGGTGAGAGATCACCAGGGAATACCAGTAAGCTATTATGGAAAATTGAAAAAAATACCACAGAATAAAGCATAATAAATAAATGATTCCCCAATTCTTATTTTACACATACTTAGAATTTTTGAACATTATAAGCAGAAGCTATATTTGAGACTAATAATCAAGGACAATTCACAACTGCTGGTATTAAGTTTTTTCTAAAACCAATATCCAGATAACCCAAATAGCATTGCTTATTTCTGCCTGCGTTACCTCTGCTTCCTCATGATTTGGAAATGTTGCCCCACAGCTTCCCATTTTGGTTCTTGTTGGCTTGAGATGGTAATCTTTCTATTTTTGAATCTCTAGGTAAGCATCGGAGACCCCTTGGTTTACAGCCACGAGGGGGTGTGGTTCTTGGCTGGCATTTCCAGCTTTGGGAATGGATGTGGAACTATAATTCGTCCAGGGGTTTTTACATCCGTCAAGAGCTACCAAGAATGGATCATGAAGGCTGCCTGGTCCGCATACTATAATGTGCAAAAGCCCCCGGTACCAAAGGCCACGGATGAAGCGACTTGTCTGACTGCGTAGCCTTCGTGTTAAGAAGCTAATAAATCAGGATTTTTCTTACAGCGAGGGCTTGAAAAGCAAACTTTTGCTTCATCTTATGATCTGTATATACCTCTTTCTTGAAGCAACTTGAATCTTGGTGTAACAAAGAAATGTCTACAAGAGCGATCACATCCTAGGAAATTATCTAGTCAGCATTGCATTCACTTACTCTATGTTTCTCAACTATGGCAACTTTTAAGATGTGGACTTCAACTCCCAGAATTCCCTGCCATGCGTCTTAAAGCTGCCAAAGTAAAGAAATACTGCCTAAGGCACCCTGTTCATACAATTACATTTCTCATTTCATTTTTTTTTTAGTCTGTGGTTGTCCATTCCTGATCCTGAAATATCAGGATGGCAAATATTTATTTCCACCTGTAAATAAGCCTGGGACGGAACTGATCAAAACTGACTTGCCCAGTTTTTACACTCCTAAAAATCCATTTTCAAAGGCTGTGAAGCCTGTATAGTCAATATACCCTGCTCTTTAATGCTTTGGAATTTTCTTATTATTTTCTAAAAACACAGACCACACACACTAAGTAACCTGTGTACTAAATTTGAGCTTTCTAGTGTAAGTAGAGTCTTGCCAATTAGTTACAGACAGCCCCATATAATTTACATTTTGTTTCAGTGACTAGGATTCTCTAGTATCTCAACAGAATTATTAGACAAGACGATTGAGACTGACATACTTCTCCCAATGCATTAAACCATGATATGGCTTGTTTCCTTCAGCTTTAGATATTCTACAAACTTAAGTGCTGTGGTTTATGGCTTAGCCTTTTGAACAAACCCTAAGGCTGGTTTGTTATACTGTGCACGCCATGGTTCTATATAAACCTTTGTTTACCGTATGTGAGCACAGACTACAGCTTCCTTGGCTTTTGTAGCCAAGCCAGGAATCCAGGTCTCTTGCCCCACTTTTGCTTTCTTTGAGCCTCAGCACTTCACTACAAATCGTCTTTATTTTGAAAGCAAGATGTGGGTAGAATCTTGGGTTTCTCTTGTGAATTAAAAAGCATCCAAGCTAATCTTGAGTTATTTTTTTCCCCAAGATGATAAAACTGACATGGATTTGTTGGTGTATTTATTTTCAATGTTCCATTTAATGAAGTAAATTATTTAAACATCTCTAGACTCTGTCCGGCCAACATCTGATTATTTATACATGATAACGTTGCTGATTGTATAGGCTTTAATTGTTGGGAACCGGCATCTTGTACTCTAGAAAGCATTTGATTGTTGATCTTTGTCTTTTAAAAACACCTTCTCCCCCCAGACTGATTTATAATATGCTGTACTTTTCTATCTCTGTGTAGATAGATAGATCTATTTATATTTGATAACATGTATTTATTATATTTTGTTTTTCTATTATGTTACTGTGAAAATTTGTTTGGAAAAATGGGATATAAACAACAATCAAACAATAAAAGAAAAGAAATTACCATTGTTTGTAATTTAATATTGCCACAATATTAGAGATGATCCTCAATTTAACGACCATAATTGAGCCCGGAATTAGTTATAAGTTGTGGTCGTTAAGCAGGTCACCATGTGACTGGACCTGATTTTATGTCATGTTTTGAGGCAGTCGTTAAGTGAATGCCCTAGTTGCCAAGTAAATACATTTTACCTAATGTGCATTTTTTTTTTTGCTGGAAACCAGCAACAACTGTTGAAAACCATGGTCACATGATCGTAGGATGCTGCAAATAGCCATAAAGGCGAGTTAGTTGCCAAGCAACCAAAATATGATCATGTGGCTACAAGGGGTGTGCATGTAAGTGTGCAGCCATCATAACTTCAAAATCAGGTTGTAACTTTTGGGGGGTCCATTGCAACTTTGAATGGTAGTTAGACTACCTAACATCCTTAACATGTGCCCCCCTCAATACAGTTCAGCAAGATGTCTATTCAGTAAGACAATTTCTCTATTTATGGACCCTTCAAAATAAGCTTAAAATTACAGAAGGCCCCTATTAATAGAAGGGCAGATTTGCACATCTATCTAGCCAATGACAATTTGGCGCAAAGTTCAAACTTGTCAAAACCTGAACAGATTTGAGCTTTTTGCTCTTCTTCAGAAAACCTCATCTTAAGACGCCTTTGAAAACAAGCACTGAAAAGCCATTGCTTGGATCAAAGCACTCCTTTATCGCTGCTAAAGAAGCCCTTTTGAAGGAACTCTGGAAGTCATTACCATGTTGTCGCTGCGAAGCTTTGGAATCACATCTGCACCACCATCTTCAATGTGCGTGTATGTGTGTGTCCAGGATATGTATTGGGGTAAGAAGTGTTAAGATGGCGGCCACAACCATGAGATCAAAACCTGGTCCTTTTTTGCTTACATAGTAAAAGTTGGGGGGAACAGGAGCAATTGCACAGTTGTGATACCATCTTAAGTCTTCTTGAACCCCTGTCTGGGGACACACCCCTCCTGCTGCTGTTCCTGGAAAGAAAAGGCCATCCCAGCTTGGATACAGATTGACTATTCACAGAGTCCACCACAGGTTCTTGGGTACTCAGTGAGGTGCCTATTTGCAAGTTATTCTACAGACAGGCTTTTAATTATGAAACCATCTGGGGGTGGAATTGAGCCTCCCTCCCTCCCTAGTTTTACTAGAGCATTTCTTAGCCTGGGTGGTAATCAT
This sequence comes from Diadophis punctatus similis, assembly GCA_023053685.1. Taxonomy (NCBI): domain Eukaryota; kingdom Metazoa; phylum Chordata; class Lepidosauria; order Squamata; family Dipsadidae; genus Diadophis; species Diadophis punctatus. The sequence goes on along the minus strand of JALIGW010000023.1, from coordinate 3,736,525 downwards.
TTTATATTTAACAGATTAACAGAGTTGGAAGGTACCTTGCAGGTCATCTAGTCCAACCCCCTGCCCAAGCAGAACCTACATCTGCCTCTACCTAGGATCGAACTCACAACCTCCTGATTGTGAGGCAAGAGCTCCACCTCTAGGCCGCAGCAGCTGTATTCCATCAGGAAACATATCTGCCATCTGGATCCGTTAATGCAGAGGTCCCCAACCTTTTTTTGTTGTGAGGACTGGTGGTGCAGCTTTGGAGAATGGTTTCATGTGCGCAACCTGAACCCTGTGCATGTGCAAGCTTCAGGTGCCTGCCTGCCACTTCGGTGGCTCATTTCCCAACGGACCGCAGACTGGTAGCAGGCAACAGCCTAGGCATTGGGGACCCCTGCGTTGATGAGAGCCAGCAGATCTCTCTCTCTCATTTATCTATCTTTCATCTAATCATTCTTCATCTATCTATCCATCATTCATCTAATCATTCATCTTTCATCTAATTATTATCTATCTGTCTGTCTATCATCTAATCATTCACTTTTCATCTAATCATCTTTTATCTAATCATTCATTGTTCATCTACCTACCTACCTACCTACCATCTACCTACCTACCATCTATCCATCTACCTACCTACCTATAATCATCAATCTAATCTATTAAAAAAACCCTCCAAACAATTGCAAAACAACTGATATTCAAGATGTTAGAAAATGGTTGGTCCGGTCACAGTGTTACAGAATGCCACAGGCTGCAAGGAAGCTCTTAGAAATGGATCCCATTGATTTCACAAAGGCTTCGCAAACACCACCTTACGCAGAAGTGTTGGAAAAGAAACACCCCAAAATGGGAAGCCCCACCAGAAAGTGACTTTCTGTGGACTCTGAGTCAGCACAGACCACAAAAAGGAAGTCTAATGCCAGACAGTGACCATGAGCAGCTTGGGTAGGCCTTGGATTCACCCAAGGACAGACTTTACTGCTTTGTGATATCAAACTAACCGATCTGTCTGCTGCTTTGCTGAAGACCTCAGCTAGCTTGCCTACAAATAATTTGACCACCCCCTCCCCATATTCATAACAGCAGAGAAAACACTTTTATTTTAAAATTTTAAAAACAATTTATTTGCCATTGAGATGCTTCACAGTTCAGGCCTGGGCACCAGGGGGCACCAGATAGCTTTCGAAATAAATTCCCTGGCCGCTAAACACAGTTAGAAGTCTTCCTTTAATCAGGGGGGGAATAGCCTTTTCTTGCTTGGTAACCTGAACTAGAGCACCAGTTCCTGCCAGGCAGTCTGCTGGCTGGGGATGATAGGGACTGTAGTCTAGCCCATCCAGAAGGTCTCGATTTGGGAAGGCTGGGGAGCAGAGTATCAGTTGTCTCCCCATCTCTATGAGGGCAGTGGCAGCTATTGGTTTGAGAACATGTCAGAACAGTAAAATATGAATATTTGAAAAATGCCTTCTCCTTCTATTCTGCCTTTCACCACCAACACACACACACACACACACACACACACACACACACACACACACACACAAACACACACACACACACACACACACACACACACACACACACACACACACACACACACACACACACACACTCCGCCCAGCCAGGAGCTTTCAAATCTAATGACATCAAATAACGTCTTGAATCATATTCCGTGCCTGCGTTTTAAGGAGGAGGGGAAGCATTTGAAAACGTACGAAACTCAAAATTTATTTTCCTTTTGTGAGGTTTCTTTCTTTTTTTTCTTTTTGCTGAACCAGAGCTAAAATGTCAGTTATCCAAAACAGCAGCATAAACAGGACTTGATCGTCAACATTCTGGAGTTATTGGGCATCGTTAAGGATAAACATTGAAGGCAGAAGAAGAAGAAAAAAAACCCCACCAGATTTTAGCTGGTGAAATAAACCAACACGTGTCCCTCCCACGCCCTATGAAAAATATTACCCGCCTATGTTAGAAATTCTATAAAACTTTAATCACAAATGAAGAGCTCTTACCTACTGAAAAACATTTATTGTTTCACTGAACCAAATTCTACCTGAATGAGAACAAAATTGGGGGCTGGCCTCAGAGCAGTAGTGAAACAGGTACCCGTGCCAACCCCAAAACAGAAGAAGATAGCCTGGTGATGGTCAAGTTTCTAGTCCTCTTGTTTAATTTAAAAACAATGTTTTCATAATCCCACCCACCGCATCCCTGTAGTCTAAAAGCTGATCACTATAAACCATTTACAAATTCTAGGGATTATGAGGGTGGCAGCTCTTTGATGCATCTCCAGTAACCTCTGGCTGTGCCTTGCAGAACAGGGAAAACACATGAGGATGCTTCATTTCAAGGCATCTCCATTCTGGCTGGTCTTTTTTAAATAAATAAAATAAAATAAAAATAAAAATCTCAAGGTGTTTGAAAAACAAGCCCATCTAACGTGGTTCCCTTCTCTTGTTTTCCAAGCTGTTAAAAAGTCCCCCAGGGGTTAGAATGCCTTTTCTGCAATCTGACCTGCATCCAGATCAACCCTAAACCCTAAAGGGATCCAAGCACTCTGGGCAAAACAGAATGAAGGGATCAACAGTACTCCAATAGCTCTCTCAAGCTGAGATTTCTCTCATGACAACTGAAACAAGGAAATATCCCCTTCCTGCTCTGTCGTCTTTCCAGTGTTGGACCGCCAGGCCTATTATCCTGAGCCACCCTCGCCGCTGCTTAGCATCGTTAGTCTTGCCTGTTGAGAACTGACATGGGGAGAAATAAGGGGCATTGTTTTATATTGTGCAGGATTAGACTTAGTGACTTTTCCTCAGGGGAATTCAGGTCCAAACTGGATGGGAGAGTAAATACCACCATTAACAGAAGGGTTTTCTTCTAAAAAGAAACATAAACAAACATCAGGGGAAGAAAGGAGGCCTGATACCATCTGTGCCAAACCCTGTGCAAATCTCACGAAGAACAAGATTAATTAGCTTTCCACACCAGCTAGGATCCCAAGTATTAGGCTTATACTAACAGTATTATTTATGTTGGGGAAAGACTTCCCCCTGGCCTGGCATCTTAAAGGCAAAGTGGCAATTGAAGAGAAATCGGAGAGAAATTAAGTGCCTTTCATGCCGTCTCAAAATAATGGCAGAACCACCAAACCCCATCTAGATACGGCAGAGATCAGAAAGTCAAGTGCTTTGAAAGTTTTCTTCAAATTAAAAACTACCTCAGATGCTTCTCTGAACCTAATCCAGTTTGGCGTAAAGAGAAATGAAGAACGTGAGATCGAGTCTGGCCTAAGGGAGAGTCTGGATCATAAAGTGATCTGTGTGCATCGCTGTCCCTTCCTCTTCAGATGGGCACCCCATGTCTTCTTCTAAAAAGATGGACAACCAGAGAGATCTGGTTTCTGTGTCCAAAAGATGGTGAGGGTAGCTATAGCCAAGAAGCGTTCTCAGAGCTGGCTTCTGCCATCAAGTGCATCAAGATGCACTTGATGGCAGCACCCATCATTCTCAGTCAATATGGTGGTAGGGGTGGTGGGCCAACCCATCTGGAGGATGCAAAGGGGAGGACTAGGAAAATGGAATCTTCCTCCCAAGAGATACGCCTATAAGAAGTCCCATTAATTTCAGGAGGTAAATGGTTTTCTTGATGACTCATTTACAAAATCCCCAATTATTTTTTTGCTCAAGACTTGTTCTGATAAATCACAGCCAGCAGAGGTTCTGCCAAGGAGAGCTTGCTTACCCACATAAACCTAAAACTTTCAGTCAAACTTCTTTAGAAAGCCTTCCACATAAAACCTAGTACCTTTTAGTGAACGCTTCAGGATCCGTTTTGAAAGCGATCAAAACCTATGTCTTTTGAACTGTTTTTAATGTTTCCTTGCATACCAAGGAAACATGTACGTATTTTAATGAAGGAGGTAGAATTTATTTTTTTTTTTAAAGAAAAGATTACTCCACACCAAGGATTATTGTCTTCTTCTTTAAGTCTTTGTTCAGGAGCAACACTGAGACCCACCCCCAGTATTCTTGCTTTTCCTATAAGACAGTACTTTTGCCATTAATAAAAAAAAAAACAACCCAGCAATTTAAATACTATATGCAGCTTAAACATGGAGTTAGCTACTCATCTGACGTCCCAAAAGGATAGAAAACAGTTCAAAAATGCAAATAGGAGAATGTCGATGAACAATCCTCTGAAGATCCCAAGGGTGCTCAAAGTCAGTTCCCCAAAGAGAATCCAAGACAGAAAATATAGGACATGTTTCCAAGAGATGCGTTATGTGCTCAACGTAACATTACGTCAAGAGGAGAAAACCCACCACCGTCCCACCTCGACTGCTCTCTTCCCTGCTATCCCAGCTCAGTTTTTCTGATCTATGTTCTAAAAAATCTGGGGAATCATGGACCCAATTTTCATCGTCTTGTCTCCCATCGACGACCAAGTTTAACCTTTCCCCTTTTTTTTCCAATGTGTGGACCGTTGTTCCTATGAAGCCAGCTTCCCACCCAAACCTTGACCGTTTCCCTGTAATTGGATCTCCCTGCCATACAATCCTGGGGGCAGCTCCCCACATGTGCTAACAAGCCCTCAGTTCCCTTCCCCTGTGATACTGCCCTCAAGGGAATGGTGCCCATCAACCTTGGAGTGCAACAACTGGTGCTGCTGGAAGGTAAGGTAGTGGAAGAACCTCTTCGAGCAGATGGGGCAGGAGAAGGTCTCTTCTTCCTTAGACCTGCCGTGGACCTTGGTGTGGGCGGCCAACCGCTTGGCCGTCCGGAAGGCCTTGCCACAATGGGGGCATCGGTGGCGTCTCTTGTCCGTGTGAATGTGGAGGTGGTTCTTGAGAGCCAGAAGGTTGTAGAAGTCCCTCTGGCAAGTGGGGCAGTGGTAGAGACCGGTCGCATGGGCCTTCTTGTGATTTAGCAGACTACCAGGATGGCGGTATGTCCGCTCACAGCTATGACACTTGTAAGGCTGGTCCTCCAGCAGCTTGCCTTTAGGACTGTCCCCTCTTTCCTCAGCTTGATGCCTTCTTAGGTGCTGCATCAGATCCCTGGAGACCCGGTAAGCTTTGCCGCAATCCGAGCACTCCAAACGTTTCTTTGCACGCACGCGACTGTGGTTCTTTTGGGAGGCGTGGTTGTGAAAGCGTTTGGGGCGTGGCTGGCTCTGCAAAGTCCCGACGAGTGCCTCTCCGGGACTGTTCCCCTGATCCCTTTCGCAATCCGCTTTAGTTCTTTCAGGGTCTTGCCCTGGCGTGACCTTGCTGCAAGGATGGGGTCGGCGCTGGTGCCTCAGCAGCTGCCGTTGCCACTTGAAGGCTTTGCCGCAGTCGGGACACTGGTGACGTTTCACTTCGTAGTGGATGCGCTGGTGGTTCTTCAGGGACATGAGGTTGGGGTAAGCCTTGCTGCACAAGGCACAGGTGAAGTGCCCGACCTTGTGGCTCTTCTGGTGGTTGAGCAAGCTGCCTGCGTGGCGATACGAGCGCCCGCACTGCTCGCAACTGTACGGACGCTCTTCAGGATCTGAAAGCTGCTTAGCAGGAGCCGGAAGGAGCGGGAACGTCTCTGCCTTGCCAGCTCGCTTGGCCCGAAGGGGCCTCTGGACCGAGTGGGAAGCAGGCTCCGGCCTCCTGTCCCGATGCACGCGCTGGTGGCTGACCAGTTGCTTCTGGAGCCGGAATGCCTTGGGGCACTCGGCACATCGGTAGCGTTTGGTTTCAAAGTGGGTGCGGTTGTGGTTTTTGAGGGCCATGAGGTTGTAGAACTGCTTCTGGCAAATGCTGCAGTGAAAGAGGCCTGTCTTATGGGTCTGTTTGTGGTTGATGAGGCTGCCGGCATGCTTGTAGCTGCGTCCACAAATATCACACTGGAAGGGGCGTTCCGAGAGAGAGTCTTCCTCTTCCGCCTGAGGGCCCTTCTCCTCTCCTTCTTCCTCTTTCTTTATTGCCTCCATTTCCTGTATTGCTTGGTGGGCCTCCTCCTTCTCATTCCCCTCTCCAGGAACATCAACTTCCTGAGCTTCTCTGCTCTCTGACAGGCCTGAGCTCAACTCTTCTCCTTGTTCCACTCTTTCTCTTTTTATAGGAAAGACAAGGAAAGAATTGCTTGGAGGAGCTTCTCCATTTCGTGAAGCCCCACATGGCTCGTCCTTCAGCCTCTCGTAAGCGCAAGGCGGCCCCCTTTCTGCAGCAGGGACCGGTTGTCGGAGTTGGGGGATGCTGCCGTTCAACTTGCATCTTGGATGGTTTCGAAGGTGATTCCGATAGGCGGACAAGTTACGGTATTGCCGGCAACAGACGCTGCACTGGTAATCGCCAATCAGGTGGATCTTTTTGTGATTGACTAAGCTGCCACCATGACGGTAGGTCTTGCCACACTGACCACAGGCATAAGGCCTGCTGTCCAGCAGGTCATCAGCAAGAGGAAGTGTTTCCACCAAAGGTGGGGGTAGAGGGGCCAGGTCATCCTCCATGCGCGGAGCTCGACGGATCTGGATAGAAGTATCGGCCAAGGCCGCCGCTTTCTCTTCCAGATGCCCGTTGCTGTGCTCTTCCAAGCTGGCCATATCGTCAAATGTCTGTCCGCAATAACCACAGATGTGGGAGAGGAGCTGGTCCTCCTCTGGATCCCCTCCACCATCCAGCTGCTCTTCTGTTTCCCTTTTCAGCACATCCGGACTGTCGCTCCGGCCTTCAGTCTCCTCGTGCAAGAGGCTGTGGTGATGCTGAAGGCTCTGTTCGCTGGGGAAGATCATGCCGCAGAGGCTGCAGAGGAACGGCTGCTCCTCAGCGTGGTCTTTGGGGTTGTCCTGGCTGGATGCTGTGGCCTTGGCGTGCCCGTGGAAATGGTGTTTTAGAGCGAGGATGGTGGGATACTCTTTAGGGCAGAGAGAACATTGGAAGATGCCAGCTTGATGGGTGTGTCGGTGGTCAATCAAGTTCTTGGCCTGGTCAAAGCCCAGCCCACACTGCTCACAGAGATAGGGGAGGCCTTCAGAATCGTCAGGCAATGGGGAAGATGCTTGTGAATGGGACTGCCAGCCATTGGCTGTGACATCTTTTTCCAGAACACTGCAACTATCTCTTAGCTCTTCTGCCAAAGATAAAACCATAGGCATGTCAGCGCAAGTTTCAGTGTCAGTCTCCTCGTTCGTGGTCACCAGTGTCTCAGACAGTCCTCTCCTGGGCCTCTGATGGCCACGCAAGTGGCTTTTAAGTGAGGCAACATTTTGGAAGTGTTTGCTGCAAAGTGAACAGCTGAAGTCGCCCGTCTGGTGCGTCTGCCTATGATTGATGAGGCTTCCCGAATGCCGGTACGACTTGCCACACAGCTCGCACTCGTAGAGGCGCTGGATGGGGACGGGTGGGTCGGTTCCTTCCGCCACCCCTTCCAAACGCTCCCCTTCACTGCTGTGTTGCACAGTGTGAGTCTCCAGGCCAGCCACAGTAGGAAAGGCCAACCCGCACGAACGGTGAGACATATCCGAGGCCGGGAGGATGTCCTCAGCCACCGTTGCCCCATTCTCCAGAGCTTCTACGTCCTGTTTAATAGTCTGAAGAAGATCTGCTTCCTGACAGTGAAGGACGCCAAGCCTAGGCACCTCGGCCACCTCAACGTCCTCTGTGCAGGGCAGATGGCACAGCTGATGAAGCTGGAATTCAGCCTCCTCCTTAAAACTTTCTCCGCAATTAGTGCAAGTCAAGCTGTCCCCTAATTCTTTGCCCCGCATGCGTGCGGCCCGCAAATGCACGCGGACGTGGTTCCGGAGTGCCATGAGGTTGGAGTATTGCTTGGGGCAGATGGAGCACTGGAAGATTCCCGTCTGATGAGTGTGGCGATGGTTCACCAGACTGCCGCGGTGGCGATAACTCCGCCCGCAGTCTTCACACCGGTAGGGTCGCTCTTCCTCCCCAAGAGTCCTTTCTTCCTCTTCCTTGGGACAGGCGGCTGGTCCTTTCCAGGCATCTGAGGGCCAGGTTGGACAGTCGTCAGGGCAGTCCTGTGCTTTTGGTGGGTCCAGGATCCCAGACGGGTGCTGGGAGGCCTCTTCTGGGGCCGAGGAGTTGAGCTTGGACCTGAGGTGTACCCGCAAGTGGTTCTTCAAGGCGGCCAAATTGTACAACTGTTTTGAACAGACGGTACAACTGTACACCCCGATCTGGTGGCTCTTCCGGTGGTTAATGAGGCTCCCTGCATGACGGTATGTCCTCCCACAGTCCCCGCAGCGGAAAGGACGCTCTTCAGACATGGGAAAGGCTTCCTCGCTCTTCAGACGGGCTTCCCAAGCTTCGTTGGAGCTGGGGGCTGCTTGGGAAGGGCTGCTGCCCTCAGCCTCTTCTTCTTCATCCTTTGGATAAAGGCAACTGTGTTCCTTCAACTCCTCCTCGTTGGCGAAGGTCCCGCCGCAGCGGACACACAGCTCTCCATCTGGATTACAGCGTTCTCCACCACCGGCCTTGGAGGTATCTTTGAGGCTGCAGGGCACCCTGTCCCCAAAGCCTGTGCCCATGGGAGGCGGCTGATAGATGTCCAACTTTGCTGACGTTTCTATGGAGTCCTCCTCCCAAACGTCGTGCTCCGAGTCCTCCCAGGCTGACGGGTCTGTGGACTTCCTCTCTTCCTGGCTGTGGGCTTTCTGGTGGCTCAGCAGCTCCGAGGGCAATCGGAAGGCTCTGTGGCAAAAGCGGCACTTGTAGGGCCGATACTCCGAGTGGAGACGGGCGTGGCTTCTGAGGGCCATGAGGTTGGAGAACTCCTTGTAGCACATGGCACACTGATAGACCCCCAGCGTGTGGCTCTGCTTGTGATTGGTCAAGCTGCCGGCGTGTTTGTAAGCCTTGTCACACTGGTTGCATTTGTAGCGGCGCTCGTCCTCCAGGGCAGCCAGCAGCCCAAGCTCCTCCCCATCCTCCTCGTGCCCCGGGAGCGGATCCTGCTTCTCCCGTTCCTTCTTGATTGGAAACTCCTGCTGAGAAAAGTCGGCTGGCACCACCGACTCAGCAATGTACTTCTCCAGGTTGGACAACAGGCTCCCGCTGCTGCCTTCCATCCCAGAACGGGAGTCAACATCTGGAGAAGACGTGCCCTGGCCCCTTTGGAAGCTGTAACTCCCATCCCTCCGGCCTTCTTCGTCCTGCTCCTGGATGGCCTGAGCTGGGCAGTGGTGGCTTGGAAGCTGGGATGAAACTCGGAAGCTTCTGCCGCAGTCTGGGCATTTGTGACGCTTTTGTTCCATATGAGTGCGCAGGTGACTCTTTAGGGACATGGGGTTGGAGAAGTCTTTGTGGCACAGCAGGCAACGGAAAAGGCCTACCTCGTGGGTACGGCGGTGATTCACTAGGCTGCCGGCGTGGCGGTAGCTCCGCGGGCACTGCTTGCATTTGTACGGCCGCTCCTCTTGACCCACAGGCGGTTCACTGGTCAGAGCAGCATCGCCCTCAGCCATTGCTCACGTCCAACGTCCCTCTTAATTCTGGCTCTCTTTAAAGAGGGGGCCGCGGGCATTTGGAAGCACCCCTCGGTCTCATTGCAGAGCTTCAAGTCCCCTCTTCTCGCCCAACCATTCCAAGACCTGCAGAGAGAAAGAGGGGCAGTAATGAGGAGGAATCTCCGTGATCAGAGTGAGCATCGCTGGAGCCAAGAAATAAGTCAAATGCCACAAATCACATCTTTGCGTAGAGCAGTGTTTCTCAACTTTGGCAGATTTAAGGCATGTGGATTTCAACTCCCAGAATTCCCCAGTCAGCACGCTGGCTAGGAAATGCTGGGAATTGAAATCCAGAAAACTTAAAAGAAATTCAGCAGGTTCTGACAGGTTCTGGAGAACTGGTAGCGGCAGTTCGGAGGGCTGGCAAATACCACCTCTGGCTGGCCCCAGAGTGGGATGGGAATGGAGATTTTGCAATATCCTTCCCCCAGGAGTGGGGAGGGAATTGGGATTTTGCAGTATCCTTCCCCTGTGATGCCCACCAAGCCACGCCCACAGAACTGGTAGGGAAAAATTTTGAATTTCACCCGATTGAGAAACACTGGTGTAGAGTCGAGACTGACTGGGTTGTTCGATTTTCTGTACAGAATTTCAGTTTAAGTTTCATGTCAAACTTTTGCCTTTAAAAAAAGGGGGCTATGGTATACAGGTAGTCCTCGACTTACGACCACAACTGAACCCAGAATTTATGTTGCTCAGTGAAAAATTTGTTAATTGAGTTTCGCCCCATTTTACCACTTTTCTTGCCACATTTGTTAAGTGAATCACTGCAGTTCTAAAATTAGTAACATGGTTGTTAAGTGAATCTGGCTTCTGCACTGACTTTGCATGTCAGAAGGTCACAAAAGAGGATCACATGACCCCGGGACATTGCAACCATCATAAATATGAACCAGTTGTCAAGCATCCAAATGTAAATCATGTGCAATGGTCGTAACTGTGAAAAATGGTCATGTCACTATTTTCAGTGGTGTTGTGACTTCGAATGGTCATTAAATGAACTGCTGTAAGTCGAGGACTACCTGTAATAGGAAAACATACAACTGGTAATCAGAGAGGAAGTGAAAAAAATCTGGATATCTTATCAGTATCTTACAGTATTTAAGAGAGATGGGAGACCTTTTTTCCCTAAAGGATGCCTAATTTTCTGAAGGGAATTGGCAAGAAACAAACTGCTGTCACTATATGCCACAGTTCATTTAGTGACCATTCTGTCACTCTTAATTTTACTAGTTGATAGAGAGATTTTAAGCCTTTCAAGTGCAGAGTTTCTCAATCTTGGCCACCTTAAGATGTGTGGACTTCAATTCCAAGAATTCCCGAGTGAGCATGCTGGCTGGGGAATTCTGGGAGTTGAAGTCCACACGGTTGAGGAAACACTGCTTTAGAGCTTGATGGCATAATTGTGGCGTTTCCCCCCCCCCCTTCCTTTTGTTGTTCCACTTATTTCATATTTTTAATTCTAGTGTCTTTCTTACACTGGGTCATTTCCTGCCCCCTCATCCCCGCCCCCAATATTCAGAGCCAGCCAGCATAGTGCCCATCTTCGCCGCCCTGAGTCCTTCGGGAGTTGGGCGGCATATAAGAATAACAAAATAAATAAATCTGTTACATCCCTTTAATTAAGAAAAACTCTGGCAAAATGCAGCGGATGAAAATGATGGATAGCTTTTTATTTAGCTCAGGACTCCTTCAGAGGCAGATTTCCCCCCCCCCATTTCTTCCCCCATTTATATATTTTTGCCACTTCACTACTGTTTAAAAATCACTTCAGTCTTCTCTTTTGCACGATCTGAAAGGTCTAAACCACATTAGCATCACCTGCAAGCTTGTGTGCAAACATGCAGCCATGGCGCTGCTTCTTGCAGTTTCAAAGATACCTTTAGAACCAAGGATGCAGCTTCACCAAGAGGAACCATTAAAAGGAAAAGGTCTGTTTCTCCCTCCCACTCCCCACTTTATTAATGGGACGTTGTGCCTTCAAGTCAGCGATGGCTTCTGTTGAGTGCTTGGACCTGCCCCTGAAGTTTTCATGACAACTGTTTTCCAGGAGAGTTTTCTCCGTGCCTTCTTCCTAGATCTGAGAGGAAGTCACTGCATCGGCTTCATGTCCAACTCGCAGATTTCCACCTTTGTGCCTAAAAGCATTACATCAACTGACCCCGAGATCTATACAGGCAGTCTTCGACTTACAACACAGTTTGCTTAGGGACAGTTTGAAGTTACAATGGCACTGAAAAAAGAGATTTAGGATCATTTTTCACACTTCTGACCATCCCCATGGTCACGTGATCAAAATCCGGACGCTCGGCAGCCGAATCATATTTATGACGGTTGCAGTGTCCGTGGGGGTCACGTGACCACCTTTTGCAACTTTCTGATAAGCAGAGTCAACAGGGAAGCCAGATTCACTTAACAACGGTTACTAACTTAGCAACGGCAGTGATTCGCTTAACAACTGTGACAAGAAAAGTCGTAAAATGGGCCAGAACTCACTTAACTTAGCAACAGAAATTTTGGGCTCAATTGTGGTTGTCAGAAGAGGATTACCTGTAGGTTTGTTTGTTGTTGTTTTTTAACAGGGAAGCTTTTATGAGGGTACGCACCAAAATGCTCCCACCCTCCAAAGAGGGGAAAGCAACAAGACAGCAGGAAAAAACACAGTGGCCACTTCGTCTAAAGCAGGGGTGTCAAACTCAAGGTCCAAGAGCCGGATCCAGCCCACGGGGAGCTTAGATCTGGCCCATGGGGCCGCCCTGGAAGCAGGGAACGACTGGTCCGCGGTGCCTCTGCTAGCAAAAATGGAGGTCAGGGGGCCGCATGCAGGCCGGCCAAGCTCTGTTTTCAGTGGCAGAGGGCTGCAGGAGGTCGTTGCAGCCGAAAACGGATGTAGAACTGGCCATGCCACCCTGGCCATGCCCCCCACCGAGGTCAAACACAACCCTGATGCGGCCCTCAATGAAATCGACAGCCCTGGTCTAGAGGAGTAGTTTCCAATGGGACAATACTAAAAATGCATAAGCTTTTGTGAATTGCATCACGATCACCCTGGATACCTTACAGCAGGGGGTCCCCAACCTCCGGGCCGCAGCCCATTACTGGGCCTTGGCTCATTCAAAACCGGTCCACACAAATGGTGGGCGAGCACACAAGCGCATGCAGCTCCAGTTTTGTGAGCAGCGCGCACCCCCCACTCACAAAAATAGAGCTATGTGCACTCATGTGTACATGCCTACCACTTGCACAACCCCCCCCCCCCAGCCCTGCAGGCCACTAAGCCGGAAAGATTGGGGACCGCAGCAGACTTCCGAACAATTGCTTTGGAAATCGAGGGAAGAATTGCTCTACTGGCATAAAGCAAATGATTTCAGCCCATCTCTACACACACACACAATGGTTTTTTTAATGCCATGACGATCATTAAGTGATAAGGTATTTGAAACCCATCATCACTAAGTTGCATTTACATAATCAACCAGCTTTCCTCTCTCTTCCTCATCCCAGTTTAAAACCTAAGTGTAGCTCTGCCAAGTGAAGCTAAAGCAAGTGAGGTCCTAATACCACTCTATAAAGCCTTAGTAAGACCACACCTAGAGTACTACATCCAGTTTTGGTCACCACACTATAAAAAAAGATGTTGAGACTTTAGAAAGAGTGCAGAGAAGAGCAACCAGGATGATTAGGGGACTGGAGGCTAAAACATGATATGATAAGACATGATAGCAGTGTTCCAGTATTTGAGGGGCTGCCACAGAGAGAAGGGGGTCAAGCTATTTTCCAAAGCACCAGAAGGCCAGACAAGGAATAATGGATGGAAACTGAACAAGGAGAGATTCAACCTGGAAATAAGGAGAAATTTTCTGACAGTGAGAACAATCAACCAATGGAACAGCTTGCCTTCTTTGGAAGTTGTGGGAGCTTCATCACTGGAGGCTTTCAAGAAGGGATTGGACTGCCATCTGTCAGAAATGGTATAGGGCCATGATGGCGAACCTATGGCACGCGTGCCACAGGTGGCACGCGGAGCCATATCTGCCGGCACGCGAGCTGTTGCCCTAGCTCAGCTCCAGCGAGCATGTGCGCACTGGCCAGCTGATTTTTGGCTTGCGTGGAGGCTCTGGGAGGGAGTTTTCGTCCTCCGGAGGGCTTCTGGGGGGTGGGGGAGGCCATTTTCGCCCTCCCCAGGATCCAAGAAAGCCTCTGGAGCCTAGGGAGGGCGAAAAACAGGCCTACTGGGCCCACCGGAAGTTGGGAAACAGGGGAGTGGGGGGGTTGTCTTGCGGGCATGCGCAGGGGGGCGGTGCACAGGGGCATTGAATTATGGGTGTGGGCATGCAGACGTGCGCAATAGCGCTCAAGCTTGTGCTTTCAGCACCTGAGGAAAAAAAGGTTCGCCATCACTGGTATAGGGTCTCCTGCTTCGACTAGATGACCTACAAGGCCCCTTCCAACTCTGTTAATCTGTTATTCCAAGTGGAGCTCATGAAAGCTCATGCCTTTTAATAAAGGTTGGCTTGTCCGCAAAGATGTTTTTCAGACTTCCTCTGTCAACTTCAAGCTCTAAGCAATTTTCTTGGGTCCCAGTAAGTGGGAAAAGCTCAGGCTCCTGGCACTGATGTTGGAGTGACTGTCTCGGTTTTCTTTGGCTAGCCGTGCTAATCAGGATTTACTGAATATTGTCACCGACCACAATAAACCGCAATCCAAGTGTTTTCGAGCCATAATAGTTCAGTTTACACAATATGTTGGGACTGTGTGACTCATCGTCACGAATTTAGTACCACAGGAAGTCCTCGACTTACGACCACAACAGACCACAAAATTTCTGTTCCTAGGCGAGACAGTTAAGTTGTTAAATGTTGCCCCACTTTACGACCTTTCTTGCCGCAGTTGCTAAGTGAATCGCTGCACTTAAGTTAGTAACCCGGTTGTTAAGTGAATCTGGCTTCCCTATTGATTTTGCTTGTCAGAAGGTCACAAAGAGTGATGACATGACTCCGGGACATTGTAATCGTCATAAATATAAGCCAGTTGCCAAGCATCCAAATTTTGATCACATGACCAGGAAATGCTGCAACGGCCGTGTGAAAAGTGATCCTAAGTCACTTTTTTCAGTGCCGTGGTTAACTTCGGTCATTAAATAAACTATTGTTAAGTCGAGAGGCTGCTGTATTTCCCCCCTCAGAAGGGCACCTCTGTGAAGAACACTGTTACATGTACGTATGTATACATGGATGTGCTCTAAATTTCCCACCTCCCTCTTTTGCAATATCTTCCCACAGGAACCAGCCAGTATCAAATCAGAAAAGGAGCCATCACAAACATTACCAGTCACGAAAAACAGAATGATCTCTGAATGCCGGCTTCTTAGAAAAGGGTCACATCAGGACACGAGAGGAAACGTTGTTATGCCCTGGTTGTAGACTTTCCGGAAATATCTGACTGGTTGTGATAGGTATTAGAACATTGATTATTCACTCTTTGGTTCTTGCCACACAATCGTATTATGAAAATATAGCGACCCAAAAATATAGCAATAGTCATTGCTCAGGTTATTTTGCGGGGGAGGGGGTAGTTCTTATTACATGAGTGTTGTTCGCTTCCTTTAGGCATTAATGTGATAAGATGGGAAAGTTTTATAACACACACACACACACACACACACGTAAGTGTTAGCTAGCGTCTAAAATAAAAGCTGCTCTGAGAACAAATGTACTAAGTGAACCACACTGGCTTTTTAAAACCTAAATCAGCAAGTTTCAACTTCTGGGCCCCTAAAACCCAGGTAAGAAGAGGGGGCACATTTAAGCAACACTAAATCAAGTGACCTCAAATTATGAAATCCTCAACTTGTGGGTGGGGTATGTTAGAACTGGTTTTTATTGCATTGACATAGAATACCCTTCTCCAATTGGATGCCTTACACAGCACATTGGAATAATTCCCCTGTTCTCTAAGATCAGAAAGACTGAGAATTGTGTTTTGAAAGGAACAGGAAAGTAATTAGGTCTGAGACTATAGGTCAGAAATCTAGGATTTTCTGATGCAGAACAAAATGCTAGTTTTATACCTCCTTCTAAGGAACAAGGTCCTTAGGTAGGTCTAATAAACTAAGCATCTCAGTTCCCAGAGTATGATTTCACCAGATGTCATTCTTTTATTTTTGTTCTGCTCAATAACAGAAATTTCCCTGTATATTCATCTTCTCTCCTGTCCAATTATTTTATTGTAATCACAAGGCACAAGGAGAGATCCAGGAAGTACAGAAGTACTTTAAGCTGAATTTTTCTCACTCAATAACAACAAAAAAGCATGGGTTTTATAATAAACAGAGCTACAGTGCACAAAGGTTTTATTAACATTACTCTGGACCCAGCTCCAGATGGTTAGGCCTGTAATGCCCATCAGCCCTGAACCTCACCATGTAAAACTGCAGTTAGTGGGAGTTCATTGCAGTTTAAAACATTTGGATGACAACCAGGCTGGAAGAATTACGCACTGAATACAAGTGAATGCATACACTCAAGGACAGAAACACGTTGTTTCCTCACCTGTCAGATCATTCTGAATTTCCCAGATCAGCACAACATTCATTTACCAGGAGACACCGACAAAAAACGTCCTTCCTCCCAAAACAGGGAACACGACCCAGAGCCAGACATATTAAAGTATATTAAAACACTGCACAAAACACGTTGGGCGATGAGCAGTGTTAAGTTGATTTTTAGGTTTTCTGGGGCCGAGTTTTAAGCTGCGCTCCCAAGGGCCAAAGGCATTCAAGGCGACATCCTTCAGGATCCAGGTAGGCCTTCAGAGCCCCATCTTCGGAGCAGGGGGTGATCCAGGAAGAAGCCTCCGTCCCAGAGGCTGAAGAAGAAGAAGACACGTGGAGGAGACCCTGAGTGCTGAGAGAGAGAAGAGAGTGAGAGGAGCTGGACCTCCAACCATAGGATCCAGTGCATTTCAGGACATCCCAGCGGGAAGCATCCCGTTCAAGTAGGGCAGCAACAGCAGCAGCCCGCAGGTAATTCCAGGCTTTCTAAGGCATCCGACGTCGGAGAAGGCCGCGATCAGCAGCTACGAGCGGGGCCGAAAACCCTGAGATTCGGATTCAGGAGCGCGAAGGTCCCCGGCCCTCGTTTCCCTGGGAGGCTCCAGGCGGACGGGCGAGGTTCAGAGTCCGCGACGGATCCCGCCCTGAGGTAGAAGAGGGGCCCCACGACGACCCACCATTTCCCGGGAAGAGAAACCCCGCCGAGCTCTTCGCCTCCCGTTCGGCGAGCAACGGACGGGTCGGGCCGAGGGGAACCAAACGGACGAGGGAAAGGCAAGGCGGGCAAGGCCAAATCCTCCGGGCCCCCTCGGAAGCCCCGCCGTTCCCTATGACGGGGTCCCGCACGCCGGGCTGGGCGGCCCCGCAACGCCTCCCGGCCTCGAGACCCCGGGATTTACTGGTAGGAGTCCCGCAGGAGAGGGCAACAACAAATACTTCCTTTTGTTGCTAGGAAACAGGAAATGTGCACTCCCTCAAAGCTTCCCCCCTGCCTGGTTAGATGGGAATAGACTTCCGGTGCCGCTTTTTCTCTATGGTAGCCAAAGGGTCCTTTGCAAAACAATCCCCCCTCACCACCCGCCCCAATATCATTTATATATATATATATTTTAAAGTTTAACCGCGTATTTCGGGTGAGCATCTACAAATCTCCCATTATCCTCTCGGGAGGCCTATGAGGAAAACCTTCGCGGGGGGTGTTGGCAGATAGAGCCGTTGCGTTAGAACGGAAGTGACGAAACGAGCGTGGAGCGTTCTAAGAGTTTCTATCTCTAGGTGGACCGCTCTATTATCCTGTTTCCGGTCTGAGGTGGAACTAGTTGTCCCATCTCCCAACGGTGTGTTAGCGATTTCGCCATAGAGATTCCAAAGGGTAGAGCGGCGCTGAAAATCTGCACTTAAAGAGAATATTGAACAATGGAAGTGTGTCAACGTTCTCAGAAGTCCCGTGTGCATATTTGCTTTTTTTTTTTTTTTTTTAAAGAATCACCTCTTCTGAAGTGTCACAAACATATAAGGCCGTGCTATAGAAACCCTGGACTGGACTGTCTACGTAGATTCTCAGTCATCCAGGTCATGGTTGTCCCAAAGGTGCTTTTTCAAGAGGCAACTGGACTTTCTGGTTTTTCTTTGAAGACGTTTCACTTCTAATCATTCCCCACCCCACCGTCCAGTCAGAGCTGAAGAAACTTCTTGGATGGGAAGCGAAACGTCTTCAAAGAAAAACCTGAAAGTCCAGTTGCCTCTTGAAAAAAGTACTTTTGGGACCTGGACTGAGTGTAAAGCATCTCTATAGAACTTTACAGTCACATTTTCTCTCTCTCCTTAGCGAAAGGAGAGCCTTGACCTCAGAACTTCTCGCTACTCAGCGGCTCCCGAGCAGAAATGTATCCCAGGAAATCCTCCCCGGGCACCATTAACTTTTTGTTGCTGTGAAAAGGAACAGCAGCAACAAAAGCAAAGCAAAGCTCATAAAAGCAGCTGGTTTCATTGCAGGTGAAGAGATCTAATGTCGCATTCTTCTCTAGCCTGTCAGAATTGGCTCCAATCCTCACTCGTGTCTTTTGGGATTTCTTCCCGTGCCACACATTTCGATCACCGATAGGTTAGCAAGTTAGCATTTGGGATGGGAGACCACACGGAAATCTCGGAACGACAGGGAAGTCGGGAAAAGAAAAAAATCACCCTGAGAAAATCTCGGTGGAGATTCTCATTCACCCAGGTCATAGTTGTCTCAAAGGTGCTTTTTTTCAAAAGGCAACTGGACTGTTGTTTTTTTCCTTTGAGGAGGAGGAAGAAGAAAATATTTCGTTTCTCATCCAAGAAACGTCATCGGTTCATCAACCGATTCATCAACGGATGAAGTTTCTTGGATGAGAAACGATTAAGAGCCGAGGTGGCACAGTGGTTAGAGCAGTGGTTCCCAACCTGTGGTACATGTACCACTAGTGGTACGCGAGGGCCTTCCAGGTGGTACGCGAACACTTTCGGGGTCATGAACGATTTTTAGTTAGTTATTTTTTACTTCACAAAAATGTTTACTGCCTAACACAAGATAATCTGGCAACGATTTGCAACTGTTGCCACACGCCACCCACCTGGTCCCAGCGGCCCGAGAATCCAGTTGCTGGATGCGCGGGGCCAAAAAAGGAACGGTACAATTATGGAAATAAAGTGATATCTGATCGAATTTAGTTTCTCTGGAACCAGGTGGTACGCGGAGACTGTACGGGACCTCCAAGTGGTACTCGATCACAAAAAGGTTGGGAACCACTGGGTTAGAGGCAGTACTGCAGGCCACTTTAGCTGACTGTGATCCACAGGTCAGCAGTTCAAATCTCACCGGCTCAAGGTTGACTCAGTCTTCCATCCTTCCGAGGTAGGTAAAATGAGGACCCAGATTGTTGGGGGCAATATAAATATACATTGCTTACTGGTGTAAACCGCTTAGAGAGTGCTTGCAATGTGGGCGGTATATAAATTTCACAAATAAATAAATAAACGTTTTCTTCTTCCTCCTCCTCAAAGGAAAAAACACAGTCCAGTTGCCTTTTGAAAAAAGCACCTTTGAGACACCCTGGCAGGGGTGAAATCCTCCCGGTTCGCCCGGGCCAGTCCTTCGGCGTATAGCCGATGGAACTGGCGGCGGTTGCGGCGCGGAGCTTCTCCTGCCCCCTTTCCCGGCCCGGCTGACCACAATCACCGCTTTCCCGGCCCGGCTGACCACAATCATTTGGGTTATTTTTCCTGCACAGAGGGAAAAATAACCCGAATGGCAGCGTTCAGCCGGGCCGGGAAAGCGGGCGGGAGAAGCTCCGCGCCGCGACCGCCACCAGTTCCATCGGCTATACGCCGAAGGACGGGCCAGGGCGAACCGGGAGGATTTCACCACTGCACCCTGGGAAGAGGACAGCGGCCAGCCACTTCCCTATTGCCGGAAGTGCCCGGTTCTCCTCCATGAAGCCAAGAGGAGAGAAGCACTTTGGGCTTCCAGGAAGCACAAGGCAAACCCTCTTGGAAACGAGGGCTCCTTGGCGCTCCCCGAGCTTGCTTATTTCCTTGCAGACCTTTCATTACCCAAACAACTAGGTAATACCATCAGCGCAAGCCTCTTGGAAATGCCATACCCCCCCCCCGTCTGGTGCACCCTCCAAAAGGTTCCCCGGAGCGGCTTCGCCACACTTCCGCTTGGTGCAACGCCTGCCTGCTTCCCTCCGGGGACATGCCGCACTTCTTCTGCCTTCCCACCCGCCTCCCCTTACTCCTTTCGTATCGCGCCCCCCCCCAATCCCCATCCCCTTCTAATCCAACGAGACGAGCATCGAGATCGCCTCCCTTCGTCTCAAAAGGCAGCAGCTGCCTTTGCAGCCGGGGCGGAAAGAGGAGGAGGAGGAGGAAGAAGAGGGAGGGGTTCCCTGCAATTCCAGCTCATTGCTGCTGGACTCCCGCCACCCACCCACCCTCCGGCTGCCCCGCCCTGCCTCCATTTCCTCTCCTTCCTCCGCGGTCCTAGCGCTCGGCCACATGGACCCGCAGAGAAAGGGGAGAGCCCCTAGACAAAGGAGCCAGCAGGTAAGGCTGGGGGGAGGAGGAGGGACGAGGCGAAAGGGGGACCCACCGCCGCTGGGGATGGGCTTTGCTCCGGCTCTGCTTCTTCTTCTCCTCTCTCTCTCTTTCTCCCTCCCGCTGGAAGGACCAGCACCCCGAGGCTGCTCCCGGTGCCGAGCCCTGATGCGCCCTTTCCCCCCGCCTGGCAGCAGGTCGCTGTCCCCCGGTCCTAAAGCCAGCCATTTTGCCGCCTGGAGGGCAAAGAGCTGCTTTGTTTTGGATGCAAAGAGCGGCCGCCGCCGCTGGCACCGCCGCCTTGGCTGGGAGGAGGAGGAGGAGGAGGAGGCGGCGGCGGCAGAGAGCCCAGCGAGTGCGGGCGGCTGGCCTTCCATCTCCCATCGGGGGTCCCTCGGTCCTAGAGACAGCCATTTTGCAGAAGGGGGCTCCCGGCCGGCCGGAAAGCTTTGCCCCTTTGCCGGGCCGATCGAGCATCTCTCTCCCACCCTCCCTCTCTCTTTCCTTGCGATGCCGCAGTTGCGGGTGCGGTTAGCTGGCTCTGGAGGGGGCCGCTGTTGGATCCTGGCCGCGGAAGCCGGCTAGATCGGAACCCGCAGTCGGCCTTTGAGTGCTAGGCTGCTGCTGCTGCTGGGACCGAGCTAGTTAATTCGTTAGTTACCCTTTGGGTTCAAGTGTGTTGCAAACAGCCTGGCTTTCCCGGTTGGATTGCAGGTCTGGCGAGTGCCGTAGGTTGTCACTGCGGGATGGGAATGAGGGCGTTTGAACTGATGGTTAGGCGGTTCTAACACACACAAATGGCCTGCGAGCGATCCACACCCGCCTTTCCTTTGTCCCTTCGGTTCAAAGAAAAAAAAGGGGGGTGTGTTGTTTCTCCTGGCCCTCGGTAAAAAGACAGCGCACTGAGTCTTCTCCTGGGAACGGTTTTAACAGTAGATCTACTCATTGGACCCCCCCCTGCCGTCCAATCAGTGGAGTAGGATCATCTCAGGATGCCCAGCCCATCCTACCCCCTTTGCCATGGAATGGACGGAGCAGGACCTTCTTGGTAGTGGCATGGAACAGTCTCCCAAGGGAAGTATGGCTGACCACCCTGCTTTGCCCTTAAATCAGTGTTTCTCAGCCTTGAGCATTTTAAGATAACTCCCAGAATATCCCAGCCACCCATGTCCCAAAAGTGCTCCCCCCCCCAAAAAAAAAGGAAACTGGGCCTTGTTTTTTCCTTGAAGATGTTTGGCTTCTCATCCAATAGCAATAGCACTTAGACTTATATACCGCTTCATAGTGCTTTACAGCCCTCTCTAAGCGGTTTACAGAGTTCAGCATATTGCCCCCAACAATCTGGGTCCTCATTTTACCCACCTCGGAAGGATGGAAGGCTGAGTCAACCTTGAGCCGGTGAGATTTGAACAGCTGAACTAGCAGTAGCCCTGCAGTGCTGCATTTAACCCCTGCGCCACCTCGGCTCATCCAAGAAGCTTCTTCATCTCTGTCGAAATAGCGGAGGAATATAAATCCTTCCATCCTCCACCATTTCGTCAGAGCGGAAGAAGCTTCTTGGATGAGAAGCGAAACAGCTTCAAGGAAAAACCAAAGTCCTTTTGGGAAGAGGGAACGATTTTTGGGACAACCATGATCTGGATGACTAAGAATCTCCATAGACATCTAGCCAGCTGTGCTGATTGGGAAATTCTGGGAGTTGAACTTAACATATCTTAAAAAGTTCTCAAGATTGAGAAACATTGCTTTAGAGATAATTGAAAAAGGCTGCTCCGGGACCGAATTGTCTTTCTAATGGCTCTTTTAAAAATTGTTTTAAGAACTGTTGGTCTACATGGAGTATTTTTATTTAATTGTGCTTTTACAACTCCTACACGAAGTGCTCTTGGCTTCTCTAATGGAAAGGAAGATATAGAAAAGATAAATAAATAGAGAAAGGAAATTACAGAAAAGCATTTCCGACCTCTCTGCTGATAAAGGGGAAAGGTTTGCACCACTCAGGTGACCCTGACAACGCTGATAAACTCCTTGGATGAGAAGTGAACTGTCTTCAAAGAAAAACCAGTTGCCTTTTCAAAAAGCACCTTTGGGACAACCATGACCTGGATGACTGAGAATCGCCATAGATCTCTAGATCTGATTGTGAAGCTTTATATATTCCATCTTACAGTGCTATTTCTTACCTATGTTTTTCCTCCCTCCCTCCCTCTGGGGTTGAACCATGATTTCAGAGCAAGCTCAGATGGGTTTTTCTGAGAGGAGAAAGGCCTGAGCTGCCCTGCAAGAATCCCTGCAAATTTTGCTGCCCAAGTTGTGCTGGCGTGTGGCCAGGCACCCCACAGCAGGGATGGGGCAGACCTTAGCCCTAGACTTCTCCTGCCCAGCCTTGTTTTTCCAGTCCCCAGTCCTCATCAACCATGAAGATGACAATTGGCAGCAGAAGACTGGAATACGTAGTGAGCTGTTCATTTTTCCAGAATGAAAAAAAAAACAGAAACAACTGTGCTAAACCCTCTAGTTTTGTCTCTTCTTTTACCTTTCTAAAAGAAACAAGGAACACCTATCCTTCTAATGTCATGACTGCCAAGTTCCCTTTTAGTGGTCTGTCTGTCTGTCTGTCTGTCTTAGCACTTAGCATTTAGCACTTAGACTTATGTACCGCTTCATAGTGCTTTACAGCCCTCTCTAAGCGGTTTACAGAGTTCAGCATATTGCCCCCAACAATCTGGGTCCTCATTTTACCGACCTCAGAAGGATGGAAGGCTGAGTCAACCTTGAGCTGGTGAGATTTGAACAGCTGAACTGCTGAACTAGCAGCCTGCAGTGCTGCATTTAACCACTGCGCCATCTCGGGTCTGTCGGTCTGTCTGTCTGTCTGTCTGTCTGTCTGTCTGTCTGTCTCTCTCTCTCTCTCTCTCTCTCTCTGTCTCTCTCTGTCTCTCTCTCTCTCTCTGTCTCTCTCTGTCTCTCTCTCTCTCTGTCTCTCTCTCTCTCTCTCTCTGTCTCTCTCTGTCTCTGTCTCTCTCTCTGTCTCTCTCTGTCTCTGTCTCTCTCTCTGTCTCTCTCTCTCTGTCTCTCTCTCTGTCTCTCTCTCTGTCTGTCTCTGTCTGTCTCTCTCTCTCTCTCTCTCTCTGTCTCTCTCTGTCTCTCTCTCTCTGTCTCTCTCTGTCTCTCTCTGTCTCTCTGTCTCTCTGTCTCTCTGTCTCTCTCTCTCCCCCCCCCCCATCAGTCCAGGTGTGCTCAGAGGCACTCTTGCATAATCTTATGCATACTATTCCTAGACATGCATTTGGAGGTACCTTTAAACCCTGGGCAAACCTTTCTTTTCCAGGCTGTTATTTATTCAGCAGCAAACCTCCATCTTCCATCCTAGTAAGAAACACTCCTGCCTTTTTTCTTTGCACCTGCCATCTTTCTCTGAGAGCCTCTACAGCTCCAGGTTTTTTGAGTTCTTCAGTGCTAAATGAAAGGAACCTTGTGAACAATTGCAATTCTGCTTGGCCAAATTTCCAGGCATTCCACTCGCAAGAGGCTTGTAATTTTATTTTTACCTTCCTCCAAAATCTGCTGTCTCCTGTAATTCTAGCTCCGTCTGCTTCTGATGGCTTTCCTTATCCTCCGCCTCCCCTTCTCCCTCCAGACCCTGAATCCAACCATTTTGTAAAGAGCAGGCAATTTCCCCACCATCTGTTCTGGCAGAGTGGAGGAAAAGGCAGCCTTTTCTGTCTATTCCCCTCACCCCTGAGTTACGGATGCTGACTTCTTATATTACAGACTCTTTTTTAAAAAAAATCTGATTCTGGAATGCAAAGCAGACTTGTGTTCCTTTTCCTTCTGCTTTATTTTTTCGGTCACTTACACACTTCTTAAAAACAAAATTTCATACATGTATACTTGCATTGTAAAAATTAGGATGCCATATGCACTCCTTAGGAAATTTGCATATAAACTACCGAATAGATGTCACTCCCCACTAAAGCCCTGAAGAAGAGATACCAGCTTTCCCAATCTTGCATCTGGCAGCTGTGTTGGATTACAGCCCCTGTAAAAATCACCAGAATTGAAGAGAGGGAGGGAGAGGAGAGAAAAGAAAAAGAAAAACAGCTGTGGATCGCCAGATAGGTTGGGTCAAATGAAAAGGCCATCCCCTTCTTGGTTTTATCTGTTCCTATGCCTCAATTTTGTTTCTTTTTCAAAGCTGTTTCCCTTAGAAAGAGGTAGGCTAGAGCAGGGGTCTCCAACCGTGGCAACTTTAAGCCTAAAGGACTTCCACTCCCAGAATTGGCTGGGGATTCTGGGAGTTGAAGTCCGCCCCTGCGCTAGAGAGCCTAACTAAGCTAAGATGGGAGTTGAACTACACCCTTGCGCTAGAGAGCCTAACTCAGGAGGGGACAGTTGTGGCACCGATAACATCACCAGTTTTCGTGGCACAAGGTTTCTGAATAGCAGAGGTGACAATAGAAACATGGGATCCCTAAGGTGTTTTTTCAAGAGGCAATCGGACTTTGTGGGTTTTCTTTGAAGACATTTCGCTTCTCATCCAAGAAGTTTCTTCAGCTCTCTCAGAGAAAAGTCTTCAAAGAAAAACCAGAAAGTCCAGTTGCCTCTTGAAAAAGCACCTTTGGGACAACCGTGACCAGAATGACTGAGAATCTCCATAGACAGAAACTTGGGATCGTCCCAAGTTCCACTCCTAAATACTTTCCTTGCCCCACAATCTCCCAAGGTTCTGACAAAATGTAGTCACTTCACCCAACAAATTCCAGGGATTTTAAAGAATGGAAATGGGATCAGTTAACTTCCTAGAACAGTGATGGCGAACCTTTTTTCCCTCGGGTGCCAAAAGCGCGTGCACGCATGCTATCACGCATGTGCGAGTGCCCACACCCATAATTCAATGCCTGGGGAGGGCGAAAACGGCCTCCCCCGCCCCCACAGAGGCCCTCTGGAGGCTGGAAATGGCCCATTTCCCGACTTCCGGTGGGCCCGTTTTTCACCCTCCCCAGGCTCCAGAGGCTTCCCTGGATCCTGGGGAGGGCGAAAACACCCCCCTGCCTCCCCGGAGGCCCTCCAGAAACCTAAAATGCCCTCCCAGAGCCTCCGCGTGAGCCGAAAATCAGCTGGCTGGCGTGCACATGCGTGCTAGAGCTGACCTAGGGCAACGGCTCGCGTGCCAGCAGATATGGCTCCACGTGCCACCTGTGGCAAGCGTGCCATAGGTTCGCCATCACTGTCCTAGAAGATTACCAGCTCATCCCTACCCATACAACTTCCACCCCCCACCCCCAGATAGGCCAGAATTAAGCAAAAGAAGGCAAAAAAGCCAATTAAGTCTAATGGTTAAGACACCAGGCTAAAAAAACAAGACACCATGAGTTCAAGTCCACCTTAGCCATGAAAGCCAGCTGGGTAACTTTGGAGCCAGTGAGTCTCTCTCAGCCCAATCCACCTCACAGGATTGTTGTGGTAGGGAAAATAGGAGGAAAGAGTATCATGTGTGTTTGTCACTTTGAGTTATTTGTGAAAATAATAAAGACGGGGTACAAAACAAACACATAAAATGGTTGCAACCTTCCAATGACATGAATCACTATCTTTCTTCCTGTTCATCCTCCAGGTTGTTCAGGGTGGGAGTTATGCGCCCCAATTTTTGGGAAGTTGCTAACCCCAATAGAACTATAGATTTCCTCACCTCACCCCACCTAAGACTGGCCAGAACTATCTTAGCTCTTCCAATAACGATGAAGCTCCATTACTTACAGTATCTGCTTTTCTCTGTTCCTACTCAAAGACTCCCACACCATATGTCTGTGCTTCACTCATGTGTTCTGGTTTAAAAAGCAAATGCTGTCTCTGTGAGATTGAAAGAGGAGCGAATTTCTCTGCTGCCTTACAGGATGTCTTTGGGGCTGGATCTGGAATTTTTTAGCTCAACCTTATTCGTGCTGAGCTTGAACTGAACCATACTTGGAGGTATGTAAAGACAGAAGCCAGCTCCAATAAATGGAGAGGCCTTTTCAAACTGGAAAAAAGGAAATGCCTAAATGTGCAGGACTAGTATGCCACTCAGCTGGTGCCTGAAGATAAGACCCTGATAAGTGCCAGTATATCTGTTGACAGATTTCTAAGGTGTGAAAAGTTGGTTTTATATCCAATTTTTGGCTTGCGTACTCTGACCCTGAAGCAGGAAGCTGAAATTTAGCTGAGAGAAACTTCGGTTTTTTAAAAACAAGTCTGAATTTCTGAAGGTTCCATAAGTTGCAAATATTCACAACTTTAGATGTTTGGCGCTTCTCTTCTCTTCGGGCTTGCAGGTATAAGGGGGTTTTCTTTCTTATCCTTACTGGATCACTGTGCCACTTGCTCAAAATCTCAGCGTTGTGTGTAATTGGGTGCAAAATTTAGAAGGTCCTATATTTTTTAAAATATATCTTGCTTGTTCTGATCCTGTCTGTCCTCCAGGAAAGGTTTTCTTATCTTTTTCCCTTGTTGCAATCTAAAAAAAAAGCTTGTATGAAGAGCTCATGAACAGTCTAAGGCAGGGCCCCCCAACACCCAGCCCAGGGACCAGTATCAGTCCATGGCATGCCAGAAACTGGGCCGCGCGAACAAGCGAAGCCCCATCGGTGGGATGCAGGCAACATGCAAAACCACACTCCCTCTAGTCCACAGAAAAACCTCTCCACGGAACCGAGTCCTGATGCCCAAAAAGTTGGGGGCCACTAGTCTGAGGTAAATCTTGCAGTTCAGGAGGATTTGAACTGAGGTCAGTGCTTGATCTACAGGGGTGGGCAAACTACAGTTCTTTGAGGACCTGTGGACTTCAACTCCCAGAATTCCTGAGCTAGCCATGCATGCATGGCTGGCTCAGGAATTCTGGGAGTTGAAGTCCACTGGTCCTCAAAGAGCTTAGTTTGCCTACCCCTGCTCTAGAAGATGAGCAATCTTTGCCATATTTTTCTGGTTGAGGTCCATATGGCAATAATGGTAGGCGTAATTAGACGAAAATGAAAATATCCCATGGACACAGACTAATGTACCGTATTTTTCGGAGTATAAGACGCACCTTAGTTTTTGGGGAGGAAAATAAGGGGAAAAAATCTGCCTACCAGGTATTCATCTGGCTAGCGTCCTTAGTCTGGTCAGTTTCAGCACATTATTTTATCCCCTGGTTAGGGCTTTAAAAAACCTTATTCCGGGCAAGTAGCAATGAAAAAGCCTGCAAGCCGGGAAGATCGTTAGCACCTCATTAGGGCTGAAAAAAAACTTATTCCCAGCGAGTAGCAATGAAAAAAAGCCTGCAAAGACTTAGGGCTGGAATAAACATCCTTCGGAGGGAATAGCAATGAAAAAGCCTGCAAGCCTGTAAGTGCCGGGAAGATGGTTAGCACCTCGTTAGGGCTGAAAAAAAAGCTTCAAAAAAGCTAACTTCAGAGTATAAGACGCACCCAAATTTTCAGCCTCTTTTGGGGGGGGGGAGGTATACTCCGAAAAACACGGTAGTTGCTGTTTCTATACTACAGGTAGTCCTTGACTTCAAACATTGTTAAGCCTGCAGTTATGGTGGTAAGGCCTGCTGATTGTTAAGCAGCACATCAAGTGACCACAGCCAATTTTACAACCTTTTTTGCAGAGACTGTTAAATGAACGAGGCGTTCGTAAAATGAACCTATTGTTCGTGATGGGGCATTTTTGCCAGAAACCAAAAATAAATACTGGTTTCTGACAAAAACATAAAACACAGTCTTGTGACAGCAGGTGCTGAGCACCCCAAATATGGTCATGTGACTGCAAAGGTGCAGCTGTTTAAACTTCAAATCTCGGTCATAAGTACCTCTTTTGAGGTTTGTGGTAACTTTGATCGCTAAGCAACCCATCATAAGTTGAGGATTACCTGTACCGAGGAAGTCCTCGGCTTACAACAGTTTAGTGACCGATTAAAGTGACAACGGCACTGGAAAAAGAGACATATGGCCGTTTTTCACATTTACGACCGTTGCCGCAGCATCAGGGTCACGTGATCAAAATTCAGACCCTTGTCAGCTGACTCAGATTTATGACGGTCACACTGTCCCGGGGTTGTGTGATCCTCTTTTGCGACCTTCTGACAAGCAAAAACCAATGGGGAAGCCAGATTGACTTAACAACTGCGTTACTAACTTAACAACTGCAGTGATTCACTTAACAACAAGTGACAAGAAAAGCTGTAAGATGGGGCATAATTCACGTAACACGTCTCAGTAACAGAAATTTTGGACTTGGTTGTGGTCGTAAGATTACCTTTATAATTTCCCTCTTTTATGGTATTATCTGGTTATTTTGTTACTGAAGGAAAGCAACAGAGTTCAGTCACAAACATTCAAGGACTCTGGAAAGACCACACAAATTAATTAAGGGGGCTACATGCCACCCCCACCTGTCCCTCTCTCACCTTTATCTGTAAACCACGTAAAGAGACAATTTGTAAAGGTAATGACCATTGTTGTGTATTTCAGGCAGCATCCTCTGGAAAGATGGCTGAAACAGAAGAAGGAGAGGTTGGCATGGAAGTGAAGCTAGAGGAGGAGGAAGATGAAGATGAAGAGCCTGGCTACATCCAATCTGGGCGGCGGTACAGGTGCCTGACCTGTAGCAAGACTTTCCCTAGTGTGCCACGGGTGTTGCGTCATTTAAAGTCCCACGTGGCTGGTACTGTGGATGGCATAGCTGCCAAACTCGCTTGTCCTAATTGCAGGAAGGAGTTTCCTGACCGGGCTCAACTTCGTAAGCACCAGCTCAGCCACCAAACGGAGCGCCCGTACCAATGCCAGCTTTGTGCCAAGGCTTATAAAACCGCCCCCGAGCTGCGGAACCACGGGCGTAGCCACAGTGGTGAGAAGCCCTTTGTTTGCCACGAGTGCGGCAAAGCGTTCATGCAGCCTGTTTGCCTGCGAGTCCACATGGCCCGGCACACCGGAGACCTGCCCTTCCGCTGCCAGCAGTGTCACAAGGGCTACGGCACTCTTTCCAAGCTGAAGATCCACCAGCGTTCTCATACGGGCGAAAAGCCATACTCCTGCAGTGAATGCAGCAAGCGCTTCGCCGACCCCTCGGTGTACCGGAAGCACCGCCGGATCCATGCTGGCCTCCGCCCCTACCAGTGTGAAGTGTGCCGCAAGACGTATGCTGAGTTGAAGGATCTCAAGAATCACGAGCGCTCCCACACAGGCGAACGCCCCTTCTTGTGCCAGGATTGTGGAAAGGCCTTTTCCAGGTCCTCCTCTCTGGCCTGCCACCAGCGTATCCATGCAGCCCACAAGCCCTACCGTTGCAACCTCTGCGGGAAAGGCTTCACCCAGCTGTCCTCCTTCCAGAGTCACCAGCGGACCCACTCTGGCGAGAAGCCTTTTCTCTGCCCGCAGTGCGGACGCATGTTCAGTGATCCCTCCAGCTTCCGCAGGCATCAGAGAGCCCACCAGGGGCTCAAGCCCTACGCCTGCGACAAGTGTGGGAAGGCCTTCCGCCAACCAGCCGACCTGGCCATGCACCAGCGCATCCACACGGGCGAGAGGCCCCACAAGTGCTCACAGTGTGACAAGAGCTTCGTGGCTTCGTGGGACCTCAAGCGCCACCTGCTGGTGCACTCTGGCCAGCGCCCTCACCAGTGCGGGGAGTGTGGCAAGAGCTTTGCTGAGCGGGCCAGCCTGACCAAACACTACCGTGTTCACTCAGGCGAGCGGCCGTTCAAATGCGGACGCTGCGGCAAAGCCTTTGTGGTGTCATCCAGCCTCCGGAAGCATGAACGCACCCACGGCAACGAGAACAGCGAGGACAAGGCTGCCCCCACGGGCAACCAGGACCCGTTCCTCAGTGACCCATCGGCTATTGTGGTCGCCACCGTGGTGCCCGCCTGTGGGGAGTGTGGGGAGGTCTTTGCCTCCCCCCAGGAACTACGGCGCCACGAACGCCTGCTGCATCCTGGCCTGCGCCCATTTCCGTGTCCAGAATGTGGCAAAAGCTTCTCGGACCGGGCCGGCCTGCGTAAACACGAGCGGATCCACTCGGGAGTCCGTCCACATGCCTGTCCTCACTGCTCTAAAGCCTTCCTGGGTGCCTCAGACCTGCGCAAGCACCTCAAGACCCATGTGGCCCTAGAGAACAGGAGCACCGAGGACACCATGGTGACTGCCACCATCATGACCTACGAATCCCTCCTCCCTGCTCATCTCCATCCCCATGACGACGGGACGGAGACTGACAAGGACTCTCCCTCGGACTGCTTGCCTGACCCCCTCACGGAACCCTCGTAAGCTCCGCCTCCCTCCCGCCTTTGCCCTGCCTGCGATTGGGCGAAAAGAAGCCAGCTCAGTTGCTTAAAAGCTCTTTGCGTACTTTGATGATTTCCCAGTCTTGTGGATGTGATATGTGGACTGCGCTCCTTCAGGGCCCTCCCGTCCAGCATGGCTCTCTAGCATTTCTTTCCAAGTAGGGCTTGATGTGCTTCAACACTGGCTGTGTGTGGCTGCCTTTCCTACCACCATCCATTGTTGCCCACACCAAATGTTCACTTGCCTGCCCGGTTAAGGAATTAAATGTGCCTGGAATGTGTGTGTGTTTGTGTGTGTGTGTGTGTGTGTGTATGAGGGAGAGGGAGAGAGAGGGGGGAAATCAGACTCATGTTTGAAACTTTGGTCAGCAAAAGGAACCCGACATCTTGTGAGATTGCACATGTCTGCGTGTGGGGAGGTGTGCTTTTATTATTTTTTGCAGGGTGATGCGCATTCATCTTACGAGGTGTTTCTGCAACCATTGTGAACTGCTGGTGTTTTTTTTTTTAAAGAAAAGAAAAAGAAAAAGAAAATAACCTCCAGGACTTTTGTAAGGGCAAGAAGAATTAAATTGAGAAAATTAAGGGAGGAAGCAAAAGAACAATGAACTTTTTCTCCTGGAGAGTTTTATAAATTATCCGAGGGTTTCCTTGCTTGTAAGAAAAGATTACAATAA
Organism: Diadophis punctatus similis; assembly: GCA_023053685.1. NCBI lineage: Eukaryota > Metazoa > Chordata > Lepidosauria > Squamata > Dipsadidae > Diadophis > Diadophis punctatus. The sequence goes on along the minus strand of JALIGW010000023.1, from coordinate 3,705,441 downwards.
ATGGCTTGCTTTTTTTTTTAAAGGGGAAAATTGACTTGGATTGCATGTGGGAGGTGCAAATTTTTTTTTTAGCGTAGGGGATACAATCCTTATATTATCCTTATCTCACCTATAGAAATTTATCTTGCCTATTGGATTTCATTTCAAGTTTTATTTTATTCCTGTATTTATTATATCTATTTACCATTGCTATCAAAAGCCTCTCAGCAATAAAGGCTCTTTGACTGAGGAGAGTGTTTGAAAAGCTTCCTATTTTCTTTTCTTCTCCCACTACGCTTCCAAGAAAAAAGTCTTGGTCCTTCTACCAACTATTTATGTCCATGAAGCCTCTGAACTCCGATTGGCTGGCCTGCTGTGATGTCACTGAATGTTCACTTGCTCAGGGAGCAAAGCAGCCTGCTCGCATCTTTTCTGAATGAAAATATATTTATTAGTGGGAATAGGGTTTAAACCACCCATGGGATTCTCAGGAAGAGATTCTGAGAGGCAGAGAAATTAAAGAACAGAGTGGTGGAATGAAGAGGACCGGAGGAAGGGGGCAATGTGTAGGCCAGATGTTAGGAATTGGTGACTTTCCAGGTGTGGTTGAACCATAGCTTCCAACACCAGCAGCCATGCTAATTGTGGCTAAGAAAAGCCAGAAGGAGAAGAAGAAAAAAATGAAAAAAAGATGAATCCTCTTTTTTTTCTCAAAATGTTTTTATTTTCTCCACCACTTCGTATACAATTCAATACACATATACCTTAATATATTACAATAAAAATACATAATTTTTCAGTATAATCAATCATTCAAAAATCAATATCTTATTCAACACTTGCCTCATCCATCATCAGTCTGTTCTACTTTATTCCATTACACTCCCCTCTCTCTATCTCCAACTTCTCCTCCTACTTTCTTGCTCCTTCAGTCCTCCTCTACCTCTACACCTTCTCTTCCTCCCCATTCTACTTCCTCTTTCACCTTCTTTCCCTTTTCCTGAGTACTCTTTATACTAACTCATTTTATATTTGACAGACTGATGATAGTCTCAGATTTAAACTAGTCGCATCTCTTCTAAAAAAAGAAAAATTTACCATTATAATTTTATTATTTCTTTTTATATAGTACTTTCTTCTAGGTATATGCTGCTATTTCCATCTTACCTCCAAAAAGAAAAAAAATCTAATTTTGTTGTCTGGGATATTCATCTGTTGTTGGCCCAGAAGATAATCATCAATAGAGTCTTCTGAAAAGGGGTTTCTTCAGAGATATTTTTGATTTCAACTCTGATTAAAAGAATTGTTGGAGGATTTCTAGCTGGGAGGTGCCCATGTATGTCCAACTGTGGGGGAAATGTATGTAGAAGATGGGCTAGGTAGTCCAGTATACAATGTGAGAATCAGCAGCTGATTGACAGAAGGAGGAACCAAGGGGAAAGTTAGATGGGCAAAAGGTAAGGAAACAAAACCAGAATGGAAGAACACTCATAGGGGTACCTAGGCAAGTAAGGAAGTGTCTGCAAGCAAATAACCAAACTCATAACCCCAAGGTGTCCACAGTTCAGCCTTGAGCTACAGATATTTCTCTTATTGACATACAGGCAGGAAGGAATGGGTGGGTATCTTAGACCGAGTTCCAGTAACTCTGACTGGGATATCCTGTTTTGGTGTCATGGCAACATCATGACCTGAGAGTCCTCCAGGGAATGGTTGAAGGAAGACGGGGTACACTCTCAGACATTTCTGTGGCAGGGGGGAGTCCCTTACTCCTGGCCCAGTGTTCAGCAACTTGGAATAAACATCCCTTACAGCAGGGGTGGCCAAACTTTGGTTCTTTGAGGACCTGTGGACTTCAACTCCCAGAATTCCTGAGCCAGCCATGCATGGCTAGCTTAGGAATTCTGGGAGTTGAAGTCCACAGGTCCTCAAAGAACCATAGTTTGGCCACCCCTGCCCTACAGTCTTGCCATTTAAAGGGCACCGGGTTGAATTGGCATCTTCAAAGGGGTGGTTTTCAGTTGGGTGGACTTCAACTCCCAGAATTCTCAGCAATGGTCTTTCTGGCTGGAGGTTTCTGAGTGTTGAAGTTCACAAACCCAGAGGGCAGGGCACCTTATTGGGAAAGGCTACCTTATCTGCTTCCACTTTTACTCAATAGCCCCAGTGGCAAAATATCACACTTGTAAATTTGCCACATAAGGAATGATAGGAAAACTGACCAAGAGGGAAGCTGTCTTTTTATGGATGTTGACATTAAGAGTTGTTCCAGCTTATTAGGTTTTTATTCCTCTATGCTCAGACAATGTAAACCAAGCTTGTCCAACTTTGGCAACTTGTGGACTTCAACTCCCAGAGTTCCCTAGCCAGCATATTTAGGGGCCTGGAGGCTAAAACATATAAGAATGGTTGCAGGAATCAAGTGTGTCTAGTCTAATGAAAAGAAGGACTATGGTGATAAGATAGCAGTGTTCCAATATTTGAGGGGCTGCCACAAAGAAGGGCTCCACCTATTTTCCAAAGCACCAGAAGGCAAGACAAGAAACAACAGATGGAAAGTAATCAAGGAGAGAAGCAGCCTAGAACTAAGGATCCCAAAGATGCTTTTTCAAGAGTCAACTGGACTTTCTGTTTTTTCTTTGAAGATGTTTCGCTTCTCATCCAAGAAGCTTCTTCAGCTGTGAGAAGTGAAACCAGAAAGTCCAGTTGCCTCTTGTAAAAGCACCTTTGGGATAACCATGACCTGGATTAATGAGAATCTCCATAGACATCTAGAACTAAGGAGAAACTTCCTTACAGTGAGAACAATTAACCAGTGGGACAGCTTGCCTCCAAAAGTTGTGGGTGCTCCCATCACTGGAGGCTTTTAAGACCGGCTAGCCACTTGTCTGGAATAGTGTAGGGGACTAGACTTGAGGACTCCAAGGTTCCTTCCAACTCTTGTTATTCTATTAAATCATAAAGTCACCAAGTCATGCCTGATACAAACCATTCTTGTATCTTGTATTTGTTTATTTGTCAAGCATATGTGATTATAAGCAAAGTATAAACAGTAAAACATGATTGAATATATATGTAATAGTACAAGCATGAATAAGAGTAAAAGAGGTATGAATATATGGGTACATTAGGACAGGAACGGTAGGCACGATTGTGCACTTATGCACGCCCCTTACCGACCTCTTAGGAATGGGGTGAGGTCGATGGTAGATAATCTGAGGTTGAAGTTTTTGGGGCTAGGGGAAGAAACTACTGAGTCAGGTAAAGTGTTCCAGGCGTTGACAACTCTGTTGTTGAAGTCGAATTTTTTGCAATCAAGTTTGGAGCGGTTTACATTAGGTTTGTATCTATTGTGAGCTCGTGCATTATTGCGGTTGAAGCTGAAGTAGTCGTTAACAGGTAGGACATTGAGGCAGATAATTTTGTGAGCTACATTTAGGTCAGATCGAAGGCGGCGGAGTTCTAAATTTTGAAGTCCCAAAATTTCAAGTCTGGTTTCATAAGGAATTCTGTTGTGAACAGAGGAATGTAATACTCTTCTTGTGAAGTATCGCTGGACATTCTCAAATGTGTTAATGTCTGATATGTAGTGTGGGTTCCAGACTGATGAGCTGTATTCAAGGATCGGTCTAGCAAATGTTTTGTATGCTCTGGTTAAGAGTACAATGTTACCAGAGAAGAAGCTGCGCAAGATTAGGTTTACCACTCTTAATGCCTTCTTAGCTATATTGTTGCAGTGGGCTCTGGCACCTAGATCATTAGAGATGAGTACTCCGAGGTCTTTCATTCTTCCTCAATGGTTTTCATTAGTCACCTCTATCTGTAGGGTAATATAAATAAAAATGTGAGAATCAATTTCACAGTTACTCTTCCTGAAACTTGGCGACCACTGATTTCAAAAGAATAAACCACTGAAAAACTGCACATATGACTTTGCAGAAAAGCTTGGTCATGCAGATCACAATTCGATTCCATTACACACGGCCCTCTAATCATGACCACAGCCCACACTTAAGTTGGCCACTATCCAGATGTCATCTGCACAAGCCTTGGATCCAAAGTCTGCTTCTGAAAACACAAATGGTGGCTATTCCAGGATTGGAATCAGTGTTTCCCAACCTTGGCAACTTGAAGATATCTGGACTTCAACTCCCAGAATTCCCCAGCCAGCATTCGCTGGCTGGGGAATTCTGGGAGTTGAAGTCCAGATATCTTCAAGTTGCCAAGGTTGGGAAACACTGGATTGGATAACCTAGAAAGCATCTAAATTGGATTAAGGAAGTCATGTGTAAATGGGCCAGGGCAGGTTAGGTAAAAGGAAGGCACGGGAATGGCTGTTAATAAAGGTTTTATCCTAAGATGTGCAAACAACCAAAGTACCATCATGAGTAACTCTAGAGAACACATGAGATTCAGTTTGGTGTATTAGGTAGTACTTGTCTTACAGCCACAACTGAGCCCCCAAAATTTTAATTGCTAAATGAGACAGTAGTTAAGTGAGCTTTCCCCCATTTTACAATCTTTCTTGTTAAGGGAGTCACTGCAGTTGTTCAGTTAGTAATGTGTTTGTTAAGTGAATCTGGCTCTCCCATTGACTGTATTTTTCAGAAGGTTGCAAAAAGTGACCATTTTCCTCAGCTGGCTGAGGAATTCTGGGAGTTGAAGCCCACAAAGTTGCTGAGCTGGAGTAACACGGTGCTTAAGAGCATGCCAGAAAGTACCACAGACTCTGATCAATTGCCAAAAATGCAACAAATGCTCATTGATAGCAGATGCTCAGGAGGGTATCTTGGGGAAGGTGTACATCTTTAAGGAATATGAAGGTTCTCCTATTGTGACAACATTGTAACTACTACTGTAACAACATTGCCAAAAAGGCACTAAGAGTTGTTAATCTAATCTTGCATAGCTTCTTCTCTGGCAACATTACATTGCTAACCAGAGCATACAAAACATTTGTTAGACCAATTCTGGAATACAGCTCACCTGTCTGGAACCCGCACTGCATATCAGACATAAATACAATCGAGAGAGTCCAGAAATATTTCACAAGAAGAGTCCTTCACTGCTCCGCTCACAACAAAATACCTTATTCCACCAGACTTGAAATACTGGGATTAGACAATTTACAACTACGTCGCCTCCTATCTGATCTAAATGTAGTTCATAAAATCATATACCAAAATGTCCTTCCTGTTGATGACTACATCAGCTTCAACCGCAACAATACACGAGCACGTAATAGATTCAAACTAAATGTAAAGCGCTCCAAACTCGACTGCAGAAAATACGACTTCAGCAACAGAGTGATCAATGCCTGGAATGCACTACCTGACTCTATGGTTTGTTCCCCAAACCCCAAAAACTTTAACCTTAGACTGTCTACAGTCGACCTCTCCCCGTTTCTAAGAGGTCTGTAAGGGGCGTGCATAAGCGCACCACTGTGCCTACCGTCCCTGTCCTACTGTCCTTTTGTCCTCTTTTATCATTACTTTTTACTTATATTTATACAAACTACTACTATCCTATACATGTTTGACAAATAAATAAATAAAATAAAATAAAATAAATAAAATCAGCCTTAGTGTAGCATTTCCTAGTGGGAACTAGGTTTAATTTACTGTATGTTGGTCCCCTGCTTCTAACCCCACACAAGATGGAGTATGAGGTGCTTCTGTGAAGCTCAGAAAAACTATCTTCATGAAAATTACTCCTGCTTTTACTTAAGAAGAATCACTCTAGGCAGTCCTCAACTTACAGCCATAATTGGAACATGTACTGCTCAGTGATTTGGTCATTAAATGAGACATGCCCAATTTTACAACATTTTTTACTGCTGTCATGAAATGAGTCGCCATAGTCATTAAATGAATTCATCTTCCCCCATTGACTTTGCTTGTTGGAAGCAAGATGGGAAGGTTGCAAACGGTGGTCACGTAGCCCAAGGATGCTGCAACCACAGCAAATATATGCCTGTTGCCGGGGGCACAAATTGTGCTCATGTGGCCATGGAGATGCTACAACAGTTATGAGTTGCTTTTTTCAGCACCATCGCTAAAAATAGCAATAGCACTTAGACTTATATACCGCTTCACAGCGCTTTACAGCCCTCTCTACAGATCACCTGAGTAGTGCTCCTGGTTCCTGTACTCTGCAGTTTTTCCTCTCAAAATCCATTCCTACTCCCACAAAAATGAGAAAGGGAAAATTGCAAACTACAGGAACGAGGAGAGCTACTCAGGTGACCCTGAGGATACAAATAAACCTCCAAGTGTTTCAACAACCCACTAAAAGGATGCAAATGACCAGCTGTCTGCAAGGAGTATAAATCCTTCCATTCCCCACTATCCAGTCAGAGCTGAAGAAGCTTCTTGGATGAGAAGTGAAATGCCTTCAAAGAAAAAACAAGAAAGTCCAGTTGCCTCCTGAAAAAGCACCTTTGGGACAACCATGACCTGGATGACTGAGAATCTCTACACACTTTTAGCTATACAATTTGGGATGAACACCCTTTGAATCGTGTGGGAGTAGGAATGAATTTCCAGAGGAAAAATTGCAGACTGCAGGAACCACGAGCACCACTCAGGTGACCCTGAGGACACAGATAATCAGATTAATCCTGGGCAAATTCAATTAAAAGGAATAATAATAATAATAATAATAATAATAATAATAATAATAATAATAATAATAATAATAATAATAATAATAATAATAATAATAATAATAATAATAATAATAATAATAATAAGAACAACAACAACAACAACAACAACAACAATAATAATATCATCATCATCATTATCATCATCATCATCATCATCATCATCATCATCATCATCATCATCATCATCATCATCATCTTAAGAAGGTACTTGGTTGATACCTAGGACGCTGGCAGCAACCCGTATCAACCATTAGCACCAGTCAATGGTATTTGTGATGCATTTTTGAATGTTCAGTTGACTGAGTTTCATGTTTAATGAATAAAAGAGATAACAACAACAACAACAAAACAACCACCTTTATTGTCATTATACATATATACAACGAAATTGATTTAACCACTACTGGTGCAATCCATAACAAAAATACAAGACAACATGAATAATACAGAAAATGGTCCTTATACAAGTAATTAGGGAGAAACGAGTCATATGTTTCCATGTATGCATGGAGTGATTGTAGTTATATTTAGGAGTCTGACAGCCCATGGATAAAGCTGTTTTTAAACCTGTTTGTCTGGCTGGCTATACTTCTGTGTCTTCTGCCCGATGGTAAAAAGGACAAAAGAAAATGACCAGGATGTGAATCATCCCTAAGTATCTTCCTCTGCTGAAACAGCGAGACCTGGAAATGTCATCCAGTGGTGTTAGGGGACAACCAATGGTTTCTTGTGCTGAATTAATCACTCTCTGTAGTGCCTTTCTGTCCGCAGCTGTTGAATCAGCGATTAATAGGTATCATTCCTTCCAGATGCTGTGACCAGTTGTAGATTTAGCCGTAAGTTAAATAAGCTACAGCTTAAGGCCTCACAATCTGCAGGGCCTCACAAAATTTCAAAATTACACTTTTTTGATATTGCAAATGAGTTCATTACTTATATTAATAAAAGTGATCCTGATTACTTATTTTATCAGCATTTTAGATACATATTAATCAGTGGTGGGTTCCTACCAGTGCGGTCCACTCTATAGCACTGGTAGTGGCCCGCTGGTGACGTCACAGTACCGGTGCGGTCGGTTGCCGGTGCCTGGGCGCCGCCATTAAAAAAAAATTTTTTAATTTTTTTTACATTTTCTTCTGTGCATGCCCAGAAACCGAGCTTCCGGCACTGCGCATGTGATGCCTTCCTATCCCACAGTGAGTCCAAGCAGGGGAGGATGGCTGAGGGAGCGCGTGAGACGTTGAAAGAATGGGCGGCAGGACCTATCTCAGTTCCCCTCCCTTCAGCAGTCTGAGAATCCATGAACGCGCGGTGATGATCCCAGGCATTTTTGCACGTTCGAGGCTTCTCGAGCTGCTGAGGGGAGGGGGAACGGGCGGCAGGAGCCTAGGATCATCAAATGGGGAGAAGTATTCAGGCTGGACGGAGCCTCCTAGAAGAACCGCTGCCGCGGTCTTGCTGCTCCTGCTGCATTGCGGGTGGGCAATGCCCCTCGCTTCTCCGGCCGCTGCCAAACTCCCGAGGCCCACGCCCACCCAGTCACATGGCTGGCAAGCCACACCCACAAAATAAGCCACGCCCACAGAGTGGCAGTAAAAAAATTAGGAACCCGCCCCTGATATTAATGTGTCTCAGCATTATCCTGCAAGCATCTCTGTTTTTGGCATTTGGTTTAGGTTATCCTTTCGAAACAGGTTTGTGTATGGTGACTCAAGCCAAGCAAGAAAGTTGAAGTGTTCTCAGGCCAGGTTTCAGCGCCCCCTCACCGCCACCAAAACCTATTTTTTCAGCCTTTCTTGTGGTGAAGATACAAACGTGAGGGAACGATGTGTAAACTCATTTCTTTGGAGTAAAAAATGAATAAACAAGTTATCGGTAATCGGTGGCCAAAGGCAAGCTGAGGTGTGAATTTTGTTGTCGCCCATGGGAGGTTATGTGCAAACCACAGAGTCACATCCCCCCTCGGATTTTCATCTTTCAACTATGTGTCATAGAAAAATCTGAGTTTCTTTTTCAGTTTTCTTGACTGTGATATCCTGTCACCAGCAGATAAATTTCTGTCATCGCCAGATAGAGGGTGTGTGTACATGTGTTCCTCCTTCTCCTGCTAAGGTATGTATTTATGGAGAGATATTTATAGGTCCATGCTTAGATTCATGTTTAGAAGGGGCGGGGGAGAAGTATGGAAGTAACATTGCAATCAGCAGAATGGTTTAATTATTCTAATATTTTGCTCTAATTGAGATGGGCAGAAACCAGTTTGAGAATTCTGATCTTTTTAATCAGCATTCACTCTTGGCTGTGGGACTGAATTCTTTTGCTGGCTTTTTGAAGCTGTGCCTTGAACAGCAGGTTGATCTGGGGCAATTTTGGGGTGATTTCTTGGCAGCCCTAATGCGAAAAGCCCCTTTCCATCTGCCAATCTCTGCATGTAAAATAGGTCTTCTTTTCTGGCCAAATTGAGACCTGCCATGCTGGTTAAAATGCTGGATTAGGAAGGGAGTTCTAGTCCAACTTCAACCATGGATTATTAACCTGGGTAATAGAGGGGACAATTATTTTCTTTTAGCCAGGTTTGTCTTACAGGGCTGTTGCGGAGAAAAATAAGAGGAGGAAATCCTAGACATGCCACAATAAGGTCCTGAATAAAAGGCAGTGTTTATCTTGTCAGAATGTCAAGATCAGTTGGTACTCCAAAGCCACCACCATTAATCTTTCTCAAATATTATTTTGAGCCAAAAAAAAAATTGCACTAGGAATTGAAAACAAATGAATTTACATTAGCAAGATCTTTCCAATCGTGCTTATGCGCATTAGAATATTTTATGGATCACTTCACCTTTAATGGGAAGAAGTTTAATGCCAGAATTTTACAGCCGATATTTATTCTTCCCTTAATTGTGCTTCTGAGCATGTCTAGATGTTTAGTTTACCCCATATTTTGTACATGGCTTTCCTTACGTTTCTTTTAAAAAGAATTTTAAGGGTGAGAAGTTAACCATGTGTGGGTCTGATAATCCCCAGGTTTTATGGACAAAAATTCTGCAGGCAAAAAATATGCAAATAAAATTGGTGTATAAAACTTCTGACGATCTTGGATATCGATAATACTTTAAAAAAAATTTTTTTTCCTTGGGGAAAAAAATAAAGCAGAATAAAAATGTGGGTCTAGGCTCCTCTGCCAAGGATTTTGCTCTGGCTGCCATTCTGAATGTGGAAGAGAAAAGCTTGCATGTTCCAGTAGCAGAAAGACTGCTAACCACAATTTGAATCTCTTACCTTTTTCAACATGTTTAAATGGAGATTGGATCTGTTAGAATAGAATAGAATAGAATAGAATAGAATAGAATAGAATAGAATAGAATAGAATAGAATAGAATAGAATAGAATTTTATTGGCCAAGTGTGATTGGACACACAAGGAATTTGTCTTGGTGCATATGCTCTCAGTGTACATAAAAGAAAAGATAAGTTTGTTAAGAATCATAAGGTATAACACTTAATGATAGTCCGGGTACAAATAAGCAATCATATTAGGAACTAGTCAATATAAATTGAAAGGATACAAGCAACAAAGTTACAGTTATACAGTCATAAGTGGGAGGAGATGGGTGATGGGAACGATGAGAAGATTAATAGTAGTGCCGACTTAGTAAATAGTTTGACAGTGTTGAGGGAATTATTTGTTTAGCAGAGTGATGGCATTCGGAGGAAAAACTGTTCTTGTGTCTAGTTGTTCTGGTGTGCAGTGCTCTATAGGAGTTGAGGCAGTTTGTGTCCAGGATGTGAGGTGTCTGTAAATATTTTCACAGCCCTCTTTTTGACTTGTGCAGTATACAGGTCCTCAATGGAAGGCAGGTTGGTAGCAATCGTTTTTTCTGCAGTTCTGATTATCCTCTGAAGTCTGTGTCTGTCTTGTTGGGTTGCAGAACCGAACTAGACAGTTATAGAGGTGCAGATGACAGACTCAATAATTTCTCTGTAGAACTGTATCAGCAGCTCCTTGAGCAGTTTGAGCTTTCTGAGTTGGCGCAGGTACTGCAGGCCACTTTAGCTGACACTGATCCGCAGGTCAGCGGTTCAAATCTCACCGGCTCAAGGTTGACTCAGCCTTCCATCCTTCCGAGGTAGGTAAAATGAGGACCCAGATTGTTGGGGGCAATATAAATATACATTGCTTACTGGTGTAAACATCTTAGAGAGTGCTTGCACTGTGAGGCGGTATATAAATCTCACAAAATAAATAAATAAATAAATAAATAAATAAATAAATAAATAAATAAATAAATAAATAAATAAATAAATAAATAAATAAATAAATAAATTTGTTGTGCTTTTTTGATGATGTTTTTGATGTTAGGTGTCCATTTTAGATCTTGCGATATGGTCGAACATAGAAATTTGAAGGTCTCTGCTGTTGATACTGTGTTGTCTAGTATTGTAAGAGGTGGAAGTATGGGCGGGTTTCTCCTAAAGTCCACCACCATTTCTACGGTTTTGAGTGTATTCAGTTCCAGATTGTTCCGGTCGCACCATAAGGTTAGTTGTTCAATCTCCCATCTGTATGTGGATCAGGCGCAGGTTGCTCGCTTACTGATGCCGGTGCACTGTGTGTGCATCTCCATGTTTCAGGCGTACGTGCACTCGCTACATGCGCGCGCCCCCTCGCACGATTTTGCTTTTGCGCATGTGCAAAAGCAAAATCTCGCCAAAATCTCATGAGGGGACACGCGCGTGAGAGAGATTTTGTGAGATTTTGCTTTTGCGCATGTGCAAAAGCAAATTCACCCAAAAATTCTAACAAAAAGATGGCGACACGTGCGACGGACTGGCGAAGAGGGCTCCGGAGCGGTCGCGCGCAAATTGCGCAATCAGCCGCTCCCTACTGGAGGTACGCACTGGACAACTCCAGCAGGAACCCACCACTGATGTGGATTCATTATTGTTTTGAATGAGTCCGATCACTGTTGTGTCATCTGCAAACTTCAGTAGTTTAACAGATGGATCATTAGAGATGCAGTCATTGGTATATAGAGAGAAGTGGAGAGAGCACATAGCCTTGGGGAGACCCTGTGCTAATTGTACAGGTATCTGATGTGATTCTGCTTAGCTTCACCTGCTGCTTCCTGTTTGTTAGGAAGCTTATGCTCCACTTACAAGTGTGTTCAGGTACCACTAGCTGGTTCAGCTTAGTTAGAAGAGTGTCTGGAATGATGGTATTGAATGCTGAACTAAAGTCTACAAAGAGGACCCTTGCGTAGGTCTCTGGAGATTCAAGATGTTGTAGGATGTAGTGCAGAGCCATATTAACAGAATCATTAATATGATTACTGTAATAGAAGATTCCTACACTGAGCAGGAGGTTAGACTTTAGGGGTGTCTAAACTTTAAGACTTGAACTTCAACTTGTGGGCTTCAACTCCCAGAATTCCCCAGCCAGCTGGCTGGAGAATTCTGGGAGTTGAAGTCCACAAGTCTTAAAGTCACCAAGTTTGGAAACCCCTGGGCTAGATCAATATCTCTCAATCTCAACTATTTTTGAATCTGTAGACTTCACTTCAGTAGCATGCTGTGGGAAGCCTTCCCTCCCTTCCTAGAGAATGAAATATTTTGGGGAATATTAAAAGAGACAGAATATTATATTTCCCCAAAGGAGAAATGGAGAAAAATCTTAACAAAGGCAGAAAGCATCCCCATAGCCTCAAGCAGAACCCTGAAATCTTTAGAGAGGGACATTTTGTGCCCATTAAGAAATCCAGGCCGGCCTATTCATAAACCAAATGCCTTCAGCCACAGCTCCCACAGAAAGTTGGAGCTGATGGGATTAAGAATGTACATCCCCCCACCCAAATTCTAAGGGCAGGACACGACCTTTAGGACATAATAGGATTGACCCACCATCACTGGAATATCAGGGTTTGTTGCAAAAATCAAAACCAGAAGCACACACAGATGACTGATTCAGCTGGATTCAATAACTTCTTTATAAACATAGTAACAGATGAATTTACAATACCATTAGCAATTATTTCTTCAAGTAAATACAAGCAGGAGAGTTAGTTTCATTTCAGCAAAGAGTACAGAGAGGAGAGTGCAGAGTGGAGAGTGAGCCACGCCCAGCCTTAAGCTTAAGTATTCAGTTTTGATTCTCTGCACAGACTCAGAAGTGGTTAGCTCCTATTGGCTGACTCAGTTGCTATGCCTGTTCATTGGCTAACCTTGTTAACATGGCTCTCCCAGTCATGAATATTTTAACATGGAATAGTAAAAGACACAAGGCTCACTACATTGCACAACCCCCTGGAGCATCTCCATCACCAAATCCCAGAATCCTATAAAGATCCATCCACTCACTCAGCCATTTTGCCAGCCACCCAAGAAACAAGCTGCTGTCACTGAAGTTTCTGGAAACCAAATAAGCAGAGACCTTCTTTCCAACCAGCCAGCCTCCATTTTATTTCCAGCATCTTTCTCCTGGCTTGGAACTGGACCAGATTTTTCTTCCTACAATGCTGTCTAAGGAATTCTGGGAGTTGAAGTCCAGACATTTCAAAGTAGCTGAGGTTGAGAAAATTGATCTCCAAGATCCACTCAAATCCTTACATTCCGTGATGCTATGATTGGTTCAGTAGCTGAGATTTCCTTTGTATAAGAATTGGAGTATCCTTAGTTTAGTTTTTTTTTTAATTTTTAAATTTTATTAAACACACATTAAAAACATTGAACACAGTATAGCCATCCAGGCATTATCTTTGCCATACATTCTAAAATATCATGTAACTTAATATATATCCTACTATGTATGTACATTTAGTCTACTCAATATTTACATATATACAAACATCATACTTCTCTCTGTATTTCTTTTAAGTTTATCTTATCCACTCTCGTTTTCTTATAGTTCCGTGGTGGCGAACCTATGGCACGCGTGCCACAGGTGGCACGCGGAGCCATAGCGGCCGGCACGCGAGGGTTCCCACCGGCAAACCGGAAGTGCGGAAAAATGCACTTCCGGTTTGCCGGTGTGCTGTTTTTTGCACTCTGGAGGGTTCAGGGAAGCTCCCTGAAGCTCCGGAATGCAAAAAACTACAAAACGGACAAACCGGAAGTGCACTTTTTCGCACTTCCAGTTTGTCCGTTTTGTAGTTTTTTGCATTCCGGAGCTTCAGGGAGCTTCCCTGAACCCTCTGGAGTGCAAAAAACAGCACACCGGCAAACCGGAAGTGCGTTTTTCCGCACTTCCGGTTTGCCGGTTTCGTCGTCCCAGGCTCCGGTAAGCCTTTGCGTGGGGGTGGGGGTGTGTGCGCATGTGCAGGGGGCAGCATGGGGGGGGTGTTGTGCGCATGCGTGGGGGGGAGGGAATGGGTGTGGGCATGCGAGCGCGCGCGAGCGCGCCCCCCCCTTTTGGCACGCGAGCCTAAAACGGTTCGCCACCACTGTTATAGTTACATGCATACATCTCTTTGATTCTCCATTTTATAACTCCTAGTCGTTTCATATTTTAGGTCCCTCTTTTCTGTCCCAACCATTGATAAAATTTGTTCCATATCTCGTAATATTCTGTCTCTCCCTTGTTTTTCAATTCCAAAGTCAATCTATCCATCTCTGCACAAGTCAAAACTTCTTCAGGTGGAGTTTCCTTGTTTTTCCAGTTTTGGGCGAAGACCATTCTTGCTGCTTTTAAAATATATATCATTTAATAGATTACCCCTTTACTATATTTTCCATTTATAATTCCCAATAAGAATAATTCTGGTTTAAATTCTATTTCCTCTCCAGTTAACTCTGCCAACCATATTTGAATTTTTTGCCAATATTCTTTAGCTTTCCTACATAACCACCACATATGTGCCTGATTCATGGTTACACTTCCAACATTTGGGTGATAAATTTATATAATTTAAAAAAAAATTTCATTATACATACATAAATAACAATCTTTTTCCATCAGCAGTGTGTCGTCTGGTTATATACCATTTTCTTGTACATTTTTACAATTTTCTCTCGTTACATTCTCTTTTATATTTTTTTCAATATGTTACACATTGTATCTTGATATATTACATTTCTTGATCATTTGCTTTCTTCAATTCCACACTCCTTCTTTTCTTCTATCCACTTATAAAACATTTCTCAAACTGCATAATATCTGTTCTTTATCTCTAATTGCTAATGTTAGTTTATTCATTTCTGCATAATCTAATATTTTCCTTATCATTTTTTCTTCTTCAGGTAACTCTCCATTTTTCCAGTATTGAGCATAAACAATTCTAGCTGCAGTTAACAGATGTATCTATCCGATTTTCTATAATTTTCTGGCAATATTGCTAGCAAAAATATCTCTGGTTTCAATTCAGTACGTTGCTGCATCATCTCTTCTAACCACGTCTTGATTTTAGTCCAATATATTTTAGCTTGTGCACAAGTCCACCACATATGAACGGTAGTTGGTGACACTTCCAGCATTTTGCCGATCTGTCTTTAAACATCATTGCCGGTCTCGCTGGAGATAGATGCCATCTGTAAAACATCTTATACAAATTTTCTTTATACGCAGTTGAAATTGTTAATTTATAATTTATCTCCCATAATTTCTGCCATTTGTGTAATTCAATTGTATGGCCAAAATTTTTGGCCCATGCTATCATTGTTTCTTTAACTTGCTCTTCCACTAGATTTATGCCCAAAATATAATTACCGGTATATAGTTTCTTTATTAATTTCTCATCTACTCCTGTTAAGATTTTATCTAATTCTGTTAATTTATTATAAAACCCTTGCAGTTTTACATCTTTGTCATATCTAGATTTTATCTGTAAGTATGCATACCAAGATATATCAATCCCTGTTTCACTCAGCTCCTATTTTTTTAACCCCCCTTCTTCATTTAAAATATCTTTATATCTAACCACAGTTCTTATATTAATAACATTATCAGTGCTTCCATTGTCGAAAGCCACACTGGTACCTTAAGATAATGTTGCTCTTTAATTTTCTCCCACACCCTTAGTAGTGCGTTCCTTATATAATGTCTTTGAAAATATTTATGTGCATTATGTTTACCATATCAAAGAAACGCATGCCAGCCCAATTGTAAGTCATGTCCTTCCAAGGTCATCAATCTTGTATTTCTCAGCAGAATCCATACTGTCCTATTGTCCAAATTTACCTATATCTACTTTGCTTATGTTTATGTTTATACCATACCTGTTATCTTGTACATGTTTTGACAAATAAAATAAATAAAATAAATAAATTAGTTAAAGCAGCGGCTTGATAGTACCCTTCCCAATTTGGAAGTCCAAATCCTCCTCTACTTCTGTTATCCTGCATCAATTTTAATCTAATTCCTGTTTTTTTCCCCTGCCAAATAAATTTATGCACAATCTTGTTAAGTTCCTCAAAATATTTCTTTTCCAATTTTATCAGTATGGTCTGAAAAAGATACAATAGTCTTGGCAATATGTTCATTTTTACTGTTGCCACTCTTCCAATCAAAGATAGTTGTAGGTTTTTCCATGTTTCCAAGTCTATTTGAATTTGTTTCACCAATCTGCCATAGTGATCTTCTTTAATTGTTGTACATTTTGCCGTTAATTGAATTCCTAGATATTTAACTTTTTTACTACTTGAATATCCACTTTCTTCATCAAATATTTCTTTTGTTTCTCTGTTATGTTTTTAACCAAAATCTTTGTCTTTTCTTTATTATTTTTTAGTCTTGCCACTTCTCCATATTCTTCTTTTCCCCCCATTAGTTTTATTCCTATTTCCATTGGTTCCTCTAAGATAAAAACCAAATCATCTGCAAATGCCTGTACTTTATATTGTTCCTTTTTAATCTCCATACCTTTTATCTCTACATCATGTCTAATATTTCTATTTAATATCTCTGATGTCAATATAAAAAGCAATGGTGACAAGGGACATCCTTATCTAGTACCTTTTTTGATAACAATTTTCTCTGTCATGTCTCCATTAATTAATACTTTGGCAGTTTGTTTGCTATAAATCGCCTTGATCATATTCACAAATCTCTCACCAAATTCCATTTTATCCAATTGTGCTATCATGAATTTCCAATTCACGTTATCTAATGCTTTCTGTGCATCTAAAAAAATCAAAGCCATCTGTTTTCCTGGATGTGCTTCATAATATTCCAAAGTATCTAATATTATTCTCATGTTATCTCTTATCTGTCTTTTGGGTAAAAAGCCATTTTGATCCGTATGAATAAATTGATTTTAAAAAATTTCATCGTTCTGCCATTATTGACGCAAATATTTTATAGTCTGAGTTTAATAAAGATATTGGTCTATAGTTTTTTACTTGTTGCAAATTACCTCAACCTTCAGTATCAAAGTTATATATGCTTCCATCCATGATTCAGGTATTTTTGCTTTTATTAACAAATCATTAAAGACTTCCAACATCGGTTGACTCAGAATTTCTTGCAATTCCTTATACAGTTCTGCTGGAATCCCATCTGGTCCTGGTGTTTTCCCATTCTTTTGTCTCTTAATTGCTTCTGTCAGTTCCATCATTGATATTTGTTCCTCAAATGTAATGTTTCCGGTAATTTAGGTATTTTTGCTTTTTCTATGTATTGTTTTATCTTTTCTTCTGATATTGTTTCTTGGTCATATAACTCTTCATAGTAGTTCTAAATCACTTTTCTTTATTTTGATATTGTATTTCTCCTTCTTTGTCTATCAATTTGTCTATTATTTTCCTCTTTTTAAGTTTATAGGCCAGCCATCTTCCTGCCTTGTTTGCATTTTCAAAAAAGTTCTGTTTGACACGTTTAATTTTCCTCGCTAAGTCTTCCTTATCCATTAATTCCATTTTATGCTTTATTAAGTCCATTTGATTTTTGATTTCCTTCTTTTGCAGGTCTTTTTGCAAATCTCTCTCCAATTTTTTATATTCATCTTATAATTTTGGGGGGGGTTTGTTTTCTCTTCCTATTCTGTTTTCCTTTATATGTTATTGCTAGTCCTCTTATATAAGCTTTTGCTGTCTTCCATACGTTTTGTAGTGAGGTATGTTCTTTTTGATTCTCTTTAAAAAAAATTCTAGTTCTTTTTCCATAAATTTTAAACATTCCTTTTCTTTTGAAATTTCTTGATTTAACGTCCATCTCGGCATTCTTTTTTGTCTCTTCCATCTAAGTATAATCAGATTATGGTTTGCCCAATTACTTATCTCCATCTCTATCTCTTCCACATTTGCTTTCAATTCTGCTGTCATCCAAACCATGTCTATCCTTGACCATGACATGTGTCTATTTGAATAAAATGAATATTGTTTCTCCTGGGGATGTATCTCTCTCCAGACATCTTGTACAGCTAGCTCTTCCGCCATTTAAAAAAAAGTCTTTGGTAATGTTTTCCTCACTTTCGTATTAATTTTTCTGGACCTATAGTCCTTTTCTACATTCACTATTGCATTGAAGTAACCTAAAATACATATATTTTCATAATCCAATTCTGTAGTTTCTCTTGTAGTCTCTTATAAAAATTCTCTTGATTTACATTAGGTGTGTAAATTGCTACCATAAGTATCGATTTACTGTTCATCATTATTTCTACCATTAACATCCTTCCTTCTTCATCTGTATAAATTTGCTTAGATGTTATTTTTTCCTTTATATATAATGCAATTCCCTTTTTTTTGCATAGTTAAAGCTGTATATAATTTCCCAATTTCAGAGTATTCCAATAATTTCCTGTGTTGTTTTTTAATATGTACCTCTTGTAAACAAATTATATCTAATTTTAGTTTTTACAATCTGTGAAATATTTTTCCCCTTTTTGTTATCAAATTCAATCTGTTTATGTTTATTGAGATTAATTTCAGTTCTTCTTCCATGGTTATTTGTATATTGGATTCGTAGTTTTAGTCGATCTTATTTCTCTTTGTCCTCTTGGTTCTTTGGCTCTTGCTCCTTCTATTAGCGCTATCACCTCTCTATCTTTCCCTTCTTCCCTTTTCTGTGAGCTATTTTCCTCTGTTACTTCTTGTCGTTTCTTTGGTTCTTCACTTATTCTACCTTCTTCCTGTATTTCAAAGTGTTGTTCATAGAACAACTCTGCTTTCTCTTTTGTATCTAATCTGTATCTCTGTTCTCTCCATGTCATCATTATTGGATTATAACTGGAGATTTTAACCTTTTACGGTGGATTACAAATAATAAAACTTGAAGAATCACAAAAAGAAGATCTGAAATGAGTCTGAGAAAAACAGCATCGGCACCATCTTCAGCAGTATCCTCTGCAACTTCAAGTCCCACAGGACAGAAGACGTTAAATGTACTTGCACAACAGGAAAAAAGTAACACAATGCAGCAAGAGTTAAAAGAGATGATGCAAGATCTACATCAGAGGTGGGTTTCTGCCGGAGCTGTCCAGTACGCAGCTCCGGTAGGGAGCGGTGGATTTCTCAATCGCTCCGGAGCCCTCTCTGCCGGTCAACCCGGCACGTCGCCATTTTTTCCCTGTGATTTTCAAGTGATTTTGCTTCTGCTTCTGCGCGGAAGCAAAATCGCTCTGAAATCTTGTGAGCGGACACGCGTGTGCGCGAGATTTTGGTGAGATTTTGCCTCCGCGCATGCACGGAAGTAAAATTGCGCCAAAATCTCACATGCACGTGCGCGCCCCCTCGCAAGATTTCAGTGCGATTTTGCTTCCGCGCATGCGCAGAAGCAAAATCACGCAAGGGGGCATGTGCGCATAGCGAGTGCGCGTGCCCTCGAAGCGTGGAGATGCGTGTGCATGGCTCTGGCAGCAAGGTAAGTGAGCAACCCACCCCGATCTACGTGATGACTTCAAGGAGGTGAAAGAAACAATAGGAGGACTAGATAGTAAGCTAGAGAAGTTAGAAGATAAAATAGAGAAAGTACAACAAACAATGGAGAAAAATAAACAAAGGATGCAAAAAATGGAAGAGAAAATGGAAGAGAAATTGACGATAGGTTAACCCAAGCAGATAAAATCAAGGATGGCATAATAATCTCGTTGGAAATGGAAAGAGTTGGATATTACCTACGATTTCAAAATATAGAAGAGAAAAGGGAGAAATCTTGGCTGAAATAATGACAGAAATTCTGACAGAAGCGTTGGAGATGGATAAAGACAAAATAATGGCAGATGTGGATGAAATTTTCAGAGTTATCACCAGTTGCGGCAAGACACAAACTCCCAAGAGAAGTGCATGTGAGATTTACCAAAAAGGCCGTGAAATCAGAATTATTGCAGAGAGCGAGAGATGAAACCATAAAATACAAGGGGAAGGAAATAGTGGTGTTGAAACAAGTTCCAAGGAGAGTAAGAGAAACAAGAAGAGAATATCAATTTTTGACCAGACAATTAATTAAATATGGAGTTAATTTTAGATGGCTAATCCCGAAGGACTACTGGGTGATAGCTTTAACTATGCAAAAAAAAGGTGCCAATCTCGCTGGTGGAGATGCCACCTATAGAACATTTTATATATAATCTTTTTATATGGTATAGCCAATGTTATTTTCCTATTTCTTTCCCATAATTCTTGCCATTTTTCCAATTGTATATTGTATCCAAAGTTTATTGCCCATGCCACCATTGTTTCCTTAACCTGTTCTTCCTCCATCTTGTAATCCAATAAGAATCTATAAATTTTCTTTACTAATTTGTCATTTGTCCCCAGAAGAATCTTATCTATTGTCATTAACTCCCTATTGATCCCCCACTCTTTTATGTCTTTCATATATTATGATTGGATTTGTAAATAGGACCAGCACTCCAGACAAACCTTAGTTTTGGGGGAGGAAAATAGGGGGTGGAAATCTGCCTACCAGGTATTCATCTGGCTAATGTCCTTGGTCTGGTCAGCTTCAGCACATTATTTTATCCCCCTGGTTAGGACTTAAAAAAACCTTCTTCAGAGAGAGTAACAATGAAAGAGCCTGCAAGCCAGTAAGAGCTGGGAAGATCGTTAGCACCTGGTTAGGGCTAGAAAAAAACTTATTCGGAGCAAGTAGAGCAATGAAAAAAACCCTGCAAAGACTTAGGGCTGGAAAAACATTCTTCGGAGTGAGTAACAATGAAAAAGCCTGCAAGCCAGTAAGAGCTGGGAAGATAGATAGCACCTGGTTAGGGCTAGAAAAAAACTTATTCAGAGCAAGTAGAGCAATGAAAAAAAACCTGCAAAGACTTAGGGCTGGAAAAAC